>CM033027.1:852500-1217500 GCA_019207045.1 Branchiostoma floridae x Branchiostoma belcheri | reverse complement strand
AAACTTACAGTCACCTGCGCCGCAGCCGACCGATGATGATGATGCCCAGATCCAAAGATTGTTTTGGAAACACAAGTCTAAGATCAAAACAAACTTTGCCATCATTGGATATGCATAGAAATCTCTCTGTTCTTTCTTGGTTACCTGACTTGGGTTGGGGAGGTAAAAGGTGGTGGGAGGGATAGACTCCACCTTCCAATACCGTACTTAGATACAGAAGATAACAGGTTTAACTGCCCTAAACGGTCCTAAAAAGGCTAGGAAACTACCTTTTACATACCTGGATATCTAACTGGTACAGACTGTCAGTTTGTGTCCCAAACAAACAAACAAACAAACAAACAAACAAACAAACAATCCCTCACCTGAGCACATGCCTGGCAGGGCCACAGTCACACAGGCGGTTGGCGTGTCGCACACACACCAGCTTGTTGGGACTGCATGGGCAGGTAACGGCCGACAGGAAACAAGTCCGCATACAGGAGTCGCACTGGCGCTCGTCGTCTGGAAGCAGCTCGAACGCCTCACGCTCCGCCTCCGTCGTGCCCTGGTCGGGACAGAAGAAGGTTTTACTTAGAAAGTCCATCTGTGTTGGTAGAGGCAAAGTTAAGCTGTAATGCCTTGAAAAAGACTGGAGTTTCACACAGTTGAAAATCTGGTTTATGTGCTGGAAATTAATCACAGTTCAACTTTGCTTCAGTAATAAGGTTTATAGCCAATCATAAATACTCAGTTAAACTCTAAATCTTTTCTTAAATATTCCTACAGTTTTGTCATGTTTTCCCTCAAACCACATACATCCAAATCAACAGCACCAGCCTTTCAAGAATATTGTGCAATAAGGTTCAAGTTTTAGATTTCAAGCAGCCTCCAGTAACCAACTTAGACGTGAACTTTTAAACCACTTTCTAATTCTACACAATAACACATTCTATCAACACCTATTAACATTTGAAGATGTCTTAGACTTAGACAACTCCAGACCATGCTTTAAGACGTTATGTAACACCTGAAGATGTCTTACCCTTTCCAGCAGAGCCCTTCTAGACTTCTTCTCCGTCTCCACCATATGCAGCATCTCCTTGTGCGTTGCCGCGGCGATGTCCAGTCCGAGAGCGTCTGGGTTTGCCGCCATCTTGCAGATCAGTTCCTCGTGCGCAAAGACGTTGAACCTCTTCAGGTCGCTGTAGTGTTCCACACACGCTCGGCCAATGGGGAGCTGGAACACAGAAATATACATGTTCTAACTTCAATTCTGATTACACATGGAGAGCTTGAAATCTTTTTCCAGCCAGGTTTTCCATATGGCAACCTGAGTCAAAAGCCAGGTTGCGCTATCAAATTACTTTCTTCAAATCAGCTACTTCTTTTCTTCCAGTTACAGAAATATAAATTTTATGCACGTAGGAAGTGGAAAAGCGGCATTCCAGCTGCAAAATTTCAGGTTGCGGACTGCGCTACCTAGGTTCAAAATTAAGTTATGCCAAGCAAAATGTGGTTGCATTTGCGAGAGTGCAAGTAGGTATTTTGAGTATTCGAGTAAAACTTGCTATCCTTCTTCACAATCCTTTCTGCTTTGCTGTCCATCAGAAAGTAATTCATTTGCTCTAAAAACTCCCTCCTGTGAGTGTTCTTGTCTTCAACCAACATTTGAACAGGGAGTGTTTTAACCAAATGTACCACAACGATTTACAATCATTTTTTAACCGAGTCAGCCACACAGTTTGCCCAGTGAAAAGCGCTCCCTTACCCAGTCTGCAGGGCAGAAGTTGACGGCTTCTGCGAAGTTGTAGCCTTGGTTGAAGCCAGCGTGGTACGCCCGAGGGAACGTCACCACAAACTCCCCCGCACACTGGTTGGTCCGGTACACCTGCGGACACAAACATGTCAACACATGAGCTTCATCAGAGGAATAGTGTACAAAGTCCAATGGTTAGCTGATCTGTCAGTGAACCAACGAGTCCTAAATCACGACTGTGTCACTCAACCGAAAAGCACGCTATTGAAAAGGGTTAAAGTACTTTAGGACATTAAGCCGTGGTTCATTGTGCTTTCTAGAAGAGCTAGGAGAATTTCCCCAGAATCCGTAACTACTGTACAATCATGTACTGACAACCGGCACTTTCCCCTCCATGATGATCATGGGGTTCATGATGGTGACCAGCTGGTGCAGGAGGTGTGTGTGTGAGTGTGTGTGTGTGTGAGTGTGAGTGTGTGTGCGTGTGCGTGTGAGTGTGTGTGTGTGTGTGTGAGTGTGTGTGCGTGTGTGTGTGTGTGCGTGTGTGTGTGTGAATGTGCGTGCACGTGTATGTGTGAGTCTGTACTAACCGGCACTTTCCCCTCCATGATGATCATGGGGTTCATGATGGTGACAAGCTGGTGCAGTGTGTGTGTGTGTGTGTGTGTATGAGTGTGTGTGTGTGCGCATGTGTATGTGTGTGTTTGTGTGCCTACACGTGTATGTGTGAGTCTGTACTAACCGGCACTTTCCCCTCCATGATGATCATGGGGTTCATGATGGTGACCAGCTGGTGCAGAAGGTCCGGCGCGTTCACAAAAAGCTCCGGCGCATTCTGCTTCATCACCGCCTCGAAGTCCTGCGCCCTCGCACCGGGTACGCCGTACCACGTCTTCGGCTCACCCCTGGAGACAGACAAACAAAAACAAACATGTAAACAACATCCCCACTAGTGTGGCATGCTCCAAGAAATGGTTGCAGTCCTTTTTGCCAGTATTTCAAACAATACTGTATGTTGTCCCTGGGTGTTCAAAGTTTGACTGATTGTTACCACGTTTTGTCCTGTATCTGTTATTTACATGTATGTTTGGTGGGCCCCCTTGGAAATCAACTATGCACTGTTGTAGGGCTACCCATTTGTTTCAAGATGAAATAAATAAATAAATACCTGGGAAGGAAACATTTGCAAGCAAAGACGTAATGTTTACCTTCACATGGTCTGGGCCTATTTCTTCTAACGCATTTATATATATATATAGTGACCAGCCCCTCAAGCTCTGTCCTGACACTTGCTACAAATTGTAATTTGGTGACGATGGTTGATGATTTTTAAGTAGCTACATGCTACTTTACCAGTAACCATAGTGACACAGTGTCTGGTCCAGGCCATTGACCTTATTTGCTTGGAAAGGAAGAAGAGGAGGAAAAAAAAAACGCCTCCCTTCGGGAATGTACACAGAATAACTCACCAGTGCAGGTAGTTGATAGAGTAGCTCCAGTGGTCCTCGTTATGCCAACAGAAACAGGAGAAGCACATCCCAACATATGTCCACGGGATCTGAAACACACACACTAAACTTTAACACTGGGGGCAGATGGCTTCACAAGGCTTTTCATGTAACTGGCATGGCTCATGCGTACAGCATTCTTTAACAATGAAGTCAACCCTGTACAAGTGACCATGTCTACAGAAGGACCACTTCCTGGCCAATGTGAACATCCTTAGATAGTTTTTTCCCCATTGACACAAGCATTGAGAATCCTGTCTATAATGACTGTCTATCCACATACATCAAATTTTATTGGTCCCCTGGGTTATTTCATTGGGCAGGTTCGACTGTAACTTTAATAAAATATTGGAGAAGGCAAAATAATGTATACTGTACGTTCACTGCAACATGTACGCTGTATTATCTCACCCTTATGAATGATTTAGACCATGAGTTTGTTTGTGTTACCTTCATGCCGGAGATGTCGGCACTGATGTGGCTCAGGACGGAGGCGTCCAGCACCGGGAGGTTGTTCAGGTTCCATGGAGCCATGGCGTACTCCTGAACACAACAAACAAAAAAACATTTTAGTTTCACATCCAATCACTCCATGTTCCACAGAGCCATGGTAACTACACATGAAATCAGTCCATGTGGCCATGGTGTTATCCTAAGCACAACAAACAAAAATTAACATTTGTTTCATCCAATCACAGCATGCTGTGACAAAGCTCACTGCCCTTGCCATATCTGTTCTGTTACTTTTACTGTTAGAAATGTAGTGTAGCTTTTAACCAGTTGGACATCAAGATGTCAAACATGTTGACAACAATACCTTAATGGCAATGGTCTATCCTGATTAAATCTCGCTTATAACAGCCCAGCCAACATCCGGCAGGCCTTATAGCCCTGGACAGTAGATGTGTGTGTTACACAGACTAGCAACTATCCTGTGTCAGTCCTCTGCTACATCATATGTAGATGTGACTACCCCTCATTCCTATCTCTTTTCACCAACATTACCTCATCCTCTGGGCTCATGGCCTTCCCGTTGGACTTGCAGGGGAAGCCGCTGCCGTGCTCTACCGTGTGCAGGTCAGCGCCGTACGAAACCGTCACGTCATCCTCGATCGAGTTCACCAGGCGCCAGAACTCCTTCTCAACCGTTTCACAAGGAACCATCTGAGGAAGGCACAAATGCAAAAACAACCACATTTATCTCAGAGTTTAGTTACTAATTTCTTAAAGGGTAGCAGCTTTGGTTTCTTTTTTGGTTTTCCATGTATCTGTAAGATGTGTAGAAAGGCGGACTGGACACACAAGTCCCAAAACATCTTTTACATGATGAACAGTGGACCTGATTTTCTCATTATCAGTCTAAGAGCATTTACTCTTTTTCAAGAGCTTTAAAATTTACTCTTTTTCAAGACCCCACAACATAGTATCCAGGGCTTGAAAAACCGCATCCATATAGCGGGCTAGAAATATTGCATCCATAGTTGTGCATGTAAAATTGGAGTGGTGCACACATCTTTAAGATCAGACAGTGCAGTTGCTTTACCCACTGTTACCAACAGTGAAAACGGCTCAGAAACTCTCTCAATTACTGTCTTAAATGTTCAGAAATTGATGTGTAACCAACTGTACTAAGTTTGAAATATTTCTTAGGGTAAAATTTGGATGTACTACAATGTTTGAAAGCTTTTATTAAGACAGTAGAATACTCACATGGACAGGCATACTGAAGTAGTCCTGCTTGAACTGGTCTGCCATCTCCCCGAAGGACTGGAGCGTGTACTCCTTACGAGCCTGCTCAAACCCGTAAGGGTCAGACGGCTTCGAGCACTCCTGTAGGAAAATGTGCGGTTATGGTCAGTTTGGGAGAACCAATGGTCTCGACTTCTGCTATGTGATTTGATGTTGTATAAAGATATATTTTTCTCTCATCTCTTCAGCTAAAAAGAAAACCTGAAGAGAGATGTCCAAAGGCATAATGCTTTAGCATGATTGATTCAGTCATCTCTCATTCACTCTGTCTATCTAGCTTGGCCTCATATTGAAGGTACTTTGTGTGCTGAATGATTGATTTGTTTGTAAAACATAGAAGCCTGGCTTTAGGCTGAAATGTGTCATATGTACAATGGAGAGTGGTGCATACATATCATCTCTTAGATTAAGATAAGAAGAAAATGAAATGAAAAAAATTTGCACAGTACTTACCGCGGCCACACATTTGGGGCACCAGTAGGTGTAAAAGGGTTAATACTGTAGGAGGTTTGTGTACTCACTGCGGCCACACATTTGGGGCACCAGTAGGTGTGGAAGGGTTAATACTGTAGGAGGTTTGTGTACTCACTGCAGCCACACATTTGGGGCACCAGTAGGTGTGGAAGGGTTAATACTGTAGGAGGTTTGTGTACTCACCGCGGCCACACATTTGGGGCACCAGTAGGTGTGGAAGGGTTAATACTGTAGGAGGTTTGTGTACTCACCGCGGCCACACATTTGGGGCACCAGTAGGTGTGGAAGGGTTAATACTGTAGGAGGTTTGTGTACTCACCGCGGCCACACATTTGGGGCACCAGTAGGTGTGGAAGGGTTAATACTGTAGGAGGTTTGTGTACTCACCGCGGCCACACATTTGGGGCACCAGTAGGTGTGGAAGGGTTAATACTGTAGGAGGTTTGTGTACTCACCGCGGCCACACATTTGGGGCACCAGTAGGTGTGGAAGGGTTAATACTGTAGGAGGTTTGTGTACTCACCGCGGCCACACATTTGGGGCACCAGTAGGTGTGGAAGGGTTAATACTGTAGGAGGTTTGTGTACTCACCGCGGCCACACATTTGGGGCACCAGTAGGTGTGGAAGGGTTAATACTGTAGGAGGTTTGTGTACTCACCGCGGCCACACATTTGGGGGACCAGTAGGTGTGGAAGGGTTAATACTGTAGGAGGTTTGTGTACTCACCGCGGCCACACATTTGGGGCACCAGTAGGTGTGGAAGGGTTAATACTGTAGGAGGTTTGTGTACTCACCGCGGCCACACATTTGGGGGACCAGTAGGTGTGGAAGGGTTAATACTGTAGGAGGTTTGTGTACTCACCGCGGCCACACATTTGGGGCACCAGTAGGTGTGGAAGGGTTAATACTGTAGGAGGTTTGTGTACTCACCGCGGCCACACATTTGGGGTACCAGTAGGTGTGGAAGTGTTAATACTGTAGGAAGTGTGTGTACTCACCGCGGCCACACATTTGGGGCACCTCCAGTCTCCCTTGGGGATGTCGGTGAGAGGGGGGATGAGGCAGTAGGTGTGGAAAGCGTCGTCGCAGCCGTCACACAGCAGCAGGTGGCTCTCGTCGTCTCCCTTCCCGCACGAGTGGCAGATGTACGTGTCGATCTGCAGGGGAACAGGGCAGGGTTATAGGGCAAAGGTCAGGGGTACCGGGCACAGATCATGGGCTACAGGGCACAGGTCAGGGATTACAGGGCACAGGTCATGGGCTACAGGGCACAGGTCATGGGCTACAGGGCACAGATCAGGGGTTACAGGGCACAGGTCATGGGCTACAGGGCATGGTTACAGGGTTACAGGGCACAGGTCAGGGTCATGGGGAACAGGGCATAGGTTACAATAAGGGGTTACAGGGCACAGAGCAGCCATAATACAACAAAGGTCAGGGGTTTTAGGGCACAGGTCAAGGGTTACAAGGCACAGGCCAGGAGTTTCGCGGACAAGGTAAAAAAAGGCAGCGAACTGTCCCAAAGCAACAAAAATCCAGGGGTCTCCAAGATTTGACAGAAAGAGAATCATTTGCTTTTGCCTTTACAAAGTGATGGCTCCCATTTTCACACAAAAGAATCTTCAAAAGGGAGGAGTAAAAAACATAACAATTTGAGCAGGTAAAAAAAACTAAGTCACTGGACTGAGAGACCATCTCTTAGCCATGCAATAATGTGCTGTCAAATGACATTGGGCACGGGAACCTGACCAACAAAGACTTTACACCAATACTCTCCAGTATGAAGGTGAAAAATTCAGCCAGGGGAAGTTTTGGAGTTTGTAGGGGAGCTCAAAGCTCAAAAAGGCATGGGATAGTTTCAAGAAAGAAGCGGGCTCAAGTATGAAGGGGAAATGTGGTGTGTTGAGTGTAAAGGAAAAAGTGGATTGAGTGAAAAGGGGGATGTAGCACAGCACACAGGCGTATGTTTTTATATTCCAGCCTCGCCATGTTGGGCACATGTACGGCACAATGGCGTGGAATGGTCACCACGACAACGGGACAGAAAACCATATTTACCCCGTGTCGACGTCGGACAGACATGCCTGAAGACACGCCCTTAAAAAGATAGAAAAACCATCATCGTTAACTGAAAAATTGTTACATCTAGTTCAACATCTGTCACTCCTACTACTGCCGCAAAATTATGCCAACAAGTCAGGATCCAATGGAATGGCTAGACTATTTTTCTCAGTTGTAAAATGTGAAATTGTATAGCCTAAATTTAAAAAAAGTTATGTCTGAAATGAAAAATATCTTTCTGTCAAACATTCAAAAACTGTAAATATGGCTTTTCTGTGGAATCCATGGAAAATATGTTTTTATTTCAATTTCAAGAGTTTAAACCAAGCAGTTCTTTGTCGGAGGTTTCCAATGGCAACACCTTTGATGTTCTTTTATCACTATGTTGGCATCCTTTCCTGGCAGTATCATTGTAAAAACAGGACTCAAAATACTTTTTCCTGTAACCTGCAATGTAGCAAGCATTCAGAAATTGTACTTCGCATTACAAAATACCCAAGCTATTCTTTCCAACTAGTACAGATTAGGTGTCGTATACTCTTAACTTCAAAATACCAGGCCTAATGTTTTCTATTCCGCAAAATTACAAGTTGACTACACGTTTATCACCCAAACTAGGAAGCTTTCCTGCCCATTGCAGGTTGCAGTATTGAGCCCTGCCGTACGCAGCTGATTACAGGACTTACAAAGTTTGCCGCCAGCGCCCCGCTCCGTTCCCTCAGCCTCCGAACCTCCTCTTTTGGCGCAGATGGAGGCGACCCCTCCTTCTTGGGCGTGTCCAGTTTCCGTGGCGACCGCCTCTCCGGAGCTTTCTCCTCCCCAGGTGATGTCTGTTGGGCAGGTGGGGCCTGTTCCGCAGGTGTTTCTCTAGGTTCTTGTTTCACCTCCACCACTGGCAGCTCAGGTTTCACATCGTCGTGCCCTTCTTCTTCTGTGGACAAACAGGTGTGTCAGCACAGCACTACATACAGGATGTTGGCATGGGATAAGCACTATAGAAGCTCAGGAGTTGTCTACTATTCTTTAAATGTTTTCTGCGCCAGCTGACTGTGAAATTTGAAAAATCTTATTTTTAGATGTAATCAGAGAAGCACACTGGAGCTGGACTAGGATGGATTCCAAGCTACTCTCAACTCAGTACCAACCTTGGTTGGGGAGTGATCAAGAACAATTTAGCAGTGGGAAGGTCCTTGGTTAGGAGCGGTTGGAGGAAAAGTCATGGGAAGGTCCTAACTGTGTAACAGGAACTTACATACAGGAATAGGAAACTGAGACGTTGGCTTGTTCTTCACCGTGTCTTACCTTTCATCTTCTTGAGCCTGTTCTTCTCCTGCGCCTTGAGTCCCAGCCCCATCATCTTCGGCCCGGGCCCGAATATCTGCAGCTTCTTGAGCTCAGGGTTGGCGCTCATGTCGATGTTTTCTTCCTGTGGAACAGAGCACATCCAGTCAAGAGATGCTAACAACACAGAAATCCAACCTGACAAACTCTGCAAAACAGTATCTGAATTCTGACTCAAGTTGCTTTAGATTTAGAATGATACTGTGATTTTAAAGGAAAAGTCTAAGGATTTCTAACTAGCCTGGAAGACACTGTTGAAGATTGGAAGTTTTCAAAGATTGTTTTATACTTTATTTATGCAGACATAGTCTACAGACGGCTGACATATCTAAAGCTTCAGACATTGGGAGCTTGCATCTTCCTGTTATTTGATCATACTTCAGAAACTGGCAAAATTTTCACTAAACCCCATTTCCTCACACCACTTATCCATGGTTCTATTCAAGAGCAAACTATCCAGCTATGACATAGTACAGGAAGACTGTATGTCCTATTTGATACATCCACAACTACACATCTCACCATACACCACTACAGCCATGTAACAATCTAACAGACTGGTACAGTATTCTGAAAACAGAATGCATCATCACACATCTTTCTATCCAGTCCCCAGCTTACAAAGAAAAGTTTGTGTCTTATAGGACATGACGTATATCCGGTGCCTGCTTATGTTTTTAATCATCAAGCAACAGCTACAGACAAATGAAATCTTTGACAAAATATCCTAAACCGTCTACACGTCTTATGGGTTCTGTTTAAGAGGAGACAAGTTCCTGTCCAATTTTCTTCTACCAAAGATGACTTATAAGACCAGAGTGTCACTTATATTCTAGACTGATGAAGCTTGTGTGTACATCTTTACCAACAAAAGCGAGTTTCCAAAAAGAGTTGACTGTAATTTAAAACTTGTTTTGAATACATTTAATCAGTTTGTTTGAGTACGTTTCATAACATTTTACATAACAATATTACACAATTTTGGGGCTGTATACATGTCTGTCAAATTGAAGCCACAGGCAAAATTTGCATTCGTCATTTCGTTATTTCCCTTTGTCAATATTAATGTGCAGATTTCAGAAGTAATCAAATCCTTCATTTGGAGAAGATGTACAAGTTTTGCACGAAGCACAACAGAAGGTGACGTTATTTTGCGAGCTGCATGCCGCTGAGATTATAAGAAGTCTGATCACCTTCTTAACGTGGCTGGTCTCGGCCACGTGCACTTGAGATTGAACCCCCGTCTTTGTTTCAGGGAAGAGGAGAAAGGCCAGAGGTCAGAGGTTAAAGTTCAACACAAATCAAAGACAGCAGAAAAACGGTCGCAGTTCCACAGCACTGAATCACACACGATACCGGCTAATAGTAAACAGCGGCAACAACAAAATCATTTTTTTACTTTCTTTGATGAGGAAGTTGAAAATGGAGAAAACCTTCCAGACTGTGGACGAGAAGCATGTGGTTCTTTAAGAAGCTGTTTATCTAAAAACAAATTAGAATAGGTATTGATAATCAAAAAAAAAAAGGATAGAAGCATAAAAAGCTACTGAAACCTTGTCACAAAGTGGCAAAAATTATGGCACTCTGGGCGATTTTTTGTACATTGCAACGTCCTCCCTAAACCAAATCCATCAAAGTCTCGTTGCTACATCATTTTGGTTTTCAGAAATTCTCTCTACTCAACCTTAATTTTCTTGGTTCTCCATAACATTTCCCAGCAAAAATTTAGGACAACATGAGGGCTGGGAGGAAAACAAGCATCTAGTGAATATTCACTCATTGAAACTTCCCCTCAGACTCTGTTTTCTGTTGATCCCTCAGTTCACATAGTTTTCTTTTAATATCTGTGACTCACTGAATGAAACTGGTATGACCTAGTATGTCTGAGTATGTGTAAATTCTGATGAAGGCATGGACACTACTCACCTCCATCCTCATGGGCCTCTTGCCTCTGCGCCCTGGCCCCGCACCCCCCATCCTGGTGGAGAAGCCGTGGGGCTTGTAGTCCTTGTCCTTACTGTCTTCCACATCCTGCTTATCCTGTGGGAAAATTTTCACAGTTATGAAATAAGCTTCACCATGAGAAGCCGTGGGGCTTGTAGTCCTTGTCCTTACTGTCCTCCACATCCTGCTTTTCCTACAGGTTAACAAAAGAAGGAAATTATGTTCATGCTTATCGTGGAGGGGTTTGTAGTCCTTGTCCTTACTGTCCTCCACATCCTGCTTGTCCTGTGGGAAAATTATCACAGTTAGGAAATAAGCTTCACCATGAGAACCTGTGCAGCTTGTAGTCCTTGTCCTTACTGTCCTCCACATCCCGCTTATCCTGTGGGAAAATGTACACATCTTCATGCTTATCACTTCAAATTTTTGGTTAAAAAAAGTAACCCTAAATGGTTTGGTTCAACAAAGGAGTGCACCCTTGTCCAAGTGATCTTGAAACAGTTTAGATCAATGAAGAGCTAATCTTCCACTGGTCATGACAGAGGGGATCAGAGAAGCAAACAGGGAGTTAGTACAGGATACACCTGACCCAGCGCCAACCTTGGTTGGGAAGTGGCAAGGGTTTAAATGCATGGGTAGGTCCTGGATGTGTGACAGGTGCTTTAATGCTTAGGTCACATTACTGGCCGGCTAGGCTGTTGTAAGAGACCTAGAAATATACACGAATCATTCCCATGACTCCTCTTTTTACGTTCTGTGTATTTTTGGTGTCTTATATAATTCTTGTCATTCCGAAAGCTGCCCGGTTTGGAAAGGTGACCTAAGCATTAACTGGACCAAACAGAAACAGCGTACCGTGTTGACGGGAGCGAGTGTTGCGCCTGACTGGAACACGTCGTAAGGGAACAGGATGCGCTCGTAGTGCCCCTTCAGCAGTGAGCCCACGTTCTTCCCAGGGGGGTAGTTCATCTGAAAACATCAACAGCCAATTCTAACATTTCTACATTGTCTATGTTGGTAAACTTGAGGCAGCTCCAATCTAACTTGTTGGTTGTTGGATTCAAAAAAAGATAATGAAAACAAAGCTTGAGATCCAGGTTTAGGCCTTTGTGGACTCAGTTTTGTAAAGAAAGTTTTCCCTCACTCACTTTCTTAATCTGCATGTTTTTAATAAAGAAGTTTGGACATTACTTTAGATGTAGGTATATATCGTTAGACAAAAACGTTTCAGAAACAGTTCATACATAGCTGCCAGCGATCCTTTACTAGCCTCACAGCCTGAACCATAGATATGATAAATGGTAGATGTCTGGATACAAATTTTAAATGTAGGGGTCCCAATATATGTCTAGATACATGTAAGATCTTACCTTCACAGCGATACGGGACCACTTTCTGTCCCGACACACCTGCTCAAACCCTCCCTCTTCCTGCACAACCTGGACAACGGGAGATGGAGACATTTCATTTCTGAAAATCTTTAAGTTAAAACCTTCGTTCAACTGGAGGCTAAAACCGCACTCCGTGACTGCTGTCAATTAGCAAAGATTTCACAAATTGCTGGATGAATTTCAAAGATAAAGAGCATTTTCTGTGTTTTTTTGTTTTTCAAACCATGCTTCCATCATGACGTTCCAGATAAGAAATCAAATGTTACACAAATCGCTATGCGGTTGCTCACTGATCACTATGTAGTGGAAAAGGGCCTTAACCACAATATCAGTCAACGGCAAAAAGGCATGATACGCCATTTCTGTACTTGGATTTGACAAATAATGTTTAGTTTCAGGACATGTTCAGGAGTGCCTGAGCCTAAACCCTACCTTGCTGAGTCCGTATAGATCCAGCAGCTTTCTTTCCACTGTCGGAATCTTTAAGGTGTTACCCTGAGAACATGGAGAAGATAACATAGGTATAATTAAAATGTTTAATGTAGGTTACGCATCCATGAATTTATAACTTTTTAAATTCTATGTATACAACTGGACAAAAGTTTTCTGTGTATATAGTGATCTTCAGAGAACATTTGACTGGAACTGTTTTCATTGGGATTATGTGGAGTATGGAATGTCTTTTTCTGATTACAGCTTATTTTTCTATTCACCAATTTCAATACACAGCCAACAACTCACCTGTAGTTCCCAAAACTTGGCCATCTGGTCAAGGAAGTTCAGCTTGATTCTTGTTTTTGCCTGGAAAACACACGAAAAGGACAGAGAAATGTTATGTTTTATTATGAACAAGGCCGTACAAAGAATGGCATAGCTAAAAGTAAACATTCAACAATACACATTTAGCAATTATAAATTAAATGACATGTTGCTAGCACATGTTGTGACACCCACTATTCAGATTGTCTTTGTAAAGTAACATGACAAAAACAAAACATCACATATTGAATGCATTTAATTAATGAGGGCAAGTTAGACATCCAAGTAATAAATTTGCCAAATAGCAATTACTCAAGCAACTGGATATAATTCTCAAAAATCATATCCAGTTGCTTGAGTAATTGCTATTTGGCACACGTTGAATGACGTGACAGCATACTCTATTACATTAATATTAATTATTGAAGGCAGACTCAATTTTTAGAGATAACACTGCAATAGGTAATCAAAGATGTAGCAAATGTGCCCTACACAGTTATAGCACCATGACTCACTAACTGGACACAGGTGAGGTTAAGGGTCATTATACTACAGGTCATGTCACAAAACACCTGGTTAGAGAGATACCACCTAGTGCCGACACCTCCTGTAACTGGTTATGGGCCACATAACAGCTGGCTAGAGATACCACATAGTGCCCACACCACCTGTAGCTGGCTGTGGGTCACATAACACCTGATTTTCAATCAGGCCTACGTCACATTCCCAAACCAGTGCCTGGTCAGGCAGCTTTTGGGAATGAAAACTTTGATATAAAACACAAGAAACTACACAATGCATAAAAAGATGAGCCGTCGGTATTATTTGACGTGTATATTTTAACATGTACATCTCTATTTTTCGTTTCCACATACAGCCCGGTCGTTAGTGTCAACACCACCTGTGACTGGTTATGGGCCACATAACAGCTGGTTAGAGATACCACCTAGGTCTGTGACTGGTAAATGTGGACAGCCTGATTGAGAAGGTTCTGTGCTGTACATCATTATAACTGGACACAGCTGAGGCAAGGAGGTTGAAACATACTACAGGTCATGTCACAAAACATCTGGTTAGAGAGATACCACTCAGTGCCGACACCACCTGTGACTGGTTGTGGTTAGAGAGATACCAACCAGGTCGGTGAGCAGCCTGATTGAGAAGGTTCAGAACACCGCTGTGCTGTACATCATTATAACTGGACACAGCTGAGGTTAGGGGCTACTGCAGGTCACCAAAGGTCATCCCACAACTTGGGATAATTTCACTTCCAGTTGGAGAACTTAAGATTTCTCTGCAGGCTACATCAAGATGATCAAGAAGCAAAGAAGTTAATACTTCTAGAAACCCTAGTGTCTGAAATAAGAAGGCAAGAAGAAAAATGGGCAAAATGCAGAATGTTTGCAGAATGTAGTGAAAGTGAATCAATATTTCAGTGTTAAATTTATCCCTTTCTTGGAAAATGGCCGACAGCAATGACCCTTCAACATCTTCACACTTCACTTGACCTTAGCAGCACCTGAGTCTTGCACATTCCAAGCTTGTGAATAGCCCCAATCATTTCAATGTCATTCTGAAACTGGGGACGGACAAATTTGGTGGTAAAGCCAAAAGCCTTTACTGCCCACTGATCCTGAATTCCTAAATATCACCTTGCAAAGCACTTGCATTTGGGATACCCAACTCCCCCTTCCACAGCCTTGGACATCCAACTGCATGGTGTAAAAATCCCTTATCTCCAGATTCCCTATGCAGAGCCTATAAAACCAGCATTCCCCAAATTCCACAAGCACAGCCTATGAAAACCAGAACCCCAAATTCCCTCCAAGAATACACCCAAGGAAGCCCCCGCTCTCATGGCCACCCTTACCCCAGTACTGCAACCACCAGGCATTCCGACCCACATTCCAACTGATACAACTACAAGGAATGACAAAACAAGCCATCAAAAAACATCATCACAATTGTCGCCCTAACATCTGCTTGGAGATATTCTAGTCTCAGCCCTAGCCCCAGTTTAGTCTCCAAGCAGACGTATCAGCTGGATGGAAAAGAGAAGAATTTGGCCAAATAGGGACAAATAAGTTGCCATGGGATTTCAGTCTTCTTCAGTCTATCCAGCTATCCGCCGGCTGGTCAGTTCATTTCTAGGCCAATAAACTCCTTTTTATTCCTGACATGGCCAAAGTCCCAATTACTACTGTAAATGCATTTAAGTTCGCGGGGATTTAATTTCGCGGTAGCGGGAAAAAGGACTTTTCGCGGTGGATTTAAGTTCGCGGTAACACCATAGACTGCAGTCTAATACCATTATAGAAAAATGTCTGCGGTGGATTTAAGTTCGCGGTGAAGTGGTCACCGCGAAAACCGCGAACATTGATCCACCACGAACATTTCTGCATTTACAGTATTTGGCCAGGCAGGAGTCTGGTAGAGACTAGCCCCAGCCATCATATCTGAGGCCACTAACCAGGCATTTCCCCGGGGATCCCAGCTCCTGCCCTGGGCATAGCAGTAATTAACACCCTGCTGTGCAGCCTGTTAGGGCTCAGAAGTGTTCAGGGACTGTACTGCTACCTTCAGAGAAAGGGGGAAGTGAAGAAATCTTATCACATTCACAATGAATGATTGTGGAGAGACGACCAGGTAAAAATGAACCGATAACAACGGACAGCCACAAGAAGTTGAACAACAGACGATGATGAATTGTGAGTGAGATGGCAGACTCCAAACCCTTACCCTTAGGCCTAGGGGAAAATGTTTTGTTTCATGTACCAGCCCAGGTTTTTCTAGGGTAGGTCGGGAAATAACAGGAAACAATAATTCTTTTCCATAGGCCTTACAATCCCGCAAACAACGGCAGTACGGAGGATGTGAGGTAAGAGAGCATCGTAGAAACACAAGGCAAGCCGAAACAATTATTTTTACTTCTTCCCTTGGGGAAATTTGATGAATGAACATATAACCGGCAGTTGCTTTATTATAGCCTGACTATGATCAACAAATGTTTGTCTCCAACACACCACCTAGATAATTCTAAACAGCAATGGATTCGAGCCAATAACACTGAGGAAGCCGCACGGCGAAACATGTTTGTTGTGTGTCGGTTCGAATAAAGTTCCTAAACGGGGAACATGCGGCTCCAGCGTCTTTTCTGAAGATGTGGCGTAAGTGTGAACGGTTGGCTTAAGGTTGTCCTTCCCCACATACTATAGCAAAGGAACATACGTGAGACTTTCTGCTCCAAAGCACTGCGTTCTACTGCATAATGAAAAGTGTGCCGGGACCCTAATCTTATTTACCCATTGCCGGTGACTCCATTACCTACATAATAACTCCATTCTTCACTCCCTGTCTGAGAAAACTGCTGAGATGGCAACTATGCAAGGAAATCCCCAACACACAACAATACCATTGTTCATATGGACTATGTATTTCTGGAAAAAAAAAAGATTTCGCTCGGTCAAACTGTTTCAAGCTGCTTGAGTTACAAGAAAATCTAAGAAATATGAAGCTGCAAAGAATGTAGAATTCTACTCTAGAGGTCTTGCAATGAAACACAAGGTCCTGACAAACATCTATTCAAATACTGAATTGTCAAATTATTTACGTGCATCTCAAAGACAAGACACACATAACCCAGTGAGCGTCCCTCTCCAAATCGTATCTCAAAGCACATCGCACGTTTTTCTACTCTCATCGAGACAGGTACTTGCAAATATCTTCTTTAACATCTTAGTAAGTAACATACAAAGCCAAAACGTTTCCATTAGCACAAGCCATGCATCAAAAACACATCAACGATAATTGTCTACCACGAAGATTAAGGGAGACAGTGTTACATGTTTGCGCATTGAAAACTTTGCCGAGATAAAGCATTATACATTCAGCTTCCCAATCCATCATAACTAGGTGTCATAGTGAATGTAAACCTGTCTGATTACATACAGCGGGGTATCAGTTTTCAGCATCACATTTGGTAACCTGACACTTTGCAATCGCTGAATGTTGGGAAGATATCTCCCCACCAATTTAACACAACAGCTATCCCGACAATGATAAGGAATGGGTCTGAAAATTGCTGACAAAGATGTCAGCTTAAGCGTGGAGGATCAAAAATTATTATGTCGGGCCTGGAAAAATTAACGTGGTGTTTCTGTTTATGGCACTAAAAAGAATAAGGCCATCAATTTTGGTCTATCCAACAAATACAATTTAACGGTGTTATACTGAACTGCATCAAGATACCAGTATTCTGGACATCATATCCTAATCACAAAGGTATGCATTGCAACAGAAATGAGGACAACACAATCCTACAACTCACATTTGAAGTTCAAGTCCCTTGCCAGTAGTCAAGCCCAATAAAAAATCTAGTGACTAGAGTTGCCTGTTGGCATTCTTTTGCTAGGGTTGGTAAGGTAGCCAAAAAATATTTTTACGGCCTTGATATTGGAAAAAACTAAACAGATACATAAAAAGTACAAATTGAAAAAAACAAACAGATACAGATGGGAGCCAAGATCATTTTACATTTAATGAAACAACAAAAATACATTAAATGATACACAATATTGGGATGACGTATCACTTCAAACAATGCATTTATGTCCTATTCCACACATTTTAAACATGCATTCTTTCCATGAGTTGTGAATAATTGAAAACATCCTGAGAGTAATGTTTCACGACAGAAAACCTGTCTTTCACTACCCACGTACTGTGCAAGGACAAATTCATGAGGGAGGGAGGGTGGCACTGACAGCTGCAAGACTAAAATCTAAACAGGAATGTTTCTGATACAACTTGACCATCACAGATGTGAAACAACTTGCAAAGAACAACTGAACATGAGCACCCATCCACCTACCCCGAGCAATCACAAATTCTACACGTGTAAATGATCTATTCAAACATGAGATATAAATTTACACACAAAATGCACATACATATGAATACATACAAATGAAAGTGAAATACATACATGACTAGCATTCATCACTAGGGGTGGGTACCAGACTACTGGTACAGAAATTTCAGGCTCATTTTCTAATTCAGTAAAAACTAATTGGCACCAAAACTGGTTCCCTGTTGCTTTTTTGTCAGTTCTTTTGAACCGGTCCAGTAAGAAACATGGATTTTGTATTAGTGCACTGGTACCCACCACCTAATCATGACAACGAAACAAACATATGATCTCTGCTTCAATGTGAGCAGTTTACATTAATAAAGGCCTGCTCATCATCTGCAATTCTGTCCTGGTAGGGGCAGAAATTGTGTAGGAGAGTTATCGCCAATGTGAGTAATATTTCTGGACTCTTTTATCAGGGTTAGTTCCCAGGGTGTTATCAGATCAGGCCCCAACGTCCCGTTTGACCTGGGTCGGAACGACCCAACATGGCCGGGCTATCATACCTTACTGCTGCAGGAATTCACATGTGTCAATAAGTTATCACATAAAGATGGCATGTTGTGTAGACTGCAGTGGAACAAATTCTAATCTAAGCACACTAAATTTGTAACCTCAGAGATAACAGTCATATCATAGTGGAAAGGGCATACAGTTTTGAATAGTAGATCTAGTCTATATCCAGTTGAAATGTGTATGGCTTCTAACATAGTCTCTTGAACATCATTTTATCAATTCCTAACAAAGGACAAAACCGTAGCCGCATACATTGTTCAATTCTTTCTTGTCAGTCATTTTTCATATAGCTGCAAACAACCATTCACATTGATTTTGACAATGACCTTAAAAAGCCTCTCAACACAACTCAAATTTGCACAACACACACATCCTCATCTGTTGTAAAATGCACCCAGTTGCTGTTGTAAACCTGCCGTACACCATGTGATGGACTACTACTGATGGACCTGTCACCTGACACAGTTACAGGCAACTGAGGTGTGGCCAAGCAGAGACTGTGCCAGGGCTGAGTATATACACATTTTTGTGCAACCAAAATTGCAGCTGTGCACCAAATGTTTGACTGTGTGTGCACCGCGTGGCACCTACACGCTACAGATTTGTTCATGGTCACACACTTGAAGGTTCTAATATTGTTTATTACTTGTCCATTATTTCACACTGGTATACAACATATTGTTGACATTTTGGCAACAAGAAAATCAAACTTTGCTGCATTACTTGTTTTGAAATTTTGCTGGAAGCCGTACAATTTCAGATTCAACCTCAAAACAGAGTCAGGTTTGTGATTAGATTATGCTTTAACAATTCTAGTTTATCTTTTTTATGTAAAGTGCACCAAAGATCGATTTTAACCGAGCATACTACAAGGACAGCATGTGTTCACACCTTGCTAATATAACCATCCTACAAACTCTCTTGTGAACAGATCCCAATGTGAAGTAGTCAACACTTATACACCTAACACGTCATAAAAGTCCACTTGTACTTACCTTGTCCAGGTGCCCAAAACCTACCATAACACACTGCTGACAAAACCAGGGCCTATAACACAACAATAGCACACACCTCCTTTCTAAAGGTATTGCCTGATGAACGACAACAAATTGCTAACGACTGTCGACACCCACCTCCAGCTCATTTAGCCGTTGGATCCTAGGCGTGAATTTGAAATTGTCCACATCCACTGCAAAGGGTGGCTGCCAGTCCTGCAACAAAAGGGGGACAATGGGTCAGTATCACAGGAAACAATGGAGGATTCTTATACATTACTGTCTTTCACCCCCCTCCCCCAATACACAACACACTATAGTATCACAAGAATAACAAAGGAGGAATCTTTACATGTGCCTCTCACCCAACCCCCAATTATACACAACTCATTATCACCCTATAACTATGGAGGATTCCCATAACACATTGTACAATATCACATTGGTCAATTCTTACTTCTTATACAAGCATCTCTTCCCTCTATCGAGTCTATGCACAACGCAACTTACAATAACATAAATTGTAGGATTTCGATGTATGTCTCTCATTTCCCTCCCCATAACACACACAGCTCAATATCACAATAACAGTAGACTCATACAGAAGTGTGTCTTGCCCCCCTCCCCCTAACGCACAGCTCAATATCACAACAACAATTGAGGATTCTTATACAAGTGTTTCTCGTTCCCCTCTCCTAACACACAACTCAATATCAGATGATGTGTGTGTCGCCCCCCTCCCCCCAACATGATAAGCACGTGAACTTGAACTGTGTCAGTGGCATTGCCATCAGTCTCTGTCTTTCCATGCTGATTTTGGCGGTACTGAAATAAGTTAACTCCCCTGTATACATAAACAAAGACTGTTACATCTGGACTCTTCTTCAGAAAAAATACATCCCAAATCTCAATTGGTTTCAGAACAATTGTCTTGGCCATGGTGTTACAGTCCTGGCCATGGTGTTTGATTTGATTTCTTGCAGTTACAGTTACACTTGTCCGATACCGTAAATATCTCACCTGTACTGTTTCCATAATATCTATCTAGTTAAAGAGCTGTCTGATAGTGTAGAAATAGATAATGGCTTGGCCTGACAACATTGAACAAACTTATGTATCAGCATGAAGACATAAGACTTTTCAGATAGAAAATCGGTTACTTGCTACATTTCTACATTGTACACAAATCAACACAATCAAATGTAGCAAAGAATGTGTGTTTTTTTTGTTCCATCTGGTTTAACTAGCTACCAGAGACCACTCTAATGGCATAACCACCCAACACACACGTCAGAACCTCCCTTACCCATGATGCCCTGACCAGCCATATTTTGTGCCATGGTGGCAGCCATATTTTAAGACCTGCCCTTGTCTGCATCCCTCCCTACACCCCACCCTGTACCCTCACACTACTGCAATTATACACAACCTATTGCCTTCTGTCTCTAACAGTGGTCAGCTGGGCCCCCATGCAATACAATACAGATTTATAGCGGAAAATAGTGAACATGGCACCAATATTCTAGCTGACATTAGGCATACAAATCAGGATAAATACACCCTTATATTGCAGCTCCGTCGACTCAACCAAATTCAATAAAATTCTACCTTAAGCCATCTTGCACTATAGCCATATATAATGCAATAATTGGACACAAAACGATGCATTGAGAGATCCTTCATTGAACAGTTACAGAAGTCATAACGATCTGGTATCGCAAATTTCCATTTTCTATAACTGACGTCTATTGTTTATTCAATTGCATGGCCTACAGTATATGGATACTTGTTCTGAACGACCAAACTGCACCAGGGTATATAAGCTGAAGATCAGTATTAGAACCAACCCTAAGGAATGATTTGGTATGCGTATACTGAGACACTGGGATGCCCGGTGGTATATATACGCCCAGGTTAGCTAGTCATGCGAATGATAGCCACCGCACCCAAAAAGCTCCCTGTCTTCTACACGTCATTATTATCGTTCAGACTCAGTCAGAGCTTAACAACTATGCTTGACTACACTCAAGCCTTGGGTACAGTAGAAGAAATAGCAACAAAAAGAACCATTTTTGCAATGATAAAGGGTGCATTGTTTACATTTCCATGCCAGACACATACATTATCATTGCCCAAGGCTCAGCTTGTTGCAGAACAGTGCGCAAGTCAAAATTAAGTTTCTTCATTTCGTTTCCCTGTTTGGGGGAAATTTCTTACCGTTTTTTGAGAGCTTTAGTCAAACGCTGGATTTCTACAGCACCTCAGCAATGGACTATAGTGTTATTTCTGCTAGTACCACATTTTACATTGCATTGTGACTGGCAATGTTGCAAAATGTCATTGTCCAGCCGGACTACTGTCTGTTCCAACAGTCCACATACTATTTTTGTACAATCTGAGGGCAGCAGTATGGTTTCTGACGGCCAAGATGCGTTTTTAAAGCATATTTACGAAGCTGAGAAGCTCTAGACAATATTCTGGGTTTGACTTTTAGTCAAAATGATGGTTTATGAGAGTTATTGTACTGAACAGGGGGCAGGGAAGGGTTTTTCAGCAGGAATGCCCCACCGCACTGCCCATTCTTTACATAACGTGTCATCGCCAAGAGGGCTCTCATAGGGACCCTGCCTCACTCAAAATAGTATATTTTCTCTCTAAATCAACCAATTCGGACAACTGTACCACCAAACGGAGCCTGACAAAAACGCTGATAGATCTGCGGTACAAATTTGAGGTCCTGGCCGCCGGAAAGTGGAAATTATAGCGATTCTTTCAAGGCCTTTTCAAACGGCAGCCATCGCAAAGGACGATCAACATGGTGGACCCGTCGCACAGTGCTTTCCTCAGACGGCGGTCGCCCTGTGAGTTCGAAGGGAAAACGGCCCCAACTCTTGTTTTTGACCCGATTTGGTTGACAAATGTGGTACTTTAAGTGTTTCTGAGAAGAGCTGGGCACTTAAGAACATTGACAGTGGCGAAAAAACGTCTACAAATCTTTAAGAAGAAACTGCATTCTTGCCCCGAAGTCGGCAGCCTTCCCTGAGAGGAAGCCAGTCTTCGATTTCCCTTCTGTGAAAAGACGGAAAAATTTCCAAAAGTCCGCCCCAAGTCACTTTCTTTCGGATAAATCCTTTCTTTCTTTACTCCTGAAAGTTTTCTGAGGAAGAAAAGTGGGGGTTTTGGTGGCGTTGGGGCAATATGAACGATTTTTGTAACCAGTGGACTTGCGACTGTGTGACGTGTATACACAGGGCATTCAACATTGGCCAGACGACCCACCCTACCACCCCTCATTTAGAGTCTGTTCCTGACTTCTCTTCAGCAAAGTTCCTTTCAAAAACTATGCCATAACATGCTTCTAGAAGTCTTTGAAAAATTCTGAGGAAGACAATCTGAGTTTTGTCTAGAATGGAGGAGCACGGGCAATTTTCATGGAAAATCCTTGAACCAATGACGAAACCAAACAATGGTAGGAGCCGCCGCCATCTTGGATAGTTTCTGGCCGGCCTGCATGGACAATGCTGTGTGCGGCGATCCCGGCAGTTCCACGGCATGTCAGCAGTTTTACCTGAACTAAACAAGTCTGAGCAGCTCAGCTCTAACTACACAGCATACGTACCGGGGGTGGGCGGATTTTACAGATCCCAGCCTTCTCTGCAATGGGCCGAATCTTCGCGATGTAAGCCAGCGGCTCGGCGAACTCCTCCTCGTTCGGCTCGAACACCGGAGCCTCCGGCGGCGGTACGAACTCGTCGTGCTCCGGCATCGCTCGGACACGGTGGTATTCCCAGCTAGAAAAGTCCAGGAGCGTCTTGGAGTTGAAAACACGACCAAAAACGTGCAAAATCACCAGAAAAACACTACTCCATCTTGCTATGGGGACGATCTGGACGTGTGGCCTGCTCACACCCGAACTCACATCCGCCTCCGCACGAAATAGTCCTAATTAGTTACGTAAATTCCCCATACAGAATTATACTTTATCACTTTATCAATCCAATCCTCCATGAAATAAGTTAAAATTATATATGGTTTTACTTAAACCCCATTTTAATGAGCATATATTCAAAAACACAGTTAGAGAGGATGGATCTGCTCGGCGTTGATTGCTGTGACCCGCCTGCCCGTCTGCATCCCGTCTCCCATGTGTTCAAATTTTAAAGATCTCGTTTCCGGCCCGCTGATTGGCTGCCTGCAGACACGGGCTTCCGGGTCCACGTGCGCGCCTGTCAAACTAAAAAAAAAAGTTTTGTGTTTTCATTTTTGTCATGTTATAGAAATAAAGTGAAAATGAAAGAAATATTGATGATATGTTTACTAGATCGCTTGTTCACAAACTGTCAACAACAAAAGGAAACGGTTGTACTAACGTTACTCCGGGTGAGAGGTCAGTCATTGTCTCAGTGAACTTGGCCAAGGAGGTTATATATAACCTCCTTGGTGAAACCAGCAAGGTTTTGCATATTACCAAGGAGGTTTTGCTTATCTTAAACCTCCTTGATATTACTGATCATTATTTTCAAAACAGAGGTTTGGCTTTGGTTGTTTTGACGTGTTTAATTTAATAGGCGTTTTTGTCGTCGAGTTTCCCATTTTCTTCCCGTTCGCCGGCCAGGCAGGGCCGAATCTTTAGTTCTCGAAGTCAAAGTCTCAAACTTCTTATCGAACATCAGGAAGGCGGCCAGGGCAAATAATCGGGTGGAACAAAAATATCCAGATAACGTTGCGTTGTTTTATTTGTAACTTTGCCACCAGAAGTCACTGACCTCCAAATGCGCACATGTTGTCTTCCGAGACCGTACCAGACCTCTGTCCCGAGACGAGACTGCCGAAGAAGAAGAAACCAGCAAAAGGTTTGTAACGTTATCAATGCCTCGCTTTATCTATCAGTCCAGATGAGGGAAAAATCAACTCCACTTATCCATTGCAATGTGACTTTTCAAGTTAACACACCGCCATGTTTAAACGCTCGCGACTGCTTTTGCCATCAGAGATTCGCTCACCTGGAATAAACACGATAATGACCTCTACGCCCGGGTTGAACGCGGCGCGATGTAATACTGATGTACCGTAGTGATCGATAAATGTATGTCAGTAGAGTATGGCTCCCGTGGTACTCCTTGGCACATTTTTCAACACACCGCCATGTTTAAATGCTCGCGAATGTTTTTGTCATTCACTCACCTGGAATAAACATGATGAACCTCTACGCCCGGGTTGAACGCTGCGCGATGTACGACACGACGTGATCGATAAATATGTGTCAGTAGCACATGGCTTCCGCGGTACTCCTTGGCGCATTTTTCAACACACCGCCATGTTTAAATGCTGGCGAATGTTTTTGTCGTTCGCTCACCTGGAATAAACTTTGATAAACCCCGTAACGCCGCGCGATGTAATGTTATGGATGTTATAACGGCGCGTGATCGATAAATGTGTGTCAGTAGCACATGGCTCCCGCGGTGCGTGGTGCAGCGGTGGAATACTAAAGAATAACAAGGAGAGAAGAGTAAGAGTCTCACCTGGAGGAAGACAGGCTTGCGAGAGAGAGAGGGGGAAGGGAGGGATAGAGAGAGTGATAGAGCGAGCGAGAGAGGAAGAGATAAAGAGAGAGAGAGAGAGAAGAATCGTTTCATTGCGTGCATGGCTCTTTAATTATGGTTGAATGCAATCAAGAACTTTTGTGTCATTGTTCTCGCAAGCACTTCTCGCACCTTTATATTTGATACCTGTTTCTCACATTCTTGCTCTATCTGTGCCTCTTTGGTGCAAGCTGTTTATACTCCAAAACCGCGCTCCGTAGCCCACGCAATCTCTCGCTGGCTGGGGTTAATGACCCCTTCCTTGTGGCACCTGTAAGGCCGGCCGCTAGGAGCGCGATTTTAGCCAGGCTATATTATTATTAGCCCCTGGCAGCGAGAGTTTGTGTGATCTCCAAGCAGATGTTTCCGTGGTAAAATCGTTACGAAAGTTTGCGGTTTTTTGTCATGCTTGCTCAGAGATTATCGGGATACCGTCACACAGTCACACTTGCCGCCTGCCGCGGCGGTGGGCGGGCCGAGCCGTGACCTTGGATGGCCTCGCGTTGCCATGGCAACAACACGTCATGTTCCTGGTCAATGGCTACCTGCAGCAGACACCGGCATTACATCAGTCCGGATGACGGAAGGGCGGATCTCTATCTCTTTTCTGACTAAGCCAAACTTATGAGTAGCCCCAACACTGGTTCGATGTGCCCCCGACAGCTACTACTATTGTATAACACAGGACAGTCTCCGAGCAGATACGGCTATAGGTAATCTCCAAGCAGATCTTGCGTGGCATAAGACAGTGCATTTGTATCATAAGCTGGGGAAGGAGTTTAGCTGGTAGAGGAGTTGGCCACGCGTGACCAATTTACTTCTCTGCCAGCTGAACTCCCCAGCTTATGATACTGTCCTATGGTTTTCTCTCATGCCACGCAAGATCTGCTTGGAGACTCTCCTGCAAGCAGACGTTCGGATCCGGTTGTCTTTGGTGTATTTTTAGACGTTTTTGTCTGTCTGGATTTCTATTTTATTAGCCTCCTTCACCGGCTTCTCTGGGGGTATTGGCGTAAGTTGTTGGGGGGGGGGGAGTGGGGGGGCTGGGGGTTAACTGGGAATACACCGGGAAAGGAAAATTGTACTCGCCTCCCGCCTGCCTATGATTGGCGAGTGTGCGCGCGTGCATGCCGCGCACCCGGGAGAGTACTATTTATATCACTCCTAGCTTGGCAATAGATGGTATTCTACTCTCTTCAGCATCATTCTACTCTATGATCATTCTTTATTCTAACCATGCTATGATCCTGACGACTCGATTAGGCACGTTAAATGCCTTGCCAATGTCGAAAACGGATTCAGCAGATCTATACCAGAATCCGTGAAAGCTTCTGTAGAATGATGCCAAAATCTGTTTGAGTTTCGGTCCGATCCGGGGAAAAGGGACGATGAAGAAACGTACATACACGAAGAAGACGTTTAGATAACGACAATACACGTGGCTTCGGTTCAATTTAATTTTTTTTTGTTTCAATTTGTTTGTGTTTGTAAGTGTTTTGTGCGTCTTGGCAAGTCCTCGTAAGGACTGAGAAAATGGATGGAAGGAAAAAGGTATTATTTTGCACGAGAAGTTAACCTGCTGTACTATGGTCAGTCAAACCCTCTGCACGTGGCTGGAAAAATAAGAATCATTCCCCGTCTTTTCTTAGCCTCGGTACCATTTGGGTAATTTCCCCTTCTGCTGGAATAGAAGAGAAGAGAATCGAGTGTATATGGTGTATAATAATTAAACGTCGGAGCCCGTATTTGTACCTAGCCAATCTAATCTTGCTTATAGCAGCCCGCTCAATCTCCGCCAGCGTCTGCGAGGCTGAGGGGCCAGTTTACAGCCCTGCGTGGACAGCAGAGTCTGTGTCACACAGACTGGATGGCACCCATGACCAGGCTAATCTTTTGTTCCAACTAGGAGTGGGTACCGGTACAGAAAATTCAGGTCCAGGTCCGGATCCCTGAGGTCCAGTGGATCAGGTCCAAGTCCTACAACGCTAACTGCACCTGTATGATTGACCGTAAAACTTGGTAGAAATGACTATAAACTTTACTCTACTTCGCTCTGGTTATTTTCTTCCACATGCAAGCGCAAAAACGTGTGAATGCCTGAGCAAATAATAGGTCCAACATCCGGTCCACCTGATTTTTTCAGGTCCGGTTTCTCTGGACCGGTCCAATATTCAATAAGAAAAACGGTTTTGTACCGGTACCCAGCCCGTAGTTCCAACTATGTTCAGTCCGCAGAGCCAGTGCAGCGGGAGACTGACTAGTTCTGCACCCGTTCTCCGTGGAGATGTTCCCGAGAAGTGGCTGAGATTGCTCAGTTCTGCCAGACACAAAACGGAGGTATTATATAAAAAGAAAGAAGTCGCGATCACCACGAGCATCCCCCACCCTTCGGAAACCTCCTACTCGGAAAATATTTTGCAAAGGCAGTTGTCGGACATGACACCAAGTACCTGATGAGGTGTTCCGTGAAAACCCGCACCTGGTAGAGACAAAGGTAATGGTTTAATGGGCGGACTACCAGCTGGCCCCCCGTGCGGACTGATCTCTTGTGTCCGCGGCTTACGTGTGGATGTGCACGTATGCACAGCACAGCCGGATCTCCGAGCAGATACACGGATGTGCACGTACGCACAGCACGTTCTAATCTCAAAGCAGATACATGGATGTGCAACACAACCAGATTTCCAAGCAGATACAGTACGTTTGAATCCAGCGTCTCTCCAAGTGGACCTGTTTTGTGGGTGTTTTGTCTGTGGTTCAGTTCAGAGAGATGTAGGAGCTAGGAACATAGGCTGCATAGCAGGCACTCTGTGGACGGGGCCAATAGGCAAGCGACCCGGTACAAAAAGAAATGGCCAGCAAAAGTGTAGTCTGAGCCAAAAAAAAAAATGGGAAAAGACCCCAGAGAGCCTGCTATGGAGGCTTAGTAGTGGGGACAGAAATTGCCACAGCAGACAAAAATAACAAACCCGGCCGTGATACATCTACTTGGAGATGACGTCATTCCTGGGCAGGTGTGATGATTTTAGATGAAGTGATTAAACAAGAGTGAGACATTGACACAAAGCCACTGCACAGCTTTCACCGCGCGCTACGTGCCAACATGAAACGTTACGAAATGTTACTTTCCCTCCCGAGAAACGGTTTAAAATCAAAAGAAATTTGCTCCTTTTTTGATAAATTTGTTACAAATATTCTATTCTACTTCTTTCCTCTCTTATACCTTACAGCTTGTATGCCCTCTACTCTCTTTCATACCAAGGACGTTATATCACACATAACGTCCTTGTTCATACACAGTGCATTGTTTAACTGGCCCTGTCCCTTTTTACCACACCCAAGCAAACAATGCACAGTAGCAAGGACAAAGGGATGGCGAAAGTGGGACGTCTGAACGATTTTGGTGTGGAACAATGTTGCTAAGGTTACACCAAAAGACGGTACAAATGTAAGAAGACTTTCCCGTGTCCATTCATTGCTTTTGCCTTATGTTTTTTTTTAGTGGTATAATATCAAGGACGTTATATAACGACCTTGGTATAATGAATGAAGACCTTTATTGCACATTTTTGCCCCACTGGACTAAGTACAGGTCACACGGTAACAATCAAATGTATGCAACAATGGGAACAATCCTACACATCCATATATGCAGATGTGCGTCTAATTTAATCTATTCTAGTATCTCGCTTCCAGAATTTATAATAGAGAACGGCCCTCACATGCTGAACATGAACTTCCGAGCTGCTAACCTTTAACGTTTCGCCAGAGGGCGCCAGTTCGATAATAGAAGCATGATACAGTATTTGAAACGTTTTTGCAATTATGGATGCCATCTGAAAATGTTGACTCTAAAGAGAATTGATCCTGGTGCTAAATGTATCTTGCATTAACCTCACAGAAGCAATGCCAAATTCAATCCCCTCTAAATAAACAAACAAACCCTACGACTGTGTGGAGAAGAGTCAGAGATTGACATAAGACAACAGTTTTCCGATTGCAGAAGAGACAGTATTTTTGTTTATCACAGAATCTTTCCAAAGAGGGCACTGTGGAAGCCAGAAAACGTTACGATTTACCACCCTAGCATCTGCTTGGACCTTAGTCCTCAGTGTGAGAAAATCCAGGTTATTGACCTCTCCCCCCCGCCAGCAGAATGGGACCGCCCAAACATATCCCAGAATTCCTGCCGAACCGCCAGATTCAAAATGGCGTCTCCTCGTCCAGGTTCGCACAGGTGAGCGTTACTCAGGTTTTCTGTCATTACTGGGGGGAAACGGCGATGGTTTAGACAATATTATAGGTGCTGTGCAGGAGGAAGAGGTTTTACAGATTCCAGGCAGTGTTTTGTGTGCTCACAGCGCCTTCAAAAGACGTTAATTCATCTAAAATATAACTCAGGGCCCGCGGGTTTGTTTTCTAAACAGTCAAGTGGTTCTTTTTAGATTTGATATCCGTTCAGCATACATGACGTATCTATCATAGACATTATGGACGTAAGAAGTAGACACATTTATGTTGATATGTTGGCTAGTTCTCATGAAATTAAAGGCAGTCCACCGAGTTTACTTGGTTTGAAAATGAAAACGAAATCCTCAAAGAAAAATTATGTGTTTGATATCTGGGTAGTTTTTATTTAGATTTAGATTTTATTTTGAACTGGCATATATATATATACCAAAGAAGTACAGGGTAGACGATCAGCAACAACCAACATGTGCGTTAAATATTTCCTTCGTGTGGTATTGATTTTCATATTTTTTCAGAACACTGACATTCATGATAATGTACATACATTTGTACATGTACATGGAATTATATGTTGTGATTATATAAATGATAGACCTAAAACTATTTAACAAATTATCATAAACAATAGGGATCTTATCATTTGTACTTTACTATATAGACATTCCCTGCTTTAATAGGTGTGACCAGAGTGAATAACTCCAGGTAAATTTCATTGTTGGTGTGCTTTGGACCTCCTAAGACTTAGTAATAGTCCTTGTGATTTCAATAAGGATCAGAATTACAAACTCAGTAACTTAAATTGCTACAAGAATACATCATTTTTGTGGCTTGTTGGTCTCCTTACAGGTCTCCTGGCAGAAGCACAGCGACGCCCCCTAGGGGCCGGACTCCCACTGCAGATGATGATGACTCACCTATCCCATCAGTCAACGAGCGGCTGGGTCACCTGAGGCCCTCTAGAGAACTCCTGGAGTACTACAGGTGAGTAGGACACATGGACAATTACTTCATACAGAATAAAACACAGTGTATTCCGTATTACAGAGGTACCAGCCTGACTGCAGGCACATACTCTTGGTATGAATGAATGAATGAATGAATGAATGAATGAATGGCTGGTTTATTAGCGCCAAAAAACTGTGCGCACATATATGTACATAACATTGCAGCCATACAAGGCTGAATTGGTGTATGATGCACAATACATTTGTTAAAAACTTCTGAATCATTAAGATTCATTTAACAATGACACAATGAAAGGAAGTGTGCTATTTTGGAATCTAGATGACCTGCATCTAAACTGTGAGTAGTTGTCCTTTGTACGTAGTTTCCTCCCATGAACACTACCCCGTTTCGGGGGTAACCATCCAGAGAAAAGTGGTAGACCATAATCTTCTGGATGAAAGCGTCTGACGGGTCTTGCTTCTTACTATATATACTTGAAATAATTGTAGAAACGATCAGACAAGTTTCCCCCCATACATCAAAGCTGTGTACATTTGTCCTTCTTTTCAAAAAATCTTCAGTTAGCTATATATCATAGACACATCTCTGCCTTCCTGTCTAGAAGACAATTTTGTTCGTTTCTTTTCTCCATTCCAGGAAGAAGATTGCAGAGTTTGATGGAGACCACGAGGAGATGGTGAGGAAACTGGACCAGTACAAGGCAACGTACGAGGAGCAGGTCAGTAAAGACTAGCCCTGAACAATAAGCAAACAAGATGAATAAAAGAGGAAAAGGCCAAATAAACAAACCAGGCCACTTACAAGAAACGCTACATGTATGTAGTTTAGCTCACCAGGGTAACTTAAGCTGGAAGTCTCTGATTGATCTGAACCCAACCTGTTATTGGTGAAGAAACCTGCACTAGCGGGTTTACTACATCTAGTGTCATATTGTTACTGATGTTGTGACTTTGTTGTTCCAGCACAAACTAGGCTATGAGATGAGACAGCGGGAGGATGAGATCGCTGAGCTGCAGAAGGCCTTAAGTGACATGCAGGTGTACCTGTTCCAGGTAAGACTCACCTGTACACACCTGTACACATGCAGGTGTACCTGTTCCAGGTAAGACTCGCCTGTACACACCTGTACACATGCAGGTGTACCTGTTCCAGGTAAGAATCACCTGTACACATGCAGGTGTACCTGTTCCAGGTAAGACTCACCTGTACACACCTGTACACATGCAGGTGTACCTGTTCCAGGTAAGACTCACCTGTACACACCTGTACACATGCAGGTGTACCTGTTCCAGGTAAGACTCACCTGTACACATGCAGGTGTACCTGTTCCAGGTAAGACTCACCTGCACACACCTGTACACATGCAGGTGTACCTGTTCCAGGTAAGACTGACCTGTACACATGCAGGTGTACCTGTTCCAGGTAAGACTGACCTGTACACATGCAGGTGTATCTGTTCCAGGTAAGACTCACCTGTACACACCTGTACACATGCAGGTGTACCTGTTCCAGGTAAGACTCACCTGTACACACCTGTACACATGCAGGTGTACCTGTTCCAGGTAAGACTCACCTGTACTCACCTGTACACATGCAGGTGTACCTGTTCCAGGTAAGACTCACCTGTACACATGCAGGTGTACCTGTTCCAGGTAAGACTCACCTGTACACCCCTGTACACATGCAGGTGTACCTGTTCCAGGTAAGACTCACCTGTACACACCTGTATATATACCTGTATGTTCCAGGTAAACCAACTTCATATCATGAAGCAGGCTTTTAGCTTGGATTTCATTTTAGGGAGTCCAAATTTCTAGAGTCACCATGGGGCAAGTGCTACAGGTGTAAGTACTGTAGGTGGGTCTGAGGGCATCCACCTTCTGTTAAGTTAAGTTGTAAGATATCCTGAAGGGCAAAATTACTGTCAGAGAGCGAGGGTACAGTTGAAGACTGTGACCACAAGTGACCTAGTAACATCCCAGGTCAATCACAATTTTATGCTAGTCAGCGGATTTGCTCCCCAGTGTAAGGGCCACTACAGGATGTCAAGTGCGTCCAATTTCTTACTATTTTGAAAACAGCACTTCAAAAGATGCACTGGATGCATACCTGCTAAAAGCTTGATATGTAAGGATAGCTTACAAAACCTGCCTTACTATTTGCTGGCTGTAATGTAGATGTCCGCCCATCCCTACAGGAGCGTGAACACGTGCTGCGGCTGTAAACATAGTGTTTACTGTCCTGTTCCTCCTTGTTTGCTGCCTGTAACGTGGCTGCTCCGTTCCCTACAGGAGCGTGAACACGTGCTGCGGCTGTACTCTGAGAACGACCGGCTGAAGATCCGAGAGCTGGAGGACCGGAAGCGGATCCAGCACCTACTCTCGCTCTCCGGCCCGGAGAACGGTGACATCACCTACTTCCACCGCGAGCCGCCGGCAAAGGTCACCATCCCGCAGCGCCGGCCGCGCCAGCAACATCCGCACGATGGTAGGTAGACGGTTACCATGGTTATTGACTTTTCTTCTTCTCCCCAACGTTAACCCAACCACATGATGGTAGGGACACGTTTACCATGGTTACTGACTCTTCTTTATCCACACGATGGTAGGGAGACGGTTACCATGGTTATTGACTTTTCTTCTTCTCCCCAACGTTAACCCAACCACATGATGGTAGGGACACGTTTACCATGGTTACTGACTCTTCTTTATCCACACGATGGTAGAGAGATGGTTCCATGGTTACTGTTTTGTCTTCTTCTTAACCCCAGCCTTAATTTACCCACATAACGGTAAGGAGACAGGTACTGACTCTTCTTCTGGTCACCGTACTGGGACATCTACCTAACCGTATCCTATCCAACCCCAACCTTAACCCATCCACAGTGATACGAAGATAGTTACTGACTCTTTTTATCCCCTCCATTTCAATACAAATCTTACCAAAGTGGAGTAACTCATCCATGCTATTCAGCCATTGGCTGCTATGTGGCATGCAGGTAATCTCCAAGCAGATCCTACGGTGCCATAAGATAGTATGAAAGCTGGCCAAGGAGTGTAGCTGGCTAAGGGAGTCAAACGGGCACCTACGGTAAGTTTGATACTATTCATTACGCACCGTGGATCTGGTTGGAGATTAGCATGCAGGTACCCTATAGAAACATGTTGAGATCAGTGAATCCTCAGAGAGGTGACACCAGGAGATGACACCAGGATGTAGAGGATGGTTTCACACTTTGTTCCTCCTGTTCTTCTGTCTCCTAGGTGACGAGGGCGTGGCCCTGAGACCCCCAGCAGACAGAGAAGCAGACGTGAGGAGGCCCCAGCACAGACCAGGTTTCTACAGACTTCAGAATCGTTGTTGTGTTTGTAGTGTTTGTGTGCTGCAATAATGTAGTGTCTGTGTGTAGATATGATGTGATATGAACTCTACCGTAGTTGCTGAGCTCAAGAAAAATGTACTTGTTCTCAATATTTCATGTCACCAGTCCATCATCAGGCAACACATTTTCAGAGTGAATGATACATACATGTAATACTTAAGTGGAAGATCAACATAACAGCTTTAAGAAAATCTGTAACTTGGTACACATAATTTCATGGTGTGAATAGAGTCAGAGTAAAGTTTTCGTTTGTTTTAGTTGTATTTGCTCTTCAAATCAAAATCATGGAGAACCAATGAAATATCTCCATGTTGCTTGAAGTCCATTTCTGGAGGAGTTTTCATGACCTCTGACCTCCCCCAGCCAAGGCGAGGAAACCTGCAGACAAGCCGACATCACCTGAAACCGAGGCCTACCAGAGGGACAACGAGACCCTCGCACTGCACGTGGAGGCACTGCAGGTAACCATGGCAACTGTAACTATGGTAACTGTAATAATTCTAGCAGCTGAGCTGTATCTAAATGTACATTTGATAATGGCAAGTGAATACTATCTGCAGTGCTGACAATTATCACAAGGTGGCAGCATTGTGTGGACGAGTTTCTGAGCACTTACCGACAACATTTGACGGTGTGCTTGAAGTACATTGAATTGGTAAATCGGTGATAGGACTATACTACTGCCGCAGGGGGGTTCATGCCACTTTGGCTTCTTACACTAATTCACATCTGCGAGAAGAGTGACATACAAGGGACAATAGTCTTCAGAAAAATGCTTCCTTTTGTGTTACGTTGTGACTGTGGTTCTCTTACAGGTTTGGAACATCGGAAATGTTGATATTGTTTTAAGTGAGTTTATGTTGGCAGGTGGAGTAGAGAAGTATGGGTAAGGGGGTGAAGTCTGCCATCTCTGACTGCCATGTTTGTTGCAGGTGTAAGGAAGTCTAGATGGGGCTGGTGGTACCCCGGTAGAGAATGATCACAGATGCTCAATGGTTGCCGTGGCCAAGAAATGAATCTTTATTCTGGACTGTAACATCCTCTCCTCGCTGTGCACTGGGCCAATCTCACCTCTTTATCTCAAATCTGCCTTCTATTTATCCCTGAGCTAGGTGCTGATATCATCAGGCAAGATGTGTTTGACAGCTTATCAATTAAGTGGTCTTCCCTTTGCTCTTCCTTATCTCGTTTATCTGTCAGCAGAAATACAAGATGTTTGTCAGTTTCTGTGAATTTCTTAGAATCCTCAGTTTGACTGACCATGCCCTGTTACACAGTCACAGCTGGAGGAACAGACCAGACTAGCGCGGGAACAGGCGGAGGCCCTGTATGGGTAAGGGGGTAAAGTCTGCCGTCTCTGACTGCCATGTTTGTTTGTTTGTTTGTTTGTTTGTTGCAGGCGCAGCTGGAGGAACAGACCAGAGTAGCGCGGGAACAGGCGGAGGCCCTGTATGGGTAAGGGGGTGAAGTCTGCCGTCCCTGACTGCCATGTTTGTTTGTTTGTTTGTTTGTTACAGGCACAGCTGGAGGAACAGACCAGACTAGCGCGGGAACAGGCGGAAGCCCTGTATGGGTAAGGGGTGAAGTCTGCCGTCTCTGACTGCCCTGTTTGTTTGTTTGTTTGTTTGTTACAGGCACAGCTGGAGGAACAGACCAGACTAGCGCGGGAACAGGCGGAGGCCCTGTATGGGTAAGGGGGTGAAGTCTGCCGTCTCTGACTGCCATGTTTGTTTGTTTGATTGTTTGTTTGTTGCAGGCACAGCTGGAGGAACAGACCAGACTAGCGCGGGAACAGGCGGAGGCCCTGTATGGGTAAGGGGTGAAGTCTGCCGTCTCTGACTGCCATGTTTGTTTGTTTGTTTGTTACAGGCACAGCTGGAGGAACAGACCAGACTAGCGCGGGAACAGGCGGAAGCTCTGCTGCAGGACAGACAGGTCCGTATCGAGGAGCAGGACGCACAGAGACAGCGGGACGCCGATAGGATCAAGGGGCTGACGGACAGGTGGGTGGATACATGCAGTGAAGTACATGTATCTTGTATGTTAATTTGTTTTCCTTTTGTTCTTGTGTGTGTGCATGTATCAAACTATCAACAATGATTATCATGGATAGTATGTGTGAGTGTGTTTCCACTGTATGTACCAGACTACAGAACTCCTAGTACCTGCTGTACAGTAGACAGTGGGAGATCTAAGTTAGAAACAGTTTGATTGTTGAACTTGATAGTGTTCTGCTGCGTGACCTTACAGTGCTAGTGAACGTGTGAGTTTTTCCTAGACTCCAGAAGACCCAGGACCTGCTGTACGAGGGTTAGGGTTAGGGTTAGGGTTAGGGTTAGGGTTAGGGTTAGGGTTAGGGTTAGGGTTAGGGTTAGGGTTAGGGTTAGACTGTGGGAGATGTAAGTGTATAACTGTGAGTGTTCCCCCCCAGACTACAGAAGACCCAGGACCTGCTGTACACCAGCACTAAGGACTATCTGGAGCTGAAGTACGAGGGTTAGGGTTAGGGTTAGACTGTGGGAGATGTAAGTGTATAACTGTGAGTGTGTCCCCCCCCAGACTCCAGAAGACCCAGGACCTGCTGTACACCAGCACTAAGGACTATCTGGAGCTGAAGTACGAGGGTTAGGGTTAGGGTTAGACTGTGGGAGATGTAAGTGTATAACTGTGAGTGTGTTCCCCCCCAGACTCCAGAAGACCCAGGACCTGCTGTACACCAGCACTAAGGACTATCTGGAGCTGAAGTACGAGGGTTAGGGTTAGGTGTAGGGTTAGGGTTCAGGTTAGACTGTGGGAGATGTAAGTGTATAACTGTGAGTGTGTTCCCCCCCCAGACTACAGAAGACCCAGGACCTGCTGTACACCAGCACTAAGGACTATCTGGAGCTGAAGTACGAGGGTTAGGGTTAGACTGTGGGAGATGTAAGTGTATAACTGTGAGTGTGTGTCCCCCCAGACTACAGAAGACCCAGGACCTGCTGTTCACCAGCACTAAGGACTATCTGGAGCTGAAGTACGAGGGTTATGGTTAGGGTTAGACTGTGGGAGATGTAAGTGTATAACTGTGAGTGTGTTTCCCCAGACTACAGAAGACCCAGGACCTGCTGTTCACCAGCACTAAGGACTATCTGGAGCTGAAGTACGAGGGTTAGGGTTAGACTGTGGGAGATGTAAGTGTGTAACTGTGAGTGTGTAATATTGACCCCAGACTACAGAAGACCCAGGACCTGCTGTTCACCAGCACTAAGGACTACCTGGAGCTGAAGTACGAGGGTTAGGGTTAGACTGTGGGAGATGTAAGTGTATAACTGTGAGTGTGTTCCCCCCCAGACTACAGAAGACCCAGGACCTGCTGTACACCAGCACTAAGGACTATCTGGAGCTGAAGTACGAGGGTTAGGGTTAGGGTTAGGGTTAGACTGTGGGAGGTGTAAGTGTATAACTGTGAGTGTGTTTCCCCCAGACTACAGAAGACCCAGGACCTGTTGTACACCAGCACTAAGGACTATCTGGAGCTGAAGTACGAGGGTTAGGGTTAGGGTTAGACTGTGGGAGATGTAAGTGTATAACTGTGAGTGTGTAATATTGACCCCAGACTACAGAAGACCCAGGACCTGCTGTTCACCAGCACTAAGGACTATCTGGAGCTGAAGTACGAGGGTTAGGGTTAGACTGGGAGATGTAAGTGTATAACTGTGAGTGTGTTTCCCCCCCAGACTACAGAAGACCCAGGACCTGCTGTTCACTAGCACCAAGGACTACCTTGAGTTAAAGTACGAGGGCCGTTCGGACGAGCGGCGGTGGATGGCGGAGAAAGACCGCCTGCTCCGGGAGCTGGACGTGGCGAAGGACCAGCTGAACATTTCCCGCGAAAAAACTATACTGGAGGTGTCGGAGGAGGGAGGGGAGGTGACGTGGCAGGCCAGGGAGCAGCACAGGATAGAAGTGGAGGTGAGGGTGGGGATGTGTGTGTATGTGGAGAGGTGGGGTGGGGATGTGTGTGTGTGGGGGGTGGGGATGGGAGAAAACTATACTGGAGGTGTCCGAGGAGGGAGGGGAGGTGACGTGGCAGGCGAGGGAGCAGCACAGGATAGAAGTGGAGGTGAGGGTGGGATGTGTGGGGTGGGGATGTGTGTGTGTGTGGGGGGATGTGTGGGGGTTGGGGTGTAGGGGAGTGTGGATGTGAGTGTGTCTGTGTGGGGGGGTGAAAATAGGAGAATATGTGTGACAGGATTGGAAGGTGTTTGACTGCCTTTAATGACTGTTTGTGTGTGTGTGAAGAAAGTTTGGTGCATGTCTTTACAGACCCTGAATCAGAGCTTGTCCTAGCAGCTGTACATGTGTATGTGTATGTGTGTGTGACAGTGTGTGTGTGCGAGCATATATGTGTATGTGTGTCTGTCAGACTTTCAGGGTGTTGTTACATGTGTTGTGTGGTCTTCCATGCAGACATTAAAGCAGAGCGTGTCCAAGGCTTCATATTTAAGTGTATGTGAAAGGATATCTTTCCTTGTGTTATCTCCAGACCCTGAAGCAGAGTGTGTCCCAGGCCCAGCGGTTGGCTGAGATGTACAGGGAACAGGTGATCCAGCTGGAGGACCAGCTCTCCAAGATACGGGAGGAGGGAGATGTCAGCAAGGAGATCTTCCAGGTAACTTACGGATTCCACAAGTGGGAGAATACATTATCCTCTTAAATATTCATTAAAGAGTTTCACCTTTGAATGGTATGTACCCTTCTAGCACGGTAAGTTCTGTATTTTTCTGAGGTCATGTTTATCTGCACAACCTTGTACTTACAGTACTTCCTGCATGACTGTCTCCAGGACCTGTCCCTCTGTCCCCGGACAGAAAGTCCCTTGTTGGGACAGACAAAATTTCACCCTTTTGGGCTCAAAAACCTGAACTTCATGAAACTGAGAAGAGAGTGTATTTAAAAAGATCAAATGGACAACAAGGGTACCCAAACAATAAGTGGGTTGTAAGTTTTATTGGTCATTACTGTTGTATTCCTTATCATACCAACAAGAATTTTTATTTGCCTCCCATACAGGACCGTACCACTAAGATGAGTAAGCATGTTTTTGCCCCCCCCTCTGTAGGACCGTACCACTAAGATGAGTAATCCTGTTTTTGTCCCCCCCTCCCCAGGACCGTACCACTAAGATGAGTAAGCGGGTTCAGCTGATGAACCAGCGATACGAGGCTCTGGAGCGAAGACGCGCCATGGAGGTCGAGGGCTTCAAGAATGACATCAAGATGCTGCGGGGACGTCTTAAAGACGTGGAGAAGCAGCTGTACAGGGTTAGCAGAGTTCCTTGTGCTTTGTTGCTGTTGTTGTTCACCTTGTAGTGCAGCAGGGTAATCTCCAAGCAGGTCCTACAAAGGCATAAATTAGTACCCAACTGGCCAAGAAGTGTCCATTTGCCATGTAGGTTCCCCGGTAGCGAAGCACACTCCTAAGCAAGCTTCACTCCTCTACCAGCTTTAGATACTATCTTATGCTACCGTAGAATCTGCTTGGAGATTACAGCAGGGTTCTTGTGCTTTTACCCTGGAAGCCAGACTTTTAGCCAGGACCGGCAGAGAAGTTGTTCGGCAAACTCTTACCATGCATGACTCCTCCCCGAAGTGGTCCTCGGGAAAACCTGCCTTCTGAAAAAATTCTGCCAGTCCTGGCTGAAAGTCTGGCTTCCAGGGTATTGTACTTTGGTCATGTCTTATTTATCTTAGTTCCCAGGCATTAGGGGTGTCAGTGTGGCGTAATAGTAGAATGTTTGGCCCAGACCCTGAAGTTCCTGGGTTGGAATCACCAGACATGCCATGTTGACATTGTGCCCTTGAGAAAGACCTTACCTTACCTCAAATCCTCCCGCAACACTGTTGTATTGGTCAACTCGGTGAGCGTACTTTCACCATAGGGTGCGATCTTATGTTGCTACTGCCATAGTTTCCATGTTTCAGAAAGACACTTAACACAAAAATTTCTTGTCTTAATTCTAGTGAAAATTATTCTAGTTTGTTGAATGGAAGTGTGCAGTACAAAAACTAAACATTGCAAATTACAAACATTCCTTCAAATATTGAAAAATCTACAGTAACTGTGGACGACTGTGACTGATCAGAATGGTATGACCCAACCCCTGCCTTGTTGCCTTGGTTACAGGTTACCTTGGGGATGGGCGAGCCGACGCCCGGCGACGAGTTTGACATGGAGATCCTGCACAACGTGCGGAAGACGGCGGGTCGGTCCAAAAAGATCGTGGGGGAGATCAAACACCTGAAGGCCAAGATCTACGGGCTGGAGAACGATCTCAGGAAAATGTAGAAGGGAGTAATTTTTATTGGCTAAGATTAATGGACGAAAATTGGTCCTTATTCCCCCCGTGATTTTAGAATGGTATAGCCCTGAATGGGTATAAGCAGCTTCACAGGTTAGACTGCATGTGCAGTGAGATGCATGAGGTCAAAGGTGATGGCCCCTTAACTTGTGAACAGTTTAAACCACTCTTAAGTCCAGTAACTGTTAGTAACAGTTGTGTTTTGGTTATGTCTTAGTGATCTTCAACTTTAACACAATGCATCTTGGTGTGCATGTGCGGTTTAAACAGTGAGCTGCCTTATTGTTCCAGAGGTTATGTAATATAAAGTGTGTGATGACATTCAGCCCATATTTCCTGACAGTTTCCATTTTCAACATGCAGAAAACAATGGGTGAAAGCTTCTGTACATATATCTATAAGGTTCTCTAGCTTGTACATGTATATAAAATGTGTTCTTGGATTTCCAGTCTGTTTTCTGGGTTAGTTTCCTCAGGTCGTCTGTACAGTAGGTCATAGATTTGAATAAAGAAATACTTTTCCATGTTTTGATTTTGTTTGTAGGTTTACGTTCTCACAGCGGGCATATCACGTTTCAGTGTCGTTATGAGTCATGTATATGTGGTCTAACTTAAACATAGTTATGTGACAATTGTACCATGCTGGTTCTGCAAGAAAATTCCAAGACGAAAAAAGAAGCGCTGCCACCAGAATTTTCGAATATGCTTTATTTATAGCAGTTTCATCCCCCTACATAGCAATGGTTCATTCCTGTTACACCTATGGCAAGTCCCAACAGTTCAAACGCACATCAGAAGTAATATACACGTATGGGTGTAAGTACAGGCTGGCATCCCCCTTACATACCCTCCGGGGAGATAGAAACATGTTGGATTCCCCCTTATATACCCTCTTTCTCCAAACTATCTCACAGGTGATCCTTGGCAAAGCATTCTTTGGCAAAATTCTATTTTTTTGTCTAACATTTTCATTTCCAGTAAAATTTGGTACAATATTGCCATAACCTTTAGACAGAAATTGGTGTACCAGAAAACTTTCCAAGTTTGTGCGAAATTTGAAAAATCAAACATAATTCCGTGGACAATTTTGTTACCTGTTTCTGATATTCCCCCCTGCAAGAGTCATCAGAATGGTACAGGCCAATGGAGTTCCCTGTTTAACACACATAACACTTTGTTTTTTCCAGTCAGAATAATTTCTCATAACATCAAATATCTAAAGAATTAAAGTAAATCATAAGGAAGACTTGACAAGCTCACTCATCATTTCCATAAATAGGTGAATAAGACAATTATCTGTAATGAAACACCTACATGTACACATGTTGGACTAGCCTTTTTGAAGTTGAGACGTAAACGCTACATTAGCCGGGACCTGACATTGCACTCTGACCACAAAGTACTTCTTAATTCTCTTTTCCATACATTATTATATATTATATACAGTCACACAGAATTTATCAATATCATGGACCAGTCACGTTTGCTTCCAGTAGTAAATAAACAAGTAAACAAACATGGCGGTCACCTCGGAATGGCACCAGCATTCCCACAGGCTTCGGTTCACACCAAATGTTACACAGAAGAAATGTCGCACCCCTAAATGTTACACGGGAGAAATGTCGCACCCCTAAATGTTACACAGAAGAAATGTCTTACCCCTGTTGTCACACAGGGGAAAGGTAATGTCACCCCCATACAGCTACATGTCTACCTGTTCATCTTGTGATCCTAGAACGGATCCAACATCGTGATCTAGAACGCATATCTTTAACACAACCGTTTCCATCCTCAATAGTCACAAATAAGATACGTGTATTCACATTGAGGACTGTAACAAGACGGCCTTTAGTGTTTTCTGTACAAGTGAAGGAGATTCAGGGGTCCAGCCGTCCGTGCCAGTAGAAATGAACTCTGTGACACAACAGAAAGATCAGGTTCGTCCCCAGAACTTTGCACACTTGTTTAATGTTACATCGATGCAACAGGACTTTAACTACACTACATAAACTCCACTGTATCAAAATGGCAAGAGTGAGTTTGTGTGTTTTCCTGTGTTGCTTGTTTTGGGGACAGGCAGTTTCAAATAAATACAACTGTATACAGAAACATTCCTACCTATTCACAGCTTCAAACTTGGTAAAATATCCGCCCTGTCGTACCCCTGTGAGTTTTTAGCTAGTAAATATTTTTCATGACACATGGCAATGTTTGGACACACCTGGTATATATACACACTGTATTGAGACTGTATCCAACCTGTGTGTCCGTAAGTGTATCTAGTTGGGTTGCTACAACGCTCCATGTGGCACTGTACAGGCCTGTGTGCTGCTCTGCTGTTTTAAGATACAGAACTTGAACTGCTAGCGTTTAGTAGAAGTACAGTAAAGCTGTCATTTCTGTGTGTTTCTGTTTGTCTGATTCATTCCTGTACATCAAGAACACTGTGTTTACCCACTCATAACTCACATAGGCAGGCAGGCGGAGTGCATCATAGCTAGCCCTTCTTGTTTCCCCTAACTAAGCACCTCCCTGCAAGGCTTTTAGCTACGATTTTTGCAGAGGGTCTCCACTTTTGTCGGGTGACGTGTCTGTATTGACTTTCCCATTTCTGTGTCCCCATTGAAAATTCATGGGAGTGTATGAGAGTGTCTATTAAATTTCTTATCATTTTCAGTGCAGGGCCTTCCAATGACACCCAGATGCCTACTAGTAGCTAAAAGCCTGCAAAGTTCCATGGTGCCCCCCTCCCCACGTAATGAAAACACAGTGCACCTTAGTAACTAACTGCTGCGCCTAAGGGGACCAAGCTTGTGGTGTCCAGCACCAGAACATACAGCAGCACAGAGACTCACACACATAACTGTGTTCAGCACAATGTTACATCAGGGCGGGCAGCTTCAAGTCTGGTTCCCACCCAACCCACAGCATGGCGTTCCTCATACAGGCTTTTCATTGACGTCGTACCAATTACAATTTGAATCCCCTGACGACCATGTTGGAGGGTAATTGAATTAAACAGCAGCATCTTCGTGTGGTTTACAGTTGTACGCTGTAATCCAACATGGCGCAGATGACGTCAAATGAAAAGCCTGTATACAGAACTTACCATTATCAGGAGGAGTCCAAACAGATTCCTCAAGTTTACCTACAGTTTTCTTCTAGGCTGTCCAGAGGGCTTATTTCTAGCCAGCTCAGAATAAGAATTAGTTTAATATGTCTTCTTGAATCTTTTTTCTATTCAACTCAAAGTGAATTTGTATGACTATAATATACAATTTTCTGCACAATTCACAATTTGGATGGACCTGCAGGATTCCTCGCACCACAGGCCAGACAAAGAAAGGGTGGCCACGTTACAGCAGCTCCAGCCCTGCTTATAGCTATGTACAAATGATAGTCTTAGAATATTTACACAATTTATCATTTCAATCCTGACCCAACATGTTTGCGCCAGCATTACTCTATTCGATACAGCTGAACACTCACGACAACAACTAACATGACATAGCAGGGGCTAGGTTGGCTCCGGCTAAATCAATTCACTTACTCTGTTTACAGACAAGATCTGATGAATTTTTAATAGTTGAATTGTTTGCTCTATCAAAGCTGTAATAAGTTTTTGTTTTGCCCTCCCTCAATGGTGACCCAAGCCCAAAACATTCACATCAGTTTTCCTTTCTACATGAGATTCAGTTTCACTGCAATGATTGATGACAAACAAAAGTGGGAACTAAAGAAAGACTGGGCTTCAGCCTCCCCTTGTATCTAACAGCCTACAGAAGGCCGCTATAGAACCAGCAGTACTGTACAGCTGTGTATATACATACATGTACCCTCCCCACATGAGCCCCCACCCACCCGCTTATCTCACACAGTTTGTACCGGTTTCTCCAGATAAACAGCAAGTCCACATCCAAGCGCTTGGTTTTCCATTCAGTTCTAAACCTCTCAATTGGCTCAGTTTTAGGAAGGGGCAGTTGCCAGGAGTCAGTTGCTAAGAAGAGTTGGTTGCTAGGATGTTGCAAAGGTAGAGCTGGATTTGGTTGCTAGGAGACTGTTTCTAGGCTTCAGAGCTGAAGTTAGATGAGGCGGTTGCTAGGAGACCGTTGCTAGGCTTCAGAGCTGGAGTTGGAGGAGACGGTTGCTAGGAGACAGTTGCTAGGCTACAGAGCTGGAGTTGGTTGCTAGGAGACGGTTGCTAGGCTTCAGAACTGGAATTGGAGGAGGTGGTTGCTAGGATACGGTTGCTAGGCTTCACAGCTGGAGTTGGAGGAGGCGGTTGCTAGGAGACGGTTGCTAGGAGACGGTTGCTAGGCTTCAGAGCTGGAGTTGGAGGAGGCGGTTGCTAGGATATGGTTGCTAGGCTTCAGAGCTGGAGTTGGATGAAGTTGTGCTGCCGACGCTGACGTCGCTCTTGACGCTGGTCATGCTGGCCTTGGACGTGGACTTGTGTTTTCGTGAGAAGAGCCCGCCGAAGAGCGAGGAGTTGGAGTGGCGCAGCGACGTTCTCGTCGTGTCCTGCTCACTCTCCGAGCGCTTCATGCTGGGCTCAGGACGGCCGCTCGGAATCTGCGGGGAAACCAGAACATTCGTCAGACAAAAAGGTGCAGACTGGTCAGATTTTTCCCAGTTCAGGATTTGACATCCGTGTGACTCCATGTTGTGAGAAAGGCTAGAGACGTAACCGACATTCCTGGCCATGCAGGTTGTACCAAACGACTTCAAATACGTCACAACATCCTGGGAGACATGCAACATTACACCATGCCTTACAAATCACAGGAACAGCCTTCAGTGATTACTTCCCAACATCTGATGTCAAATCCTGAAGCGGGTTGGATGGAACACTGTAAGTCTGCTAATAGCTGCATGAACTAAAGCTGCACTACTGAGCTTCGTAAGACAGAAAGAACTCGCCGTCCACTCTGACAGTAACGTCTCCACCGGAGTGAATAAGGCTGGGGAGAAATAATTATGAATTGCAGAAGGCGGGTGTGTAGTTTTCGTATTAACAGTAAAGGGCTCCCTTGGAAATGAGTTGATTCACCGAAGGGGCTCCCGAAAGATTCATAAATGAATGAATAAACAAATAAGGTGAGGAGGGGTGTTAAAATTTTTCACAAGCATTTTTTGTGTTTGATTCTGTTAACTTTGTTTGTTGGCATGCCATGGCTACAGCAAAACCTGATGGAAGTTAAAAGTGTTGTCGAGGACTCAATTTAAAAATCATCTGCCGCTGTGAGATGGTCAAAATATCAGCAGACAAGAAGGTTTCCTGTCATATCATTTTTCTGATCTGTAAGACAAATCCTGGATATACCAGATAAGCGAAATCTGCACCCGTAATTGACGGATTTTCAGTTTTTTAGCGAACAGAGTCAGGGAGGTAGAGGACATCCTGGCGTTGATGCCTGCTGATAATTAACTGATTGATTGATTGATTGACGTATCCGTGGAGACGTTACCGAGCAGAGGAGAGACAGACAGAAGGACCAGGTGAGAAGCTGAGGAGTACGTACCCTCTGATGTTACTGTGGTGAGAGAAGGAAGGACAACAGAAGAAACAGTCATTAGCCAGTAGCTGAAACTACAGCTGCTACAGAAGCAAGAACCAGGGTTCTAGCCAGCCGGAATTTTTTCCGTCCCCTGGATTTTGAACGGAAATTCTGTTGAGCGCCAGATGCTTCCACGCAACAATCATAGAAGGGTCTGGGAAAATTTTACAATCGAAGACCCTCTGAGTCTGAAACGCTATTTCCAGCATTCTGATTCTGATCGGCAAATTTTGCTGGTAGAATAGACTCAGCTTGGTTCAATGGCATCTGTCGTGAATTTCCAGAGATCTTTGCAAAGTTTCATCTGTTTAATATCTTTACATGCCGATTTTTGTCTGTCACAGAGGACGGAATGGGCAAAATAGTTGTCCATCCCCAGCTGCAAAATTCCGTCAAATGACGGAAGACCGGATGCTGGCTAGAACTCTGACTGGAACATAGCATAACGCACAAGAGGCAGTACAGCATGCACTAAACACTGGTGGTACTGACGTGTGCAAACTGTACTGTGTCAGGCATGCAAGTAGACACAGGCGGCTTCTAACAGTTTGTATTCGTACTACATTGTATTACTTGAGTGCAATAATCGCAACGCAAAGTTACCTAGCTTTAACTGTCTCAAGGACACAACTGGTAGATGATATTCAGACAAAATGCTGAGCATGCATTTTAGAGCAGACTAGAGGGATGGTGCAGCAGCGCCACCTAGTGACTCACCATATTGCTGTCCAGGGAACCTGCGCTGTTACGGCGTCCTCTTTTGCCTGGGGGTGGGGGTAAGGTCTGGTTAGTGACACTACTGGGCACACAGCGTGGCTATGGGTGTAGTTAGAGTAATTCTATGGCCACACAAAATAGGATGGATGACTTCAAACTCTCCAGATTCAATGTAAATGTCTCACTTTTTCCAGTGGTACACAAAACGATAACAGCAACTGTGTTCCCTTATTCAATGTACAGTATAAAAACTTGGTCAGAACTGTCACCATTTTTTTAATCGTTTTTAGATGTGTCTGGTTTGTGTGACCAAATTAAAGCTGAGACCAATTCAATTATATGACAACATGTTATATTGCACTAACTTCTAGCTGAGGACTGGCTATCTGCTTTTGCTTGGCCCATACAAGTCACCACTGTACACCAAAAAGCCTTAGTTTGACTGTTTTTGTATCTTTGCATGGAAGAACAGACTGGAAGAGAAGGCATCTCATACTAATGCTAAATAGTGCAGATTTTTCAAAAATTTGCCAATCAAGTGGCTGAACCTAGCAGGATTAGTGTGACCTGGCCACCCCTTGTTACATCACATCCACCAGACTAACACCCTGAGAGCTCAGCCCAAACCTGGGTCATCGTCAGTCACGTGACGACAGTATCCTCTTCATCCCCTTCTTCTTTCCATCTATTGGTCCATGCAAAGAGAGTTACCATGGAAACTACTACACTACAAGATGAGTAGATTTTTTTCTCTACCAAGATCTGACAATAGAGTTATCAAAAATCCTAGAATTTCTTACAGAACCTTACTTTCTTGTAATAATCTTGAAATGTTTGCAGTGGTTTTCTTTTCACAGATTTTTAACTAAAAATTCACGACACCAGGAAAATGCATTTCCTTCATATTGCTGTTGTACTACCAAATCGTTTCAACCCAAAACTCGAAACACAACGACAAACTGATTATCCGTTCTATCATGAATACTGTAAGTGAATGAAACACAGTGGTGCTCCACGTATGTTAACAGGTTACACCTGAGATGTAGGGACAAATATACCTAGCATACATGTAAGTAGGGCGAAATAGCCAAATATTGTATTTCATTGTGTATTATTTGCTATCATGTTGTAAGGACTAGAGTTAGTTTGCTGGTTGTGTCTGTGCCACAACGCTGAGGTGTGAATCGCGATTTGCATCGGCTGGAAAGTAAGACTTGTGTTATTCCCCAGATGTTAGCGTATTTCACACAGAACTCATAGGAACCATTATCATGTCGTCCGTGTGTTATTGTAATTCACACTGAAGCCATAGAACTCGTTAGCAGGTAGACATTAGTTCTTCAACCCTTTCATCTCTAAAAACAACAAAGACATCAAAAGGTTTCTTCACTGTTATGATATGTATGGTAAAGGTACTTCCTGGAGTGAACCCGAGACACTCGTCCCGCAGCCAAGTGTCAGAAAAAGATGAATAAATTGAAGGCTTTTTGCTCAGAGAGTTCAGTTGAATTCATGGGTACGTCCAGGTGCGGCTGTCTTGAGAGCGGAGCCTTTGCGTGAACAGAGAATGCCTCGTGTCCGTGTGGTCATTTCCCTCTAGTGTCGAACTCTTGTAGCAGATTCCCAAAAAGAACCGGGAGTTACCATCTTTACCCCACTTACATCTGGCGACGAGGATGTTGTATGGGGCAGCACAAAGCCGGACAACTCCGTATCATCCGTCAGGAAATGGTCAGTGTGAGAGATTCAACAGAACGCTCTTAAATATGTTAGGCACCTTAACGTCAGAGCAGAAGCGCAGGTGGCCTGATTACCTTCCCGAACTCGTGCACTCGTACAATAATACCGCGCACTCGACAACAGGTTATTCACCGTATTACTTGCTGTTTGGTAGACAGGCGCGCCTTCCAATAGATCTGACTCTAGGTATAGATAGTGTAGAGGACTCCGAAACGGAGGAGGTGTCTCCTGATGAATGGGTGAATCAGCACCACAAGAGGTACCAATATGCGTACGAGTTAGCGGCTAAGAATACAGAAACTGCGAAGGCAGGGCAGAAGCGGTTGCATGACCGCACAGCTAAAACGGCCCCCTTGTTGCCAGGCGAAAGAGTTCTGGTGAGGAACAAGAAGATAAGGGGTCCGTGTAAACTTAAGGATCAGTGGGAGACAATTCCTCACATTGTAGAGTCTAAGCCGAACGCTGACCTCCCTGTATATGTTGTCACGCCAGAGAGGGGAGGGGGGCGAAGTAGAACATTGCATAGGGACATGTTAACGCCTTGCATGTTTGATCCACGCCCGAGAAACGCCAGGCGGCCACGTGCCGGGCAAAGGGAAGGCGAGGGGCGTGATATGGTAGAAGTAGAGGAAGCCATAGAGAGTAACGATGAGGGGAGTGAGGAGGACGGGGAGCCGCCCATTGTTCTCGTGCAGCCCCCGGCAGCACCTCCTGTAGAGGAAGAAGAAGCCAGGTATCCCGTGAGGGAAAACAGAGGGGTTCCGCCTGTTCGGTACGCTGACGTGTTTAAACAGCGTGCCAGCAATCTTTTCCAAAGTGCATATAGATCTCTTAGAAAGAATGATACAGCAAAATGAGTTTTGAAGTAATGTAAATGTATTTTCGGACTTTTGAAGTGGGCAGCCATCTTAGGGAAAATAGTTAGCCGGGGGGAGGCAAGTAGTGCGTTTTGCTTGGAAAGCCATACTTCGGCGTTGGGCTCCGGCCCTTCGGTAAGTCGCACTGCTCGTAGATTAGACAAGGTGATTGCCCCTTCCCAAATAGTATCTTGTTAAGTTATGTAGCGATTATATTTCCAGTTAGTTGCGGTAGTATGATTAGTATTCATAGAGTTGAAGGAGTTCCTGGTCAGGGAGAGTTTATAGTCTGGATTGTGTTGACGTCACAACAGTTTTTCCGTGAGTACTCGAGTGTCTCAGTGAAGTTGGTAGGAGTATTTTGTGCGAATATCTGATAGTTATGGCGGTCAGGCTAGGTGTGTGTGTTTGTGTGTTCTCTTCCCCTATTCCTGCACAGGTTCACGAAGGACGTCGACGTTTGGCTGGAGAGGTTAACTACCGCCAGGCCATCCGACCCTACTTGGACGCCGTGTCGCAGTCGCCACCTTAACGGGGACTCCCGCAGCGTACACATCGTCGTCGGGAAACCTTCCACTGGAGGCTGGCGAGATGGAAAGCACCTGGGGAGAGACTGTGTGCAGACGTCTGTGCGCCTTGCAACAACACGGGAGGAGGGAGAGACACCGCGAAGAAACACCGACCTGGGAGGGACCGGACTGGTGGAAGCGGGTGAAAACTGGGAGAGAAGAGAGGAGAATATGAACACCACGACTGACTGAAGGGTGGAAAGCAACTCAAGATTTTGAACTCTGAATTATGATGAACTCTGTGACCACGTTCCGTATTGTCAATGTATTATGTTTCTATATTCTTTGTAGTATTTCTTTACCATTGTTTGACTATCCAGCTGTTTGATCTGGAGTTTAAATATGGAAGTGTTTTTTTATCAGTATGCACATGTCTGCCTCGCCGGGGACGGCTCGATTAAAAATTCATGGGCGGGTGTAAGTAGGGCGAAATAGCCAAATATTGTATTTCATTGTGTATTATTTGCTATCATGTTGTAAGGACTAGAGTTAGTTTGCTGGTTGTGTCTGTGCCACAACGCTGAGGTGTGAATCGCGATTTGCATCGGCTGGAAAGTAAGACTTGTGTTATTCCCCAGATGTTAGCGTATTTCACACAGAACTCATAGGAACCATTATCATGTCGTCCGTGTGTTATTGTAATTCACACTGAAGCCATAGAACTCGTTAGCAGGTAGACATTAGTTCTTCAACCCTTTCATCTCTAAAAACAACAAAGACATCAAAAGGTTTCTTCACTGTTATGATATGTATGGTAAAGGTACTTCCTGGAGTGAACCCGAGACACTCGTCCCGCAGCCAAGTGTCAGAAAAAGATGAATAAATTGAAGGCTTTTTGCTCAGAGAGTTCAGTTGAATTCATGGGTACGTCCAGGTGCGGCTGTCTTGAGAGCGGAGCCTTTGCGTGAACAGAGAATGCCTCGTGTCCGTGTGGTCATTTCCCTCTAGTGTCGAACTCTTGTAGCAGATTCCCAAAAGAACCGGGAGTTACCATCTTTACCCCACTTACATCGGGTGTAAGTGGGGTAAAGATGGTAACTCCCGGTTCTTTTTGGGAATCTGCTACAAGAGTTCGACACTAGAGGGAAATGACCACACGGACACGAGGCATTCTCTGTTCACGCAAAGGCTCCGCTCTCAAGACAGCCGCACCTGGACGTACCCATGAATTCAACTGAACTCTCTGAGCAAAAAGCCTTCAATTTATTCATCTTTTTCTGACACTTGGCTGCGGGACGAGTGTCTCGGGTTCACTCCAGGAAGTACCTTTACCATACATATCATAACAGTGAAGAAACCTTTTGATGTCTTTGTTGTTTTTAGAGATGAAAGGGTTGAAGAACTAATGTCTACCTGCTAACGAGTTCTATGGCTTCAGTGTGAATTACAATAACACACGGACGACATGATAATGGTTCCTATGAGTTCTGTGTGAAATACGCTAACATCTGGGGAATAACACAAGTCTTACTTTCCAGCCGATGCAAATCGCGATTCACACCTCAGCGTTGTGGCACAGACACAACCAGCAAACTAACTCTAGTCCTTACAACATGATAGCAAATAATACACAATGAAATACAATATTTGGCTATTTCGCCCTACTTGAGTGGACAGAGAGAATGCCATGCTCACGCTGCCTGACCTGTTCTTTTAGAGCTTAGCCTAGTTATGTTGGTTTTGACTAGTAGCAAGAAGTAGTGAATAGTTGTAGGTGGACTCTCTTAGTTGTTGTGATGACAAGCGGCAAGACTTCCCTGTATTGTTATACTTGTATTTTACTGCATAAGTCCTGGATTAGTGTTGTGCGGCGGCCAGAGTCGTTGTTGTGACGTGAGACTGTGATGTAGACAGGAGGAGGGAAGAGAAACAGTGAGAGTTGTTTTGAAGAGTTAGGATATCGAGAAATGTTGACAGTGTAAGAGTAAGTTGAATGTTTATGTTTTTGTTTACTTCCGTACTAATTGTTTTACATGCATCTGAAGGCAGAAAGGTGTTTGATGCACTATAGACAGTTCAGGGCCAGTGTTAGGTTAGTAAACAGGAATTTCGATAGGTCTGATAGGACGGTCAGGTTGTGTGCGTGTGTGTTCTGTTCTTTCTCCATGGCTTATCCCTGCATGGGTCACACCGGGCACAAGAGTGTTGGCGAGTTCGTGGTCATGCCACGCGTTAACCATGCCCACCAGACGGTCGCGATCCAGTCAACCCCCTTACGGGAACTCCTGCAGCATCAGCATCATCGCCGGGGCACCTTCCAATGGAGGCCGGTGAATGCGACAGCACACGAGGAGCGACTCGGAGAGGACGTCTGTGGCCGTGCGACGAAGGGACGGAGGGAGGACAACACGACACGGGAGAGGGGAGCGGTACTCGGGGATAGGAGGCCGCGGACAGTAGAAGATGGCACCCGATCGGCTTTGGTGTGTGAGCTGAGAGGTGTGCTGAAGATAGCAGCGGAGAGGTAGAGGCCATTGAGAATATATAGACAGTTGAAAAATCTGTGGACTGACCTGCTAAGTCGTGAACTGTATCTGGTTTATCATTTCCACCAACATGTATTGTCTATTTGTGTTTTTTGTTGTTGTTTGTTGTATTCTACTGTGTAACATGATAGAACTGTTACTGTAGTACTCGCCGGGACGGCTCGTGGAAAACTTGGCGGTGGGTGTAGGAGGGGTAAAAATGCACTGTTTTGAAGAAATTGTTGTATCATTTAAAGCAAGATGTTATGGCTATCATTTTGTCATGTACATGCTCTGAGAAGCTACAGACAGCCCACCTGGTAACTGTAATTAGTCTGGTATCGTTGTGTGATAACTGTTGACAAGGTGTTATCCTTTGTATTGTTCTTTGATGAACAGAGGATGAAAAGAACAACAAAGCCAATAGCAGGTACATGTTATAATTAGTGTCATATGCATAGCTCGTTCAGTTGTAGACAATGTCTGGATATCTGTCTGGGATTTTGAAATAAAGAAGCCAGGAGTTGGTGGGTTGGGAAGACAGTTGGGGCGAGAACAGAGAGAGGGTCCCAACACACAGCTCCCGTGCGTGTCAATGGCATGCCCTGTGTCTTGCGTGTGTCTCTTTAGTCCTGTAGTTTAATAGTCCCTTGTGCAGCATTCTAAAAGAACCCGGGGTCCACAACATCGACCCCACCACTTCTTACATTTGGCGACGAGGATGGGATGCTGTTCAACCACCATCTAGGGGGACGCTGCAGGGCGAGGACAAGCCAAGACCAGGGGCCATGCCAGGAGAGAGAAGAGGAGCCTCTGAGACGCGCACGGGAGGGCAGGGCGATCTGGAGCAGCGCCCGGCAGACCATGGCAAGCGGATCACGAGACTTGAGGAGGCCACAGGACCGTTGCTGGAGGAGCTGGGACCTCGACTCGGCACGGACGGGAGAGCGGCATGGACCAGAGCGGGGCGAGGGACGAGAGAGCCAGGAGAGTCGACAGCATGGAGCCGCGGCTGGATATGCACGTGCGAAAGGGCGGACGGCAGGACAAGAAGACCCGGGTGGAACTGTCGAACGTGAGTGTGTCCATGTGTTAACAGAGAGAGAATACCTTGCAGTTGCACACGCTACCTGACATTTTTGTCGGAGTTTAGTTCAGTTTTATTATGTTAGATTAGTAGCAAGGAGTAGGATGTTTCTAGGTTGATATTGTCATTTAAAGTTGTTGTGATTAGTGAGGATATGGCTTCCCTGTGTTGTTTTTGGAAGTTGTCGCTGGTACAAAAGTGTTTAGAGGTTGATCAATTGAATTGTTTTGATTTAAATGGTGATATTTTAGTCGGAGGTTCCGTGGAAGTTGTTTTGAAAGTATGTCTGACCAGTTGTGATGAACTGCTTGTGTTCCGAAACCACAGAGAGGAGAGAAAACAGGACTAGAGTTGTTTTGGAGGGGGTAGAGAGTATTTGAGAAGGAGACTATCAAAAAGTAATGGCCTCTCTTTTGTTGTTGTTTCTCTGTGAAAGGTAGGGGACTGGTGGAGTTCGGTTAGGTTCGGTTAAGTGTTATGATTTATTTTAGGATGTAAGGCCGGCTAGGGTTAGGTAGGCTACGCTAGATTGCAGGTAGGTGATGTAATCTCCGGGGAAACCCAGACTTCGGGGGTTTGACCAAGGTCATTCAGGGGGTTACGTTGCCTGGGGTAGATAGTATCTTTCTTCAAAATTATGTTTTGTCATTGTTCTTTGTACAGGTATGTTGTTTTGTAGGTTTCTGGTATTGTTTTTTGGGTTGAACTTGCTGTGGTATTTGTTCTAAAGTTAGAGATAGGAAAGGCTTTGCCCTTGTGTTAGCGGTGTGATAAACTGTTAATTATGTGATGGAAGCGTGACAGTTAGGATAATTAGTGGACAGGAACGGTTGCACAAAAAGTTAGTTCAACACAGATGTATTGAAAGCAGTTTGGATGTTGTCATTGGAGATCCGAGACTTGTTGTTGTTTTTTCGTCAGAAGTGCCGAGCTGTTAGGGGAGTATACTAGTAATTAAGCTGAGTTAGGTTAAGTTGAGTTGAGTTGAGATGAAGTTTAGTTGAGTTGAGTTGATATGCCAGGACTGCCCGGCCGACTGACCGTCTGGCGCATTCCCGGGTCAGTGCGGGGGTGAGTGGCTGGTGGATAGGGTAGATGTTGAGGATTCTGATCGGAGAGGCGGGCAGGTTGTGTGTGTGTGTTCTCTCTCTATCCCTGCACAGGTCACACCGGGCACAAGAGTGTTGGCGAGTTCATGGTCATGCCATGCGTTAACCATGCCTAACAAGACGGGGCGCGATCCCGCCATACCCTAAACAGGGATTCCTACAGCAGTGAGAGACGCCGCCGGAGAACTTCCCCAGGAAGCCGGTGGGTCCAGCCGCATCACCAGGAGGAGCGGGTGAGGACGTCGGTGATCGTGCAACGGCGGGACGGAGGGGGAGCCACACGACCCAGAACAGCAGCGGGGCGGATGATGTGAGAGAAAAACAGCCAGACTGGGAGCTGAACTGACAATTCACTAACTGATTTCAATTTGTCGCCAGTCTACTGAACTGTTCCTAGTTGCACTTGTATGTTTACCTTATGTTGTCAGTCCGTGCAAACTTTGCCAGTAACTTTTAGCAGTTGTTTTATTTTTTTTACAAGCATGTTTTATGTAGGAAAATTTGTACACTTCGCCGAGGACGGCTCAGGATTTCATCTGGGGTGGGTGTAAGTGGGGTAAAGATGGTAACTCCCGGTTCTTTTTGGGAATCTGCTACAAGAGTTCGACACTAGAGGGAAATGACCACACGGACACGAGGCATTCTCTGTTCACGCAAAGGCTCCGCTCTCAAGACAGCCGCACCTGGACGTACCCATGAATTCAACTGAACTCTCTGAGCAAAAAGCCTTCAATTTATTCATCTTTTTCTGACACTTGGCTGCGGGACGAGTGTCTCGGGTTCACTCCAGGAAGTACCTTTACCATACATATCATAACAGTGAAGAAACCTTTTGATGTCTTTGTTGTTTTTAGAGATGAAAGGGTTGAAGAACTAATGTCTACCTGCTAACGAGTTCTATGGCTTCAGTGTGAATTACAATAACACACGGACGACATGATAATGGTTCCTATGAGTTCTGTGTGAAATACGCTAACATCTGGGGAATAACACAAGTCTTACTTTCCAGCCGATGCAAATCGCGATTCACACCTCAGCGTTGTGGCACAGACACAACCAGCAAACTAACTCTAGTCCTTACAACATGATAGCAAATAATACACAATGAAATACAATATTTGGCTATTTCGCCCTACTTACATACAGGCACACCTAACATGCATGTACATGTACCCGGTAGTCCTGCATGCCATCGTGTCACACCTGCATGCCATTGTGTCACACCTGCATGCGTCACGTCACGTCTGCGCTACACTCCCACCTATAATCACCTGTGGCTTCCGTGATGTCCCGTAGCGAGTTCGACAGCGCCGTTCTCTTCAATGCGCTGTCGGCGCCCAGCGCGTGCCTGTCCTTGGCGGTGTCGTCAAAGCTGCGGTTGACGGGCCCGCCATTAGCCTGGTGTATGTCCGAGGTACTGAGGGTGTTGTAGTTCCCCACTGACATGTTGGACTGCTGTCGCATCAACTCTGAAGAGTACAGAGAGGTGTTAATAGGAGCTAACCCTAACCCTAACCCTTACTCTAACCTAACATTAACCCTAAAACTAACACTAACCCTAACCTAACATTTACCCCAACACTAACAGTAGATGTCAGAGGTACTGAGAGTGTTGTAGTTCCCCACAGACAAGTTGGACTGCTGACGCATCAACTCTGTGGGGAACAGACAGACGTTAGTGGGACCTAACCCTAACTCTAACCCTTACCCTTAGTCTTACTCTAACCTAACATTTACACTAACACTAACTCTAACCCTAACACTAAGAGTGTATGTCCGAGGTACTGAGAGTGTTGTAGTTCCCCACCGAAATCAACTCTGTGGGGGACAGGGCTGCTGTGACTTAACAGGGCCTAACCCTAACTTAAAACTTTAGTATAACCCTAACCCTAACTCTAACCCAGACATGTACGACTGCTGACACATCTCTTGGGAGACATACTGTAAGGCCAAGCCAGCTTAAACCACTCAATCTTCTGTATCCCCATTACAAATATGACTTGGTGCAATATGGCTGCCTTAGAAGGCCACACTGGAAAGTTGTGCCACAAATGCATTAAACTGAGTTAGCTCAAAACAACACTGCCTGTAGGACATGGTCAATGTGTGAGTCGGGCCAGGGGAAGTTATGAACAATGAGAGGGAAAGAGAGTAAACAGCAATGGGAGGGAAAGTTACAAAATGTAGGAGCATAACATCCCCAGACAGGCAGTATACCTGACAGTTCTGTGTCTGGTTCTTTACTCGACTCTGTGTCCGCGCTACTTTCACCAACACACACGTCTGAGCTGTCTGTCCTCATGTCAAGTTCTTTGTCTTCCTCTATTTTTGGTAAACTGTCGATATGTTCCTCATTAGGACACGAAGAGGGTTCCCCGTCTTTGTCAGGAGTTTGGGGGATCCCCTCCTCTGCTTCAGGGGGATCTTCAGGGGATACTTCCTCATCAGAGCTGCCGGTAGATGCATCGTCTGTACCAGCCAGCGGGAGTGGGGATGGGGTACAGGGGGGAAGTGGGCACAAGAGAGGGGGAGGGGGGCACAGGGGGGAGGAGGCACAGGAGAGGGGAGGGGGCATAGGAGGAAGGGGCACAGGGGTGAGGTACAGGGGAAGGGGACAGGAAAACAAAACAGGAGACAGGAAAACAAAAAGTTCACACAGACAGAAAGAAAGGACAGAAGAAAAGAAGTGATAGAAAGAAATATCATAACAGGTAAACAAGAAAGACGACAGTGATGGAATGAACGGCTGATGAGCCATATGCAGGATAATAGGAAGATAGACGACAATGGACAACACATAACCAAGTCTGTTCCTGCATTGGTGTGTGTGGAGTGAGGACGGGGGTGATGACATGAACTGATGTGGCCCATTGTACAAGATCTATTCTCAAGTCACCAGGAGACGGTTCTGGAGACGCTCACCTCCTATCCTGAGATTCTCCATCTCGTTCACCTCCAGGATACACTCCCGCAGGTCCTGCACAAACTTCTCACGGTCGTGTGCGTTGGGCGCGTTAAATGTCATCAGAACCTGCGGAGGGGTGGGGACAGGTCATCAAAACATGCACACAAGTCATCAGAACATGCGCACACGAGTTTGAACAAGTCATCAGAACATGTGCACACAAGTTTGGAGGAGTCATTAGAATGTGTGCACAATTTTGAAAGAGTCATCAGAACGTCTACACAAGTTTGAGAGAGTCATCAGACTATGTGCACAAGTTTGAACAAGTCATCAAAATATGTGCACAAGTTTGGACAAGTCATCAGAATATGAACACAAGTTTGAACAAGTCATTAGAGTAAGTTCAAAACTTTGAATGAGTCATCAGAATATGAACACAAGTTTGGACAAGTAATCAAAATATGTGCACAACTTTGAACGAGTCATCAGAATATGAACACAAGTTTGGACAAGTAATCAAAATATGTGCACAACTTTGAACGAGTCATCAGAGTATGTGCACAAGTTTGCACAAGTCACCAAAAGCTGGGTTCAATTCTGGATTGGATGGAATCATGACAAATTCATCAGAACCCAGACTTGTGCCAGGTGTTGAGGAAGTGAATCTTACCTTATTGTCTATCATTGTTGTCAATCTGACCCCATATTGATAATCTGTAACAAACACAAAGAACAAAATGGGTAAATTTCAACGTTTCTATGTGTGATGACCCAGAAAAATCTTCTTTCGCTGTACGGAACATTATATTCTACTCATTGCAATTGGTACTGGAATATGTAACTCAGAGCCTTTGATAAAAGATATGTGCTTCAGTTCTGACACTAGATACTAGGATCACCACAGACTGCATTGGCCAAGGTTTCAAATTGTTACAAAGCAGACTTATAATGTCCTGAGCTACTTGTCTATTATTTCCTTTAAAAAGTCTGAACAATCTGAGCATACTTACGAGACGTCTCAAAGAGCAGCACCTGCATCCCCAGCAGTGAGAAGGCCTGTCGGAAGCTGTACGTCACCACGTGTTTCTTCTTCGCTAGGATCTTAGTTACCTGTGGGGAGGGGGGCGGGTCAGTCCGCGGGCAAGGTCACTTCAACATGATTTAATGTTCCTCAGACAGCTTTTGAAACAACATGGGAGCTGCTCTGACTTTTAAAAATGAAACTGGGATTTCGAAAGATGGAATGGGAGTTTCCAGATATAAATGAACTGATTTTTGAAATGAGTCTGGGATTTTTAAGACTTTATAGAAATAGAATGGGCTACACAGTTTCCTGATTTACTGAAATAAACTTATAAGATTTTTCAAAATTAAACTTGGATTCCTAAGACTTTTCAAAAATGGGAGTTTCCTAGCTTGCAATTATTTTTCGGGACTGTTAAAGTCTGGCATTTTTAGACTGAATAAAATTTTCAGAATCAAAGGCAAGTAGAAAAATCTGATTACAACTTTATGACTCAAAGGGCCGGGAAAGCATGAAGATGGCAAACACACATGCATGTAATGTTATTTCCACTTGTTTCTTAGCTCCCAAATTTCGACTTCCGTTTTTGGTTTTGTCTGAGAAACGAGTAGTCATGTTGTTCTGGCCATTCAGAGGGCTTATATTGACCTACGTCAGCTTTTCCTGTAGCTCTGCTTAACTTTGCTCTACAGTAGATCAATAATCGTCTTCTCAAATTCGGCAACAAACTACAATTTTGATACAGTTTTCCTATCATAAGGGCCAAAAGATGCATGAATATGAAAATGTAGCAGAATCACAGCAAAAGCTGACAATGGTCAATATGAACAGGTCACCACAAAACTACTGAAAATCAAGATATTCTCATCACATTACAAGCCCGGGAAAGCTCAGTTTTTTAAACTCAAAGGAAACATTTGTGCATAAAATCTTTAGTTAGATTGAATTTGAAATAATCGCTATTCTGAATCAATGGGGTATCACGCCTTTGTTGAAGTCACTGTAATGTGTGTGCAGTGCGTGGACAAATTCTCAAACCACTGTACAGGCTAACACTGTAAACATCCAGGATTTTGTATGACAACACTGGATCCCTAGTGCAAATTTCCATAAGGTAGTCCCATGGCCTTTTTGAGGTTGTACCTGGGCAGTGGGTTGTTGTCATCTTTGTCAAGGGCATGGTATTCATGAAGGTGAATCCAACCCTGGTGTTGTCACTGAGGGATGTTTCCAGTGTGAGCACGTATGGTGACTTGGAGACTTGTCTACCCAATGCACATTTTGTTACGGTATTAGATAATCATTCTATCAAATTAGATACATGTCCATTGTATCAAAAGTGGGGCCTATGTTTTAGTACGTTTTCCATTCATCAAAACTGTCAATAGTAGATTTTCGAAAACATTACTTCATCAATGGATGTTTGCAACCTTTAGCATGACCCATGACAATATACTGCAGAGACCAGGAGCTGAGAGAGTGTGCAAGCAAAGCCTGTCAGACAGCTGGTTGTGTGGCATAGTTAGGCGGGGGAGGGGGGTGGGGAGTTAGTCAGAAAGCGATGGCTTCACAAGAATGGCAGCAAGAGCACATAACGTCCCACCAAGGGACAAATACACATTCTATAACACATTCAAATGTAACTAGTAGTAGTACTGTTTTTGGTGCTTTACAGAGTGATATTACATCGACTGTAGCATGTGCTTAAGCTGCCATACTTTGTGAATTATAGATAGCGGGCTATAGGCGGAAGATTATAATTATCAATTACAGTAACGATTGTGTGTTAATTGCAGATAGAAAGCGTGAGCAAGGAAAACGCAGACTGAAACGTTAAACGAAGAGGAAACGGGAAGGAAGAGGTAATTTTCCATGCATGGGTTAATCACAATATTAATCACCTACGGAGAAGAAGAGAAACCTACCACCAGAATGTCATTGAAGAGAAAGATCTCACGCTGGTGCAGCCCTAGCTTTTCCCGCTTATTTGGGTCATGGATCTCGTAAAGTCTACAATAGCAAACCAGGCGCCGGTGGGGCAGAGAGAGCACCTGGCGGGAAACCATCGGCACACGTTGAGAGAACACAAGGGTGGGAGGGGGGTGGAGAGGAGTGGTGAATGGGGGAGGGGGGCCACACTCTGGACCGGGGAACTTCTGGAAGTAAGTCTTTGTTTGTTTGTTTGTTTGTTTGTTTGTCGACGGTAGCAATTGGTTTGTACGGATGAAAGACAGCAGACTTGCTACCTGTAACGTCAGACCATTAAAAAAAACGATCCAGTTTCAAAAGTAAATTTTGTTTTGTGCATCTTACTACTTGGATGTCTAATGTTAACCTTCGTTGATGAACCAGTTTTTTGTGCAAGTCCAAAAATATTTGACTGTTTAGTCTGTGCAACAACAAAAAAAACTCTTTTGATCTGAGTATATAGTGCTGAATCAAAGGACGTAAATCTCTCATTTTGACAATCAATTCTGCATGATTGCCCAGCTGTGGCCTTCAACAGTTTCAGTGTTTCTCTTCACAAAAACTGGGTACTGAATGGCATTGTACAGTAAGAGTATGCACTTCCTGAAGTTCCAGACATAGAGTGTGGCTCCTCCGCAAATCTGTGTCTGCCCCCCCAGCAATGACTTTTCTCTGCAGAACATGGAGGAACAACCTTGGACAGACCTTGTAATGGTCCTTGTCAAATGAACCCTGAAATTTTACAGTTTGCCAATCTCAAAAAACATTGTTTTCTTCCAAGAAAACTGAAGCAGGGAAACAGTTTCTTGACTTTTGCAGCCCTCCATGTCCTGTTGAAGAAGACATTGCCAGGCGGGCGCTGATATCACACACATGTAATGACCTACCACTAGCAAGTCATTAAAGAGAAAGAGGGCGCGCTCGTGCTCTTTCTCCTTCTTATTCACATCGTGAACCTCGTTAAGGTGAGAGTAGCTGACGAGCGCTCGCGTCGGGACCGACCAAATCTGTGGGTCAAACAATAAAGGAACCAAATAAAAGTAAACGCAAATCATTCCCACAAAATAAACCGTTAAAAACTCATGCCATGCTCTTCTTTTTAAGCTGCTTTTTCGTGTAATCTTGATTTGATCTTCATTTTCTAAAAGTAAAGTTTAACGTTAATCATGCAGACAAAATAAACAGTCCATGTGAAACTGTCTTTAAATGTCTTTCAGAGTAAATTTTTGGTAAGGTTGTAGAGTTAGGCAAAACGTTTCCTTCCTACACAAATTAAGCAAAAAAAAGTCAAAATAGTCTTTTGGCATTCATTTTGGAGTTTTCAAATACGCTTTCAAATGCTTTTATTATCTTACTGTCTTTGGAAGCAGTCTTCAGTAGAGTACAAATAATTTTTTTTTGGTGATTTTCTAGTTAGGTAAAATTTGCCAGTACACCTTTGACCACCTATAATCAATGTCGAAGCAGGACATTGTTGTGTAAAACTCATATTTCATCGATATCATTGAACTTGCCAACAACATACAAAACATAGACAAACAAACACAAGAACAACTTCTTCTTAACTGCAGAACACCTGTACAAACTTCACATAATCTTAGATAAAGACAAAAACATTGATCTCAACAGTAGATTCTTGGTTTCTTCACTGGTAATACCCTGTAAGGTGGCTGTCACAGATTTGTGTCTATATATCGAGTCCGTGTGAGTTCTGTATTGACATTTTGTTGGCTTCGGTAAAATTTGCAACCAGAGATGTCATTTTTACTTTGACCAACCATCCTGCAGCCTAGTTACTTGATAAAAAAAATTCTTTGACTGCAAATTTTACCTAAGACAAAAACCAAACTCACAAGGACTTGATATCCACACAAGTGTGTCAGCCCTCTTTCATGTACTGAACATAGCACCACATTCATATATATTGTAAAAGCACCAATCATAGATGTTATCAGCATTGAAACATTGAAAAGAACTTCAGACATCATTCAGCAAACCACACTCACACCACGACAAAACAAATCTTCCAATCAAAGTCGGAACGGCCCGTGCCGTCACTTCACAAGAAGGATGGGACAGAAAAATCCATAGTATTGTGATTTTAGCTGACTGATGCGTGGCCAAAGATTGGGCCTGGTGAATATGATCACTTCTGCTGAATAAATCAGGCTGGATAATTCCTGCCGTTGCCCCGTATTGACCGCTGGAATTGGTGCCTATGGCCGGGGGATATAAAAACGCCCAGATTTAATGACGGCGTGCGGCCGGAAGCGGAGAGCTTAACGAGAATTCTGTCCTGACGTGTGTAAAGCCGATAGCGGGCGATCCGGGCTCGGGTTTCTTAACGTCACGGCAATTCCTCAAGTAGACCTGCCCTGACACAAGACGTCTTAAATCAGTCTGGGCTATCAAACTGTCTCAGTCTTACTGGGATCCTTAAGTAGTCGACCCTGGGTGTTTCAGTGCAAACTGACGCGGAAATCACAACGGAAAGATAGATGTACCAATTTGCACTCCCGAATTAAACTACCTAGATTTCTTTCGTACGCAGAATATTGCCAAAATGCCTTAAAGTTTATGACTTCTCCAATATCAGCCACACCCAGACTGGTCACACAGATACACCTCAAACATACCATCAACATAGGAGATCTCCACATTGTCAACCCTAACTACAAAACTTCTATTACAATCAATGCATTGAATCTTATAACTTCTGACATTGTCACACACCAACATGTCAACAACAACAACAACAACATAAGCATGTCCCACTCACTGGTTTGTTTCCCACAATGTTTTTCTCCACCTTGGCGACCTGGGTCACGTGATCTGGGCCCGTCTTCAGCTCCGTCTTGGATATCCTCTCGTAGATCCCCACCAGGATCTCCCGCGGGATGTCTCCACCCGCGTCCACGCCTAGCAACACAGGGCAAAGGTCAGATCATGCATAGCAACACAGGGCAAAGGTCAGATAATGCCTAGCAAAAGGGTAAAGGTCAGGTAATGCCTAGCAACAGGGCAAAGGTCAGGTAATGCCTAGCAACAGGGCAAAGGTCAGGTGATGCCTAGCAACAGGGCAAAGGTCAGGTGATGCCTAGCAACAGGGCAAAGGTCAGGTGATGCCTAGCAACAGGGCAAAGGTCAGATAATGCCTAGCAACAGGGCAAAGGTCAGGTGTTGCCTAGCAACAGGACAAAGGTCAGGTGATGCCTAGCAACACAGGGCAGAGGTCAGCTCTGTTCTCAATCACTTGTTCACTCACTCACTATTACCCACTCACTCATTCACTTGCTCACACTCACACATGCACTCATTCTCACTTGCAACTCTTTTTACTCTTTCACTGACACATTTACTCCCTCATTCCGTCATTCCTCTTTTATTCCCTCCTCTGTCCCCTAAGGGCCGACCCACAGGTTTGTGAGTTCTGGATCAATGCCCCATCGATCCCTGCCGGCCCGTTACACTCCCCAATAATGTCTCCTTTAGTCTCCCCATCTCTCTCTCTCTCCATCTTCCTAAACATGGCAGGAAAATCCATGGCTGAACTTGCACCATTGATTCCGATATCCATTATTCTGTGGCTACACTGTCTGCATACAGGATGGCAATGGCCCCCCCTCCCATTCTCAAGGGTTCTACCATACTGTACATTTGTAAGAACTTCTGTGAGGATTTTGCAGCAGAAAGGGAGGTAAGTTTTGGCCTTGTTTGAAATTGGTGACTGAGACAAGAAGGATGATTGCTTGTTTTGACAGTGATGTACTGCTACAGTAAATACCAGTGAAATTGGTAAAAGTCGCTTGCTCTTTTTGATGTACCTGCTCATAATGTTGCATGCCTAGAGTTAGCTAGTTAGTTGCCTAGTGTTCAAGCCTGCAAAATCACCATGGTAACAGCTGTCAGTCACCTGTCAATCAAGTCTTCTCAACCAACCATGATGCACCTATCACATCTGACACGGACTATAGAGAGGCCATCTCATCAGACTGACATTGCCTCTGGTTCAAGTCTTCAATATTGCCATGACAACACCTGTCAATCACCTGTCAATCACATCTAGCTGCACCAACCAGAGTGCAGCGCCTGTCACACATGATTGCTTCAGGTTAAAATCTCCAATATCACCATGACAACACCTGTCACCTTTCAATCACACCTAGCTGAACCAACCAGAGCGCAGTGTGTATCACACATGATTGCTTCAGGTTAAAATCTCCAATATCACCATGACAACACCTGTCACCTGTGAATCACACCTAGCTGAACCAACCAACCACCATGGTTCCACCTGCCCTGCAGATCAATAAACACGGCACACCTCATCCTCTACCTGCCCATGCAGGTTCAAGGAGGTCAGGGGGGAAAATTGGGCACTTTGTTTCTGGCAGCCTTTCACTTGCCTTGTTCCTGATTAAACTCTAGGGAAGAGACACAGGGTCTGCGGAGCCATGATGTTTTAAGTGTGGCCTGGCCGTTTTCTTGCATTGATGGTCGGTTTAAGTCTGACTCTTTAATAATTGACCACATATCGTTCTCAGAGTTTTAGTCTGCTTGAAACATTTTCTTGCACTCTCCAATAGGTTTAAGATTGTGGCACTTGCATCTGAGAGGGTTAACCAGTTTTCTGTCATATTTTGATCTGATAGATCACATTGGAAACTGTCTATAGCAGTGGACTTCATTTTGTAGTGGTGATGCTAATTCCGCTTGCTGTACAGCTTACTGTTAATGTGGTTGGGTCTAAGTGACCTGTTAACGTCGGAGTTGTTTCTGGTGCCATGTGTCGATCTTACATGCCAGCTACTCTATGAGTCCCCATGTCCCAGCGTTACAAAGAAGTACAAAATAACCTTATCGTATGGTGAAACTGAAGCTGCCGCACCATTAAGATTCTTGACAGGTGAAGACACCATGTTTCTTGAGAAGAAATTAAGGTTAAATTTACTAAATGGTGAAACTGAAGTTGCCGTACCTTTAAGATTCTTGACAGGTGAAGACACAATGTTTCTTAAGAAGAAATAATCTTAAAGTTCACTAAATGGTAAAACTGAAGTTGTCGTACCTTTCAGATTCTCGACGAAGTTCTCCTGTTTCATCTTTCTCTCCCGTTTGATGTTGGGGTTGTGCAGGTCTGTGTTTAGCATGATGATGGCGAAGGCCAGGATGAAGATGGTGTCGGGATGGTTGAACTGGTGAACCACGCTGGGGTTGCAGATGCAGTATCTCTGAGAAAACGCCTGGAAACAAACAAACAGATAAACAAACATCGCTGGGGGAGGGGGTACAGTGTTAAACTGGTGAACCACGCTGGGGTTGCAGATGCAGTATCTCTGAGAAAACGCCTGTAAACAAACAAACAAATAAACAAACAAACATCGCTGGGGGAGGGGGTACAGTGTTAAACTGGTGAACCACGCTGGGGTTGCAGATGCAGTATCTCTGAGAAAACGCCTGCAAACAAACAAACAAACAAATAAACAAACATCGCTGGGGGAGGGGAGTACAATGTTAAACTGGTGAACCACACTGGGGTTGCAGATGCAGTATCTCTGAGAAAATGCCTGTAAACAAACAAACAAACAAACAAACAAATAAACAAACAACGCTGGGGGGGGGTACAATGTTAAACTGGTGAACCACGCTGGGGTTGCAGATGCAGTATCTCTGAGAAAACGCCTGTAAACAAACAAACAAATAAACAAACAAACATCGCTGGGGGAGGGGGTATGATGTTAAACTGGTGAACCACGCTGGGGTTGCAGATGCAGTATCTCTGAGAAAACGCCTGTAAACAAACAAACAAATAAACAAACATCGCGGGGGGTATGATGTTAAACTGGTGAACCACGCTGGGGTTGCAGATGCAGTATCTCTGAGAAAACGCCTGTAAACAAACAAACAAATAAACATTGCTGGGGTTGCAGATGCAGTATCTCTGAGAAAATGCCTGCAAACAAACAAACAAACAAATAAATAAACAAACATCGCTGGGGGGGGGGGTACAATGTTAAACTGGTGAACCACGCTGGGGTTGCAGATGCAGTATCTCTGAGAAAACGCCTGCAAACAAACAAACAAACAAACAAATAAACAAACATCGCTGGGGGAGGGGGTACAATGTTAAACTGGTGAACCACGCTGGGGTTGCAGATGCAGTATCTCTGAGAAAACGCCTGCAAACAAACAAACAAACAAATAAACAAACATTGCTGGGGTTGCAGATGCAGTATCTCTGAGAAAATGCCTGTAAACAAACAAACAAACAAACAAATAAACAAACATTGCTGGTGTCAGGGTGGTTAAACTGGTGAACCACGCTGGGGTTGCAGATGCAGTATCTCTGAGAAAACGCCTGTAAACAAACAAACAAACAAATAAACAAACATTGCTGGGTTGCAGATGCAGTATCTCTGAGAAAACGCCTGTAAACAAACAAACAAACAAATAAACAAACATTGCTGGGGTTGCAGATGCAGTATCTCTGAGAAAACGCCTGGAAACAAACAAACAAACAAATAAACAAACATCGCTGGGGGAGGGGGGTACAATGTTAAACTGGTGAACCACGCTGGGGTTGCAGATGCAGTATCTCTGAGAAAACGCCTGGAAACAAACAAACAAACAAACAAATAAACAAACATCGCTGGGGGGAGGGGGTACAATGTTAAACTGGTGAACCACGCTGGGGTTGCAGATGCAGTATCTCTGATAAAATGACTGAGGAGAGGGGGAGGGGGGTGCAATTTTTCATTTTTGGTAAACTACCCTGGGGTAAGGGGGTACAATGTTGAATTGGTGAACCACGCTGGGGTTACAGATGCAGTTATATACTGTATCTCTGACAAAAACGCCTGGGAGGAGGGAAGGTTTGTTGACGGGTGGGACATTAAAAGATACCAAACATACAAATGAGAAATCATTTGCATAATTAATACCAAAATGGCAAAACTGACAAATGATGGAAACTTTACACTTGCAACGTGTGATGTAGTTGAAGGTGAACATCACCTTGCATAAATCATCAAAAAAATCTATTTCACGGAGGTATAAGGTCACCTAACTCTGTTATATTTTCTTTGATATTTTGTGAAAATTTGCTTGGTGTGTGTGGGAGTTCCAGGTCAGCAGGATAAACGCTAAGATGTGAGTAAAATCAGAGAACTGACCTCGATGAGCCTCTCCACCTTCTGCGCCTCGCCCTGTACTCTGATCTGGGACTGGAACTTCCGCAGGGCCTCATCCAGTTCCAGGTCAGCAAAGTCCATCTCATCCACCACACAGCTGGAAACAAACAAACAAACATCAGTTAACAAACAAACATCTGGGACTGGAACTTCCGCAGGGCCTCATCCAGTTCCAGGTCAGCAAAGTCCATCTCATCCACCACACAACTGTAAACAAAAAAACAAACAAACAAACAAACATCAGTACACAAACAAACAAACACCAGTACACAAACATCCAGTTCCAGGTCAGCAAAGTCCATCTCATCCACCACACAGCTGGAAACAAACAAACAAACAAATATCAGTACACAAACAAACACCAGTACACAAACATCCAGTTCCAGGTCAGCAAAGTCCATCTCATCCACCACACAGCTGGAAACAAACAAACAAACATCAGTAAACAAACAGTAAACAAACATCCAGTTCCAGGTCAGCAAAGTCCATCTCATCCACCACACAGCTGGAAACAAACAAACAAACATCAGTAAACAAACAAACAACAGTAAACAAACAAACAAACATCAGTAAACAAAGATCCAGGCCAGCAAGGACTGAGACCTACAGAGAACAGAGTAGTTCAGTTTCTGTGCGAGCCACAAGGCCTCAGGCTGAGAAAACGTGCCATTCCTTTCTTGTGATATGTCAAGCCTTGCCTCCAAAGTTGCCCTACAGGAATTTTCCTGTCTAACAAACTTCCCTACCTTCCCAGTCCTGAGATGTAGTTTCACGCCTAAGGGAAACGTCAAGGAGAGTGCTGTCATGATGGCCTTCTTTTCTGTTTTGTATGTCAAACCTTGCCTCCAAAGTTGACCACTACAGCAATTTCCCTGTTTCACAAAGCTCCCACCTCCCCATCCATGAGGAGGAGTGGTTCCAGGTTAGCCCGTGTCCAGGGAGCAGTGCCATGAAAGGGCAGTAATTTGCTGCTGATATGCAGAGGTTTATTTGCACCTGGGACCTTCCTGCTCTGATGGCGGGTGGATCAATTCTCCATCCGTGTTTGAGATGATCCATCAACTCACGCTGCACAGAAATAACCCCAAACTGCAGGTGCTCAGGAGGTCGTGTTTCTGGGTTTTAGTTCATTTGTGGACAGAATAAATCAGAGTGTTATAAATGGTAATCTAAGTCTTTGTTCTATATGTTGCCTTGCCTGTGTTTAGGTTTAAGAAAGTTACGGGCTACAATGTGTCAGGTAGGCTGCACAAAAATACCTCAGTCTGCAGACATTCAGGATGTCATGTTGAGGAGTTCCGGTTGTTTGTGGACAGAATAAGTCAGGTTATTACTGCTAGTTTAACTGATTGCAAGTCGTGTCTCCTGTGTTTGGATTTAAGAAAGTTATGGACTCTTCATTCAGGCAGGCTGCACAAATAACCTCAACCTGACTCCGCTCAGGATGTCGTGTTTCTGAGGGTTTAGCTCATTTATGGACACTGACAGGATATGGCTGGAGGTGGTTTAAGCTTTGTCAGTCATGTCTCCTGTGTTTGGAGTATAGTATATGGGCTCTTAATTCAAGTACAAAAATAACTCCAAAATGGGGACACTCAGGATGTAGGTTTAGTGCTTGTGGACAGGATAAGGAGGTTATGAATCACGTTTGTGTCAGTTTGTGCACTCTTGTTCTATTTCTAGTCTTGCCTCCAGTTTTGGGGGTTTAACAAAGCAATTTGAAGGTGCATAATGAATATATACATTATATATAGTTCAAACCTGTCAGAAAACCAAGCCAATAATCTGAAGCAGCCCCAAACCGACCCAGCTCCCCCAGACATCACCAATATCCATCGTGCATCAGGGCATTACCTATGAGATTGGCCTGTTATCAGCTTCCATGGAAAACCCTGGTCTTCTCCAAATTGCACATTTGAACTTGGCAGGGCAGAAATGGCCTGAATCGTGGGGGAACCTAATGGAACAGACTTGGCTTTCAACACAGCAGGGAACTTTTATATTGGCGAAAGAAATAATAAAAACTGGGCTGATCCATTTACACTGTCCACATCGAAGTACGTGAAAATTTTTGAGTCTCTTTCAATAGATTAACTTTTGTCATCAATTAAAGTATATGTCGAGGAAGCACAGTAGCTATGCCTGCAATATATTATGTAACTAACTAAAGACAGAAATAAACTTTGAGATAATGTATGCATAACAAGGAGGAACATAATCATACTGTTTCCAACCATACCGTGAAAGTGTACCACAAACAACACATTGAAAATTATGTATTTCCGCTTTCAACATGATGATGGTATGAAAAGCTGAAAAAATCAAATGACGATTGTCCCACACTTGGCATCTCCACTGTTTCAGGATGAAGTTTGTATCATGAGTTACACTTGGCAATTTCATTCTCCACTGTTTCAGGATCCGATACAGTTTGTACCCTGAGTTATGGCTCCAGTCCTGACCACCATTACCCTGTACCATGTTCACCTCTCCGGTAGGCAAATAAATAAGCAGGATTACGGCAGTATTGAGTAGTTCAGGTCAGAACTGGGGCACTAAATCTGCTGGGAAACCACCATGGCTACAAAAGATTTAGGACCTTTCAACAACCTTTTCTCTACACTCAGTCTGATTCTTCAGATTTCAACCGTAAAATGGATAAAATCCAGAGAAATTGGTTTACTGCAATATCATTCCTCTTTTTTAATGATGCAAAAGGCATGTTGCATGATAGACGAGAAGGTTTACATTTAATTTATTGAAAGATTTATAGATTGACGGAGATTTTAACTAAAAGTCAGGGTGGGTAGTACAGTATGAAAGCACAATTTTGCATAGAATCAAACATCTAACTGGAGTGAAAACTTTTCTTGGTGCTGTTTTGGTCATAGAATTTAACTTACTGCATTCTCTTAATTTTTTTCTGAAACAGAATAAAGGGGTGAACCCGTTACACAGAGCTGCCTGGAAGTGTGTTGTGAAGACTAGCCGGCTGGTATCCAAGCAGCAGTATATTCAAATACTGGATGCTACAGTAATCACACCCTTACTACTACTACTACAAAAATGTAATACTACTACTATTACCACTACTACTAGAACTGCAGCCTACTCACTCCAGCACGTCTCTGTTGAAGTCCTTCTGACAGTTGCCGAGGTATTCCCCGATCATCTGTCTGCTCAGCCCTCGTCTGCTCAGCAGAAACTTCGCCACTGCCTGGGGGGTGTGCTGCAGGAAGCCTTTATCCACGAGATACGCGATGCCCTTCTCTGGTTTCCTACAAGACAAGACACAAATCTTAAGAACATCTTAAGGAAACTTGGTCCTGGTCTGAGGTGTGTGCTTTATCTTTCTTAAGGGTTAAGAACGTCTCAAGGAAACTTTGTCTGAGGAGTGTGCTGCAGGAAGCCTTTATCCACGAGATATGCGATGCCCTTCTCTGGTTTCCTACAAGACAAGACACAAATCTTAAGAACATCTTAAAGAAACTTCGCCACTGCCTGGGGAGTGTGCTGCAGGAAGCCTTTATCCACGAGGTACGCGATGCCCTTCTCTGGTTTCCTACAGGACATAAGACAGAAGTCTTAAAAACATCTCGCGGAAACTTTGCCATGGACTGAGGTGTGTGCTGCAAGGTGCTTTTATCTCTGAGTCTGAGGAGTGTGCTGCTGGAAGCCTTTATCCACGAGGTACGCAATGGCCTTCTCTGGTTTCCTGCAAGACAAGACACAAATCTTAAGAACATCTCAAGGAAACTTTGACATGGTCTAAGGAGTGAGCTGCAGGAAGCCTTTATCCATAAGGTATACGTGATGCCCTTCTCTGGTTTCCTACAAGACAAGACAGAAGTCTTAAAAACATCTCGCGGAAACTTTGCCATGGCCTGAGGTGTGTGCTGCAAGGTGCTTTTATCTGTGAGATATGCGATGCCCTTTCCTGCAAGATGCAGACACAAATCTTAAAAACATCTCAAGGAAACTTTCATTGTCATGTTCTAAGGTGTGTGCTGCCAGCATCAACTTCATTATATTAAGCATTAAGCATTATGCTGCAGTATATGTATATCTATCTTCATATCTATGCACAAGTCCTGATTGAACTTGTTTAGTATTAGTCTATCTTTAGATAGATATCTTAGCATACCACAGTACTAGACTAGACTAGACTAGACTAGACTAAGTTCTTACTTGTAGAAGAGGTTGAGCCCTATTCTGTACTTACTTGTTGAAGAGGTTGAGCCCTATTCTGTACTTACTTGTTGAAGAGGTTGAGCCCTATTCTGTACTTACTTGTTGAAGAGGTTGAGCCCTATTCTGTACTTACTTGTTGAAGAGGTTGAGCCCTATTCTGTACTTACTTGTTGAAGAGGTTGAGCCCTATTCTGTACTTACTTGTTGAAGAGGTTGAGCCCTATTCTGTACTTACTTGTTGAAGAGGTTGAGCCCTATTCTGTACTTACTTGTTGAAGAGGTTGAGCCCTACATTCTGTACTTGCTTGTTGAAGAGGTTGAGCCCTATTCTGTACTTACTTGTTGAAGAGGTTGAGCCCTATTCTGTACTTACTTGTTGAAGAGGTTGGGCCCTATTCTGTACTTACTTGTTGAAGAGGTTGAGCCCTATTCTGTACTTACTTGTTGATGAGGTTGAGCCCTATTCTGTACTTACTTGTTGAAGAGGTTGAGCCCTATTCTGTACTTACTTGAAGAGGTTGAGCCCTATTCTGTACTTACTTGTTGAAGAGGTTGAGTCCTATTCTGTACTTACTTGTTGAAGAGGTAGAGCCCTATTCTGTACTTACTTGTTGAAGAGGTTGAGCCCTACATTCTGTACTTACTTGTTGAAGAGGTTGAGCCCTATTCTGTACTTACTTGTTGAAGAGGTTGAGCCCTATTCTGTACTTACTTGTTGAAGAGGTTGAGCCCTATTCTGTACTTACTTGTTGAAGAGGTTGAGCCCTATTCTGTACTTACTTGTTGAAGAGGTTGAGCCCTATTCTGTACTTACTTGTTGAAGAGGTTGAGCCCTATTCTGTACTGCAGTATGTACTTACTTGTTGAAGAGGTTGAGCCTATTCTGTACTGTAGTGTGTATAGATTATAGTACTTACTTGTTGAAGAGGTTGAGCCCTATTCTGTACTTACTTGTTGAAGAGGTTGAGCCCTATTCTGTACTTACTTGTTGAAGAGCCCTATTCTGTACTTACTTGTTGAAGAGGTTGAGCCCTATTCTGTACTGTAGTGTGTACTTACTTGTTGAAGAGGTTGAACCCTATTCTGTACTTACTTGTTGAAGAGGTTGGGCCCTATTCTGTACTTACTTGTTGAAGAGGTTGAGCCCTATTCTGTACTTACTTGTTGAAGAGGTTGAGCCCTATTCTGTACTTACTTGTTGAAGTGGTTGAGCCCTATTCTGTACTTACTTGTTGAAGAGGTTGAGCCCTATTCTGTACTGCCTCTTCCTCTGGACATCGTTGATGGGTGTGAACACAGCGGAGTCGCGGGACATGCCCTTGTACACGCCGTGGATCGAGCTCGACCCGCTCAGACTGATGGTCTCGCTTGACAGGCTCATATTGTCCGGCGTGTTCGAGCTACTGCCCTGGCTGTCGTTGTCTCCGTCCGACACGTCCGAACCCGCGGACCGCTGTGCCCCATTGGTCGCCACGGCAACCCGTCCCAGCTGCTTGTGCTTCCAGACCGGCGAGGCCTCCGGAGTCCCGCTCCGACGCCCGCTTTGTGGCGAGCCCCGGCGCATCAGGGCGGCGTCCGGAGACATCCGCGCGCCCGGGCTGGTCATGTCCACCACTACGCTGGGAACCGGGCGCATCTCCACCCGTCCGGCTTCGTGCGACACCTCCCCAAGGTCGCTGAGGTCGCGGCTGCTGCGGCTCGCCGTGCTGTCCGACCCGCTGCCCTCATCGCTGCTGCGGCTCATACGGATTCCGCTGTCCCCGCTGTGCCCGTCAGCAGCCTGTTGGGGGAGGTGAGAACAGTTACTGACACAAACATGCTGTCCTTGACTCCCAGGTGCCTTCATCGTACTTAAAAAAAGTACCATGTGTCAACTATCAGTTGCAGCTACGACAGTTTAAGACAGCCACAAAATATTGTTGTAACAGTTGTGTGTCTTACCTTCTGTTTCTGCTGTTCCACATACAGAGTCATCTCATAGTCAGCGTCGATCAGTGCCCTCTGGTCCTGAATGGCCATCTCCCTGGCACCATATATGGCGTGTTCGGGCGTAGCCTCCTGGCTCAGGTCGGAGTCGGGGTGCACGGCCAGGCGATAGCTGTCCTGCCGAGACATGCTCCCGCTCGAGGTGCGGCACCGCGACCCCGCCGCGCCACCAAGCACGTTCGTTAACGTCATGTGCTCCTCGGGCATATCTAATAACGAAGTCTCTCGAATCTCTGCCACTGACGGCATCGTCATGGACCGCGACCCGTGACCTTTCACCCCGCCGCGACCCAGCGAGGCCGTGACGTCATCGTCCACCTCGATGGTGGAGAGCCGGAGCGTCTGCCAGTCGATTCTCCGCGACATCCGGTTCTCCAGCTGCGCATTACGCAGCTTCTGGAAGTTGCGAGTCATGCAGTAGTGTCGGAAGGCGCGCTGGATCACGCGGGCGGCGCGGTTCGCGATGAAGTGGCCGCCGTACTTCCGTTCTAGCAGCTCGATCTGCTTGTGCTGTAAATCGATGGACAGTTCGTACTCGCTTCCCACCGAGCGCGACCGCTTGATCGCATCCTCCTCCTGCTGAATACGCTTCAGCGACTTCTTACGCTCCTGACCTTTGAACTCGCGGTCGAAGTTTGACGAAGGCGATGTTGTTCCCTGTGCGGATGTTCCCTCTATGGCCTCAGCATGGACTACTGTGTCTCCCTCACTCCCTACTAGTGCTGGTCGGGGGCTGAGGAACAACAGAGAACACGGTCAGTATCTCAGGTCAACAAACTAATAAACAAACAAACAAACAGAAGAAAAACACTGTCAGCATAAATCACACCTCAGCAAGCAGAATATATCATGATCCCTGCATCAGGAGTTTTCCTATACAATAGGTTCCAAAACGATGAAGAAATTCACAACAACGGAGTTCTTCCAAATGGCCCATCTAATATAATTTATCGATATACATAATTATATGGTTCTCAGAATATTAAACCATAATTTTAGCAACCACTGGGACAGTAAAGACCTTCTGTTACAAGACAGGTAGACCAACCATCGACCAACCTTTCCCTTCCCTTCTTCCTCCAACATCCCACAGACATCAGCATGTACATGATATAACCAGTTTGCATACTCTGATAACATCTATGATACATCTGGCCTGAATATTCCAAGCACGACGAGATTAACGCCTTTCATCTCAAACAAACGCTAGACTAATATAATAACTTATCCCAGCGCTGACAGGGACACATGATGGTTCTAAAAACAACATACGAATGACAGATCTAGCCAAAGATCTGACATCACAGCACCGTTGTTACTTGTTATCTTATTAACTTAATATAAAACCATTTGTCTCATTTCACATCCTTAACTGGACATTGGTACATTATGATGGTTTTCTAGATATAACATACTGTATACGCATACGATAGATACAAACCAAACAGCCATGATGATATAGCAAGCCTGAATCACTGCCGTTACTACCTTTCCTCTGCACCATAGTTCATCTACATGTACTCTCTCATCCACTAATACAGCATATGATATATGATATGATGGTTCTAGAAACAATATCCACATGACAAATTCAGCCTAGAATCTACCATCACCGTTCCGTTATTACCTTTCCTCTTCACCATAGTTTATCTACTCTCTCATTCACTGATACTAGTTCCAGGGACATGTAATACGACTGCTTATGAAACAATATCCACATGACAAATTCAGCCTAGAATCTCCCATCACCGTTCCATTATTACCTTCCTCTTCACCATAGTTTATCTGCTCGCTCATCCACTAATACTCAGCTCCAGGGACATGTACGTAACGGTACATGTAATATGACTGCTAAAAGGAAACAATATCCATGACAAATCCAGCCCAGAATCTCCCATCACTGTTCCGTTATTACCTTTTCTCCCCAGTCCGCACCAAAGCTCATGCACTCTCTCATTCAATGTCCCTACTAGCAGCTACTAGATCCAGGGACATCTCTACTGTTTAGGAAGCAATATTCACATGACAAATCCAGCCCAGAATTTCCCATCACTGTTCTGTTATTACCTTCTCTCTCACACACCCATTTATCCCTCCTCTCTTCGCGCTGCCGTGAACGTCGTGACGTCCCGACGCCGTTTCGCGTTACGCTCCCACGCCCATAATTTCCCCGAACAACAAATACATTAGCGATGATTTATCTCCCGAGCGTCCCACAGCCATATCTCCTCCCCCCGACGGCCCCAGCGCCGGTTACCTTTCCAAGCTCACCAACAGGAGAAGCGGATTGATTTTCAGGTGCAGAAATCAAAGGGGTCATCCTTTTACAAAGCGAAGCACTCAGTTTTCTCACACGTATAAATGTAACGCCACCTCCCAAATCTGCTCTCACACGGCTTTGCAGAATGGAAACTGATGGGACCGATTGACAACAACTGCTGCCGCTTACCTGGGAAGCATTCTATCTTTAGTACACACCATTCGGTTTATTCCTGTCCATATTCATAAGGGTTACACTTTGACAGGCCACGGGGGTAGCCAGGAAGCTTTTGCCTCTCAATCCTGCCATAAAATACAGCTTTTATTCATGCTGAGGGCTTCAGGATATGATATAAGTGGAGTATAAATGTAAGAAACTATTTGCTCAGCCTAACCAGGATACGATTAAGCCTTAATATTCATAGAGTTATGATTTATACAGGCCATGAGGGACAAGCCATGAGGTGCCGTGAGGAGGACGGTAAAAACATGCCAGTCAGAGCCAGTAAAACTAAAACCTGTTTGCCTGCGCTGAAAGCAAATTCTGAAAATGACATTTGCTAAAAATCTATCATATGATCATTATTATTCCTCATATACAATATCTACAGTATTGGTGGTTTATATCCTTCTACTGCAGATATTGGTATGCTGAATGTAGCACTGTCCTGACCCCAATAGATAACTGATATGACTATAACCATGGTGATCATATTCAGTAAATTCTGAAAATGATATTTGCTGAAAACCAGCAGAGTAAGAGTTAATAACAGTCTATTATCATCATTATTAATATTCATCCCTATGATTATTTATTGGAGGTTTACAGATGTTGTTCTGCTCCATACAGCCCAGCCCTGACCCCGATAGATAACAGACATGATTATATCCAACCATCAGGGGACCACATGGGAATATAGACATGATGATCACAACATGGACAGGTCTGCAGGAGGAACGTAGGGTGAACCAGAGATTGACAAACACCTGCAATACTCAGATCTGCAAGCAGAAACCAGGGGATGTACGATGTGCTATAGCTGAGGTTTAGAAACCCTGTGTGAGGGAATCCAGAATGTATTAAAAAATAGGGTTTAGAAACATTTTTCACAGTTTGCCATATATGTTTACTATATTGGATTCCTCCTCAGGTATGCTGCAATAATTAGTCTAAATGTGAGTAGACTAAAAATATCTTTTCAGTCAAAAGTGATACAAAGCAAATCGGTATTGGGAGTACAGTCTAAAACATTGACAATGACATTAGTTTTTTGCCAGTCTAAATGTAATTTTCAATGTCCCAAAAACTAACTTAAAGTTTGTAACATGGTTAAATCACCAGATACTATTACTACTGTCTACTACTATTACTACTACTAACTGATCCACAAAAAACCATCTACACACAGCAAAATAAAAGCATTTACCCGGGTGATCAGCAGAGAGTCTAAACGATCCCATTCTCTCACGGAGCGCTGATTGCCAATCTGCGGGAGTGCGCCCGTATGGAAGGTCAACACGGAATTCAAATGGGTGGAATGAAGGCTGGGGCTGAGCAGATTGGCAGCAGAATATTCCATTAGAACAAACCCAGCCTAGGATCATGTTAGGGTAATGGTGGGGGCTAAAACTGTTTGGATGCTGGGATAGATCGGAAGGAATAACTGTGAGATTGAAAGGATTTTAGATGATAAATAAAAAGTAGTGAATGTCTGAAGCAGTAACAGTGCTATGATATGTTGATGCTATAAAACTTGCACGACTGCAGGGATTTGAAATGTTCTACCATTTAAGTAGGGAAAGTTTCAACTAAGAAACACGCGCACGCACGCACACACACACACACACATGCATATATATGTTACAATCTGAAGTTATATAATGATTAGGCCCTTTTCCTTGTACATCAAAATGATGTTAGATAACTTCCCCTTGTATAAGAATTGCAATCAGAATTCAAATCTAAATTCATAGCTTAATATGATGGAAGACATCAATATTTTCCCTACTGACTATTTTCATCCCATGTGTTTTGCTCCTATTTTCTTCAGCAATAAAAACTGTATGAGAAGTAAGTAAAGAACCTCCAGGCTTGTACATCACACTGAAACTGCAGCAGCAGCTCCAGACATATATTGTAGTTCATGAATACTTTACGACGCAGACTTCCATCATCAACAGTCAAGTCTTATTGCAGCTCTGCCGACCGTGACCCCAGCGGAACCATAAACTACACGACTTCCATCCCCACAGGTGTAAAATAACACTTTCACTGACACTCTCACCTCACAAAAAGCAAGACCATCCCTTAGACCTAGTGATGTATTTTCACAGGTATGAACAAACTAAGCGGCCTGGCTGTCTCCAGCTTTGAATTAGGATCTGTCCACCTCACTGTTTCGGAGCCCATGTTGTTGACTTCAACATTATGTTAAATCTATCAATTTATGAAGACACATTTACATCAATATCATGTCATGAAGTTAAACTTTTTGGATACATGAGATACATTCTTTCCCGTCCAAACAAGCAAATTTCCATCCCAGGACAGAGGGGCGGGTCCTACAGACACCCCCTTGTAAAATAATCCTTTCGCGGATAGATTCTTTTTGCTACAGTACTGTTGTAACAACCGACCGTCCCTAGCGATGACTTTGCCACCGATGCAGTACTGAGATTACGACACGGTTTCCTACACACGTCAGCTGTAGTTATGGGAACATGTACGTTACAGACACGATTAGCTGAAAACTCAATGCCATTGATTTCTATCTCCATCCTTAAGGTACACACGAACTTAAGGAGGATCACGTCTCGGCTTATCGGGGTTCTCCAGACGTGAGGTGTTCCTCTAAGGATTGCAGAATCTAAAGAAACAATAAGCAGTGAAGACATACATATATATATGACCTATTAACACATGGAACAAAATGAACTTTTAATTGGTTTTCCTAACTTAAGTTTCATATATGACATTAATTACTGAATGGAGTTAATACACAGAAGAAGGTGATTACGTTATATGGAGTAATTTGTCAACCCAGGAATAAACTTTTGATTTTCATCAAACCTGATTGTTTTCAGCTTGATTTAAAACACAATTTCCCCACGTTGTGATATCACTAGTACTAGTGCAGAAGTGATGCATGACTCTACGAATTGAGCGAACAAATTTGCTGCCAGCTTTACTATGCTATATTTCCCACACATAAACACTGAGGATCTTATTTTCCAGGTAATACATCACAAGTCCTTATATGGCATAATGTATATTCCTGGCAATATATCACACGACCTTATATGGTATAATGTGTATTCCTGGCAATATATCACACGACCTTATATGGCCAGACCTCATCCCAAACCCATCATCCATAGCAAGAAGCGAGCAAACGAGGCACAAGGGGGCGAGAACGGCACATAAAGATGAAGTCATACAAGCTGACGTACAACAACAATAAATATGAAATGGGATTATCGGGCAGGTGGGAGGGCAAAGGTCAATGGACAGAAAGCTGCTGCATTCTGGGATTCATTGTAGGTTGATGGGAGAGTTGGCAAGATTGATTGTAGGCTGTTCCATTTTGACTTTAGGGGGGTCAGAATCTATTGGTGTGGGATTGAGGGAGACAATGTAAGTTTACTGACTTGAGATAGAAAAGAATAAGATGAAACGGACAAGAGAGACAAGACAGAAATTAGAATTAGACAGTAAGAAAGGACGTACAATGAACAGAATAATAGAAATGACAATTCCAACCCCTGGAAGAGTCAAATTCAAAGTGGAACAGCCCAACTGGAGATGGGGGTTTGAGTCTTGTGGTAGTTTGGTTAGAAGCGAGAGACGGCGTGACTTCTTACTCAAGCCACCAGCGAAAGAAGCGAGGTCGGTACTGACCTGTGACCTGCGTCTTGCCCGCAGCAGAAGTGGTGGGCAGAGCGCAGCGCCAACTTCTGCTTAGCGGGGGACCAATTTAGCCAAAATGGCAGCCTGTCAGAGAGAGAGAGGACAGGCAGATGTCGGAAGGGCGTAGCGCGAGGCATGCCGACCGTCCGCACGACGGGCATGCAACACGCTACATTAGCAAAACCTCAGGGCTGGAAATACTGCATTTTTGTGCACCCAAACTGTTGTGCACCCAAACTTTTGCGCACCCAAACTTTTGTGCACCCAAATTTTTGTGACCCTAAATTTTCTGCACCTAAACATTTTGTGCACCCAAATTTTTTGTGCACCCAAACTTTTGTGCACCCAACTTTTGTGCACCCAAATTTTTTGTGCACCCAAACTTTTTGTGCACCCAAGCTTTTTGTGCACCCAAACTTTTGCACACCCAAACTGAAGCTGTGCACCTCATTTTTAACTGTGGGTGCACTGGTGCAATGTTGGTGGTTACATGCACAGTACGATTCTGTGGTACTGTTGTACACATAGCATACTTGTTTAGCATTATGAAATGAGCTGTTTCAGATCCAAGCTGTACTGTAGAGAGACAGCAAGGTTTTACTGGCAATATTTTTTCTGTGCACCACTAGGTTAGGTTCACCAGTGCACCTTTAAGTTAATTCCTGAAAAAGAATTTCGAGCCCTGCTTTATAAAAATAGTCCGCAGGAATCCAGGAAAGCAGGGATAAACAAGCTGGTCGGGAAGCAGAGCGGAAAATTAACCTTAAATGGAGGGAAAAAGGAGAAGCCAATTACATCATTCTGATGGGGGTTGATCAGGTGGAAGAGATGGAATAAAGTGTTTTTGCAGAGGGTTTCTTTGTGTGTTGCAAATAGCCTTTATCGACAGTTTTCATGTAATTTAACAGTTATTATGTAATTTAAAGTATGATAGTAATAAGAGAGGGGAGAGGGTACAGGGTTCCTTTTTTAAATTGTTTGTTTATATGTGCTAGAGAAAGCAGAGTCTGAATTCTAATTTCTCCAGTTAACTTATCATATATAATAGTTACATAAAGGAGGAGAGTTGTATATGAAGGAGAGGACACTGGGTTTCATAACAGAGGCTTTTTTACGATGTTTGTTTATATGTGCTTAAGATAGAAGAGCCTGTATTTCAAACTGTTATTACATATCATATCTAAGCATGCAGCATGAGGTTTGGGCATGTACAATATATGATGGTCAGGGTTTAGGGTAAAAAGCACTGACTCTCTTATCTCTCAATTCTGCCTTTAACTTTAAGCACAACTTTAGGGTAAAAAAGCACTGACTCTCTTATCTCTCAATTCTGCCTTTAACTTTAAGCACAACTTTAGGGTAAAAAAGCACTGGCTCTCTGAAGTCAACTCTGAGTTAAGCACAGCTTGGATGTTGTTAGAATGAAACCTTATATACAAGGATGGTGGTTATAATTAGGGGAGGTTTCTGACAGGAGGCGGGTTGGATAAACACCCCCATTGGAGGCTGTTAATGGGGTGTGTCATGAGGGGAATAAATCAACAGCATGACACAGGAATACCCCTCCTGACCCCTGCACCTGTTCTGATGGGAAAGGTCGGATTTGCTAGATAAGGGCCAGGGTCTGACATGTGGGCATTCAGACGACCTACTTACAGCCTACAGTCTGAGCTGAAGCGATTAAAATCACAATAAAGATCAAGATAATGATTAATAAGGTAATAATAATTAAGTTTTGGCAGTTAAATATAACATGAAAATTTGAAAACTGGGGTATCTCAATTAAGATTTAAAAGCAGGTATCATATTATAGCTGTACCGGTAATACAACACCTTTCTGTAGATGTCACATTATAATACTTTCAAAGCTGGAGACAACACTATGTAAGCCCAAGGAGGTCAATATAACCTCCTTGGTAAGCCAGACCTTCTTAAAGCCTTAGAGGATAAAAATTACCAGATAAAATCAGACAGGTGTGAAATCAGCGGAAAATCCCCATTTAGAATGTCAGACAGACACACACCACCCTGCCTAACCTACACAGTTCACCCTGCCCAGCCTATTATACCAGGGTACATTATGTCTCTAGAGTAAATACTAGAGGAAACCATACAGTCAAAAATAGCACAAACCTAACACTGTCCACACAGGCATGAAATTACAAAGCTGATTGACAGAACCCACCCTTAAAACCATTCAGCCAGTAGGGAACCTTTTTCTGTCAATGTTCGAAAATCACAAATGTTTCTCCCATGATTTACAGCAATACCTGGTCCAGTGAAAAAAAAGTAAACAAGCTCACACGCTGCCCACATGAACAAGCACCTGTAACAAGCAGTCTGATCAGTGAAATTTACCCTTCTTGTACAAGACTCTAAAAGCCAGAAGCTAGCCACATTACCTCCCCCTTCCTCACCATGCATGCAGACATCCCTGCTGACCAGTAGCCTGACTACTGTTTACACAGGGTGGGAGGGTTGAACTTTAAGGGTTAGGTACATACACAAGGTGGGAGGGTTGAAGGGTTAGGTAAATATCACCTGCTTGTGCTAACACACACCCTGATCACCTATGGAAGGTGACAAATACCTCACCTGCAACCACCTCACCTGTAATTTACTTTCATTATTAGTTTCATATCATTGTCATTTATTTGTTGTTGTTGTTTTTTTATTCCATTTTGGGCTCTCTTGGAAATCAGTCATATGACTGTAAGGACAACCAAACTCCATTAGATAAAAATAGATAGACAATTTGACAAAAAATCGGTGTTGTTATCACCGTCCGACTAGCTAGAAATACCCACCTGTAAGTGACACTAAGCTGCAATCTGCACAAAAATTTCTAAAAATACCAACTTGCAAGTTGGCAAACCAAAAGGGTACAGTCTCAGTATGGTGGATCACAGACAAATTTTTGGGACTGCAGAAGAAAAAACAAACTGTTGGGAAATCTTGCAATTTGTCACGCTACAAGAATACAGTCTTGTATGCTATGAATCACATGTCGCAGAAAACAGAAATAAACTTTATGTCCAGCGACTAAAACCAAACCCCACACCCAGAACAACAAGCTTGTGGGGTGATGTGTGTTTACGGAGACAAATAAACCAACCCTCCACTGTTATTAGACATCATCACAGTAAATAGAAGTTTTATTAGAACAGAAAAACTTTACTTGTTGAATTATTACAATGCAACCATTAAGAATTCAGAAGCAGATTGGCCTTACACAATTTCTAACCACACCAACAAACAACTTTACACAAGGCAAAACTTGCGCAGCTCTCCCAAGCAGATTAACCGGCACTTAACCCGTCAAGTGGAGCTTCCTTTGACGAGGACCGACATGTGAAGTTGTGTGAAGAGAACCCAGAACAAAGGAACAATAATCACCGCAAAGCAGAACAGGAATCACAAATCACACATCCACCTACCAGAGAGGAACTGTTACATAACCTTCAGGACGTGAACTCTGAAACTCACAACAACCGTTAACGTTCTGTGGTCAGTGGATTTTTTTACGATAACGAGTCATACTAATAAATCTAGGTGAGTAAGTACAAAGAAGACGTACATAGAGCAACAGAGAATAATTAACCCATACAACTATACGGGAAGCAAAGCAAGCGAAAAGGACATGTCATATAGAACCTTAATTGCAGCCCTGTACACCAGAACTGACACTGCAGGCGTTATTGTTCCAGTGGAAATTTTTAAGATAAGAAGTCATACTTATAAATCTCGGTGAGTAAGCTGTTTAGATAGGACAATGTCATAGAACAACAAAGAATGATAAACTCATACAACTTTAGAAGAAGCAAAGCAAGAAAAAAGGACATACTGTATCAGAGGGAACCTTAATTACGGCCGTGTGCACCAGAACTGACACTGCAGGCGTTATTGTTCCAGTGGTCAGCCCAGGGTCCCAGTTATGCGGAATATTTGGTATGCAACACTTATCAATGACCAAAGTCTGCCCTACACAAATAGAAGCAGTTGGGAGCACCAGCTTTGCACAAGTAGTGTGTCCCTGGCACGGAGGGCAGGGCTTTGGTTGGGTCACACAAACAATAAATAACACGTAACACCATGGAAGTGTCAAAACTGGACATACATCTCAATCTGGCTACATCGTATAATAGAGCAACTCTCCACCTACGTCATTAGCATGCAAGATCATCTGTTGGGAGCATGTAAGCTTTGCACAAGTGGTGTGTCCCTGGGCACGGAGAGGGCAGGGCTTTGTTAGGTCACCCAAACAGTAAATAACACGTAACACAGCTGGAACTGTCAAAATGGACAATACGTCTCAATCTGGCTACATCGTATAATAGAGCAACTCTCCATCTACATCATTAGCATGCAAGATCATCTGTTGGAAGCACGAGCTTTGCACAAGTGGTGTGTCCCTTGTTACGGAAGGGCAGGGCTTTGGTTAGGTCACCCAAACAATAAATAACAGGTCATGGTGGGGCCTGCCAAAACTGGACATATATCTCAATCTATTAAACTACAACTTACAAATGTATTACAGAGCTATTCTCCACCCACATCATTAGCATGCAAGATCATCTGAATCTGAAGTTTCATATTCTCCTCACTAGACAAGCAGAAACAGTAAGTAAAGTAAGACAAGCAGAGCGGTGACTAACCGAAGGTTATTTTAGGAGCTGGATACTGTAAGTGCTGTTTAGGAGGGCTGACCTAATTAGCAAGGACATGTGACTTTACCAACACGTGGTTGTGCCATAAGGACGGCATATGTTATGACGTATGATATATAATACATAATATAATCTCCCTATTAGCTGTTAACAATTTCCTCTTCTCTTTTCTACAAGCACAATGAAGAACCGGTCAAGGCTTAAGGTCCCCTCTAAGAACTGAAACCGTTTCGAGCAGTGTGCTGGTCAGGTGAGCAGCAACAGCTGGGGTTCAAACTTGATCTTGTGATCTCCAACAAGTTGACCTTGAACCCAACAATTCCTTTGTCCAGAATTGTGTCAGACTCACAATAGGAAAAAAGAAACTTTAGAAATAGTTGCCAACAATGTGTCCATAAGTCACCCACACGCTGCTAGCTGTTATAATATTATTCCACACACCGTTATTATTAGTGGCTCTCTCAGGCCCATGAATCTAACTACTACCAGTAACAATTCCTGTCACAATACTCACTAGCTAGAGGATAAAGAAAAAGTAACCTTAAAAAGAACTTAGTTGCCAACAATGCCTCCATACGTCACCCACAAGCCGCTAGCTGTTATTACTCCACACGCCGTTATTACCGGCGGCTCTCAGGCCCATGACAGGCTGAAGTGGGTATGATGGATTGGGTTATAGCTGTTATATTTAGCCTGGGGAGGGGGGCGGCCTGCACACAGCTGGACATAATCAATAACTATGGGCTGCAGAAATTTGGGGCAACTTTGGTCTAAGAATTACCCTTCAACTGCCGAGGGGAGCCTTTTGGTACCACGGTTGTCATGGTTACAGGGTTAGGCAGCAGGGAGAAGGTTAAAGGGCAATGACCTGTGGCACACTCCTGGTTACCATGGTGATCTGTATGACGAGCTTCTAAAAAAATCCCTATGCTACCATACATGCACGAAAAATGACATGAATGATTGATGACATGGCCATACATGTAATACAATATGAAAGCAGTCAAAACAGTCCTTTCATTAATAATTAAAACATCACAAGGTTAATGAAGCTGAGGAATTTACAAAAGATTTATGGTGTTTCTGAGCTTTCTCATCAAATCTAATCAGATTTACTGACAAAAAATGTCCATCCTTGACTTCAAAATCAATAAATCTGGGACACAGAAGCTATTGTAAGCTATGTAAGAACTTCAACGTCAATATAATATCAAATTCATCATAAAACAACCTCCCCCACCCACCACAACCCCTCACCTGTGTCACACCTGTCCAGAGTGAGAAACAGTGCTGAGTCACACTGACCTCGGTACTTCGTGCTGAATGTTAAAGAGCGTGCCGTGTATGTGACCTCACGCCTCTATAGCACAGGTATGCAAATGTGGGCACCCAGCCACCCATAGATATGTGATGTCATGATGGTAATAAACAAATGGGTCCCTTATAGGTATTCAGGTCTGGGGACATTTGTACCAAGTTATGTTAAGGGATGCTCTTCTATTGTAATGAATTACAAACTTTATAAAAGATTCTGCAACTTTGGGTCACTAAATTTCTGGTTAACTTTGAAAAAAAAGGAAGTAACTTGAAAAAATGCCACATTCATACGTAAGCGAAATTCTTTAAGTCCTGTAAAGTACGTGGGAAAGGACATCCTCAAGCCAACCGTACACACTTACACCACATCTTTAGAAAGATTCCTCGTTTGGAGCTTTATGTTTCGCCGTGTGGCTTCTTCAGTGCCTTGGGCTCGAATAAGTACAGGTACATTATGTCCTGGCTTTTAAAGACCAGGTGCATAGTGCCCTACTGGTGGCTTACCAATCACAGTTCAGCAGAAATTAGGCAGTGCAGAATGCTCTCGGGCTAAGTGCGGTTGGCTTGAGGTACTCTACATGCATGGGTCCTGTAAAGGTATCATGTCTGGAGAGATTTGTACTAGTACCAGGTTATCAAATTTTGCAAGTTTGTGTTTTTAAAAAAAATTGACTTTAAAAATGCCACATCCATGACCAAGTACAGTCAAACCTGTCTATAGCGACCACTCAAGGGACCGGACAAATTTGGCCACTATAGACAGGTGGCCTCTGTATAGAGGTGGTAACTTGTAGATAAAATACCCAAGGGACCGACAAAAAGTGGCCACTATGGACAGGTGGCCCCTCTGTAGAGGTGGCCCCTAATACAGGTTTGACTGTACTATAATTCTCAAGCTCACCTACATTGTAAAACTAAAGAATACTCTGTTTATTGTCATAACTAAAATGAGGATTTTCAGCATCAAGTTTGGCTAATGGGCGGCACATTTTCCCTTCAACACGTTAAACTTCTCACTTTACAGATTCCAATGTAGCAGTGCAATAAACCTGATCCAAATCTATCATCAAAGGCCATGGTCATATTTCTGCACAGCTCAAACTGGATCAGAAATAAAAGGAACTAAGAATCCACAGTAAAAGTATCTAAATTCTCTATATACAGTCAAACCTGTATTAGGGGCCACCTCTACAGAGGGGCCACCTGTCCATAGTGGCCACTTTTTGTCGGTCCCTTGGGTATTTTATCTACAAGTTACCACCTCTATACAGAGGCCACCTGTCTATAGTGGCCAAATTTGTCCGGTCCCTTGAGTGGCCGCTATAGACAGGTTTGACTGTATAATATCAACTGTCTCGTAGAGTCTGAACCCTATATCATATTATCAAGTCTTTATGTGTCCACTAAATTCTATACAGCAGTTCAAATTGACTTCTTTACAACATTTTTGCACATCCAAACTGGATCAGAAATCTGACTCCATATAGAAACAATCTTCTGCATTTTATGTACTACAGTCAAACCTGTATTAGGGGCTACCTCTACAGAGGGGCCACCTGTCCATAGTGGCCACTTGTACAGTCAAACCTGTCTATAGCGGCCACTCAAGGGACCGGACAAATTTGGCCACTATAGACAGGTGGCCTCTGTATAGAGGTGGTAACTTGTAGATAAATACCCAAGGGACCGACAAAAAGTGGCCACTATGGACAGGTGGCCCCTCTGTAGAGGTGGCCCCTAATACAGGTTTGACTGTATATACAATATCAACTCTCAGTCTATAACCCTACATCAAGTCTTTATGTCCCACTAAATTCCAGACTGCAGTTCAAATTGACTTCTGTACAATATTTTTACACATCCAAAATGGATCATCCAAACTGGATCCGAAATCTGACTCCATAGACAATCTACTGTATTTTATGTGTATACAATATCAACTCACAGAGTCTATAACTTACATCAAGTCTTTATGTCCCACTAAATTTCAGACTGCAGTTCAAATTGACTTCAGTCTGTACAATATTTTTACACATCCAAACTGGATCAGAAATCTGAGCCCATAGAGTCTACAGTATTTTAATTATGTTCATACAATATTATCTCACAGAGTCCATAACCCCACATCAAGTCTTTATGTCCCACTAAACTCCGTCCTGCAGCACCAATTGGGTTCCTAACCGAAGGTTTACTGCACACACACTCCGCTCCAATCACAACTGAACCTCGTAAAATTACTTTATCATCCCATAAACAGGCCGGTCGTTAATCTGCATATGGCAGGGTTTTCTGGGTAAGGGGCGTGGGCTACAGCAGGGCAGTTGGTTGGTTCATGGATATTTTTTATAAAATGTATATGCATTAAGGAGGGCAAAACCGAATTCCAGATCTTTTCCAAAGAACAATTACTATTCCCTTCACCACGACAATTTATGGACATCATCTTTAGTTCATTTACTTAAAAATAAACAAACAAACACACAAAGCAATGCTGGAGAAAAATGTCCTTGACAATCTTCATACACTTGTAGGAAGCATTCAATCCTTCCTGATAAATAATTCCCTGCCAAAACAACCGAACAAGCAAACAAACAAACAAATAAACAGTCAAACACATCTTCTGAACCCCCGGTAAGGTATGATCATGACCTGCGTTGACCTGTCTGGAACATAAAATGTTTTAAAAGCCTTGTGATGAATAATTCTGTCTCCATCCAGTCGACAGATGGTGCAGCAAACTTCCACTTTAGTCCTGACCTGATATAACACTAACAAGTACATCTGGGACCTGCACTGTACTTTGTATACTGTAAATGTATTTAAGTTCGCGGGGATTTAATTTCGAGGTAGCGAGAAAAAGGACTTTTTGCGGTGGTTTTAATTTCGCAGTAGCACCATGCACTGTAGTCTCTTACTGCTTAATGTTTGCGGTGGTTTTAAGTTTGCGGTGAAGCTGCTCTACCGCGAAAATCGCGAACATTAAACCACCGCGAAAGTTTCTGCATTTACAGTTATGTACTACTTCATGTATAAACAGGTCTGCAGGAATAAGAATAGGGGACATTGGACCATTTAATAAAGGTAACAATTTACCAAAGGAGTTGGCCAGACATGTGGGAGGTTTGTTTTAGCCGGACTAATAATATAAACATCCACTTGACCTAATTAAAAACCCTTAACGAAGGTACGTAGGGAGCTGAAATCCTCTCAAGGCTAAATAGAAGACTACGAGCAAATGGGACCTGACATATACAGTCAGGTAGTGAGAAGTTTCCCATAGGATTTGTAAAGTCATGAATACTATAAATTATGTAAAACTAAACATTTAGTTAGTCATGGCCTAATTAAAACAGCCTGACACAGAGACATGGCACTGGGGACTGGGGTATAATTATTTGCAGTCTGCAATCTATGAATTGCAAGGAGGTTGTATCTATCCTCCCTGGAAATTTTCCCAAATAAGGGGAATACCCGTAATTTGCCAATTGGATTAATCAGACAGAGAAAGTTCTGGGCAACACTAATTCATTTTGCATTTAAAAGAATAATGCTGAACTGAAAGAGACGAACATGGAAGTAATACTAATGTAGTAACATACACAGTGTCAGGGAGTATATATACTGTCAAACTCAAGCTTTTCTTCAGGTCATCCATTTTTATCTTATTCCTTTACAACATTTTTGTTTTAGAACATCTTAGGATGAGAACCTATGAAATAAACTAGTGTGGCCCTATGATCATCAATAGGTGAATTGGGCTGTCAGCAAGATGCCTCAGTCCATATCTAATCAGAGAGAAATCCCCTCCCCCCCTCCTGCCTTGTCTCAGGCTCTATCACTTCATCTTATCCCCTTCTTACCTCCTCATTACTCCATCTGGCCTCCATTTCCACAAACAGACAAGCATTTTCTTCATCAAAACATCAACAAACAACAACAACAACACGGCAAGGCAGGTTATTGAAACAATACAGTTCGGCTCTGGCTGGATCCCACAGAGAAAGTGAATCTGCCAGGCCTCACAGGTTCCGTTCCGTTATAATCCGTTGGAAATGTCAGCCCAAATTTAGACTTCCTGCTGCGGCCGGCAGCAAAACATCTCAGAAATGTCATCAGCCAGGTTTCCTGTCATGGCAAGGTTCGAAACACTTTTCTATCTATCTCGGAGCGGAGTGTTTATTAAACACTCTGCAAAAATAACTGCAAATATCGACAGTTTCTAAACTGGATTGTCTCTAATTAGTGCTGCTATAGGCGAGAGGATAAGAAACATTTCCAACTGCCTTTAACAGAAAATACATGATTCTATAGATACAAGAACTTAAACATCACCATCAAAGCACTTTCTACTGACAGACCAGAATATAATAGACTGGAATATAAGAGGGCAGCTATATTGCAGACAGCTCATGCAGACAGGCTGTGAAGTTTAGTAAACACAGTATCAATATATTTGATGACAGTTTTAAGATGCCTGTCTCTGATATACCCTTAAACCTAGGGTCTGCATGGGGGGTCCCGACAACGATTTACGCTGAATTCAGAAGAACCCCCTACGTTATCAAAATAAATCAAGGAAGACAGCAAATCTAGTTGCCCGCTACGAATTACGTAGATAAGATGGTTTTCCCTACGAATTACTTGAAATAAAAATAGGCTGCCTACACCTTACGTAAAAGAGCATGCAGACCCTCCTTAAACTCCGGTATAGCAATGTCAGACAAGGAATATTCAAAACCTTCAGTACCAGAGTCATCCCAACCTTACCTCCAGCCCCTTGGTGCTGACTGACTGCAGTCTCTAAGCAGGTTATTATTTTCAGTGAGAGTTCCTGAGTGTGGGTACAGGATGGTACAGGGGCAGGGGCCACACGAATGGGTTACTACTGCAGACAGGTGACACCCACAGTCTGGGTTCAACAAACCAGCTTCAGATGGGCCACACTAAGGGAATATGTTGGTTATTAGGTTTAGAAAAAACAAAATACTTTAAAGCTGGAAGATTTAACAAGAAAACAATGTCTGGGGAAAGTCTATATCTTGGTACACACAGTTTCAGCAAGTGAATAAAGTCAGATGCCAGTTTTCCTCCCAGCCTTCCGTTTCATCCTGACTTTTGGCTGACAATCCTACGTCAGAACCACAGAACTGCCCTGGTTTGGCCCGATCAGCTGATACTCCTCCTCCTGCCAACCACAAGTCAAAACACCAGCAGGAGAGTCCTTACAGATTCTGAGAAATCTTCAAGATTAGAGATAAGGCCAACTTAAAGTCTCATCCAATACTCTCCTTAGGCAGATGGCAGTTACACGCTTAAGTCTGTAATTTTCAGGGACTTGAACTTGGCCGCCCTGGAATTCCTGGAGGCAGACTTGGGAAGTGTGGAAGTCATCAGGCAGAGATGGAAGGTGTTGAACCCTGACACAAGTCTGATACACTCACTGACTCACTATCACACTTGGGAACTGATACTGTAGAATGTACTGTGAAGGTATGGTAAGCTGTACAATCACTGAATCACTAGAACCAATACTGCAGAATGTACTGTGAAGGTATGGTACATTGTACAATCACTGAATCACTAGAACCGATACTGTATTGTACTGTGAAGGTATGGTACATTTGTAAGAATTCAGAGGGGCGAGTAAGAACAGAAATATACTAACATGCCGACACCCGGGATCGAACCCAGTTCGGCAGATTACAAATCCAACGTGCAAACCACAACACCAAAAGCTCTAGAGCCGTTGGCATGGTCAGTTTGGCAGCGCTTAAACCTCACTGTTACACATTGCACAATAACTGAATAACAATCACACACAGGAACTGATACAGTAGAGGTTACAGAGATGGTTACACTCAATGCCTTGGGAACTCACACTGCAACTGATACTGCAGAAAGTACTGTGAAGGTATGGTAAGCTGTACAATCACTGAATCACTAGAACTGATACTGTAGAATGTACATTTCGCTGCCTCTCAATCACACACGTAACGTTACACTGGAACTAATACAGTAGAGTTTACAGGGATGGTAACCGGCTGTAACCTGCACATTCTTTATGGTTCACTCCCAAAACCTGGAATTATTCGACAGAGAAAAATAATGATGACCCATTTACATTTTCTAGGGACATCACTTCGACTTTGGAAACTTTATAACTTCCTTTGATGAGGTACATGTAAATACATTTGCCATATTATACTGATATCAAGCAAACATCTGAACTGGTTTAACCTGAAAATTCCATTGGTTTAAGTTTCTGACTTGTGGGTTTCTTATGGGAAGTATTGGGAAGTATCAAATGAAATGCCAGACTTACAACTGTTAACACAACAAGGGATCATATGATTCGCAGTTTGTTATACAAGAAACTGAAGTGGCTTGACCTGGAAATTCCGTAGGGTTAATTTCCGACTTGTGGAAATCCTCACATAGCACAGAGAGACCAGGAAAAAACACCATAAGGAAGTGCCACTCTCACCACAAACGATGGAATCCCGTACCCAGCCTGGATCAAAATTTCTGCAAGCAAGGAGACTGCTAGCCTGGTCGACAGGCTGTTTCCAGGGCTACAGATGCCTACACAAAACTTTTGGATGCTGTTTTCAGAGCTAGAGGAATTACATGGAAATTACCTTGCATCCAGCCTTGTCCAAGCTTGCTAGGGTGTGAGCAGCAGTAAGAATTGGAAGTAGGGAACATTTCTGACTTGTGGCGACCCTCATGTGCCCACGGTTTGACTGGGGAAGGGGAGCCCTTGGGTAATGCCTGGTTACCATGGTGATGAATGGGGGGGGGGGGGGGGGTAAACTTTCATGTGTCATCACCTCTATGTGTGTATCTGGTGTGCTGAGTAGCAACAGGGCCAAGTTATAACAATGGATCTCGGCACTTTCCGTTAATAACTTTGTCCATTTTCTGATTGCAAGTACAGCATGGGAGTAGCCTAGTCTGTGTAATACAAACTCTGCTGTCCAGGGCTGTAACTGGTGCCTCCCCATAGGAGGCCGGCGAATGTTAGGCGGGCTGCTATAAGCGAGATTTAATCAGGCTAGGGAGTTAGTGAGCCCTGTTGGACTGCACAAACTAGTAAATTTCTGGAACGTTTCGTTTCATCATGTGACAAGCAGCAGGTAATAGACTTGTTTTAGCCCAGTCTGCACCAGTCAGTACCTGATAGTTATCAGCCAGCTGAGAGGGGCCTGGCAAAGTTAGCTACTCGGTTCTGGGCAAAATCATTTAAAAAAAAAAAAGAAGACTTTTCAGCCTCTCAAACACTGTCATAGCTTTTTAATTTGCAGCAATTCACAACTAGCCACATGATATAGAGACATATCTCCAAACTGTATTTCCCAAACTGATATGGGTGGTAACCAGGCTTTTAGCCAGGCATGCGTCAACGCATCATCTGGACGCACTTTTCTTAGAATAACAAGAAATTTGATGCCCCTGGACGCCCTATACTGGGGAGAAAATCCCCTGACAAGCATGAAATTCTGATTGACCAGGGATGCTACCAGGTCCTCTGTGGTCACAGTCTCCTACTGTGACATCTGTAACAGTATTTTCGCCCCTTAGGATACCTTAAAATGCACTGTTTTAACTTAAAATCATCAAAAACTCTGCACCATGGAAGGTGGATGCCCCCGGACCCCCCTACAATAGTCACTTACCGTGACTCACCAATAAGTTTGGACTCCCTATTACAAAATCCTAGCTAAACCACCTTACTGCATTAGCCCTGCCCAGTACCAGCAGGTCCCTGCCCTGTACATGTACATGGGGGTTATACTACCTTTACTGGTGGAATTTTGATGGCCTGTAACCAATCATGGTTTCTATTTTAGACCCATCATAACCCTCTGCACATGACTAACTCAGTACACAGTAAACTCAGCTGAAGGTAAACAAAATGTGAACTCTGAGCCGTGAGTCAGGGCCAATATTCTAACTCTGAGAGTCAGATGTGAAAACAAGAGTTTGAAGGTGTTAAATTTGGTACACACATTTTTGGGGTTTGAATAAACTGCAATTAAATTCTAGATTCTTTGCAGCCATCTCATCTTGTTCTCTTGCTCCATTTTTATTCTGAAAAGTCGGAGAATGTAAAGAAAGTTTTTTGGTGCAGCCCTTAGTGTGTTAGAGGAGGGACATGAAGGTGTGTGGTCTAACAGGGGTGGACCCACTGGACAGAGCTGACTGCTGCCTACCCCTGCGTCAGGAATCCAAGCAGCAGTATAATCAAACAGTGAATAGTGAGTTTTGAGTGTTTATAGGCAAAGAGATGAATGAACACTATACACTCTATTTACTTGCTATGACTCAGACCCAATTTTCTGCCTCTAAACCCTGACTCCTAAAAACACCTCCCTGCCCAGGGTTAGAGTGCTAATTATAACTTTAATGAGTCCAGGTGGTACAGTTCACCCGCATGAGTCATGGTCAGCTGAGGGTCGTTTTCATGCAGCAGGACTCAGAGCATGAAATGTGTTTCTGTTGCCAACAATATTGCACCTGTCACAGTGTCAGGGTTTCATCTACATTACATAGAATCTGACATATTTGCAGCTGTCAGGGTTTCACCTATATTGTATAGATGACAGTCACTACTTGTAAATTGACGGGCGAACAACATAGATGTACTTGTGGTGTGCATTCCCTAAAATAGTCTGCAACAATTGGAGATTAGATAACATAAAATTGAAGAATTATTTTTTGTAGTTATATGTATTATCGTATGTATCTTTTGCATCTTATGTATGCTTGTTCTGTTACGTCAACCCGTCTCTTATTAAATTTACAGCTTTTAGCCCCAAAGGGACGTGAATATGCAACAAACCTTATTGTCAGTGTCATTGTCGTTATGGGATGTCCTGAATGTAATGTAGTGTATAGACCATAGGAAATATTAAAGCCAAAATGTCAAGCTGACTGTGGATCTAAATAAAATTAAGTCAAAGTCATTATTTAGTGTCTGTGCGGCCAGATCTTTGGAATATTTGTAATGGCAATGAAACTGGCACAAACCATATGAATCTCATTTCATGGCCCCATTATTATTAATAGCTAGACCATGACTAAATGCAGGTTGATGTACAACTCTGAGCCTATCAGGTCTCCATGAAATATTCACCAACAACACACACGCCCCCCTCCCACACGACAGGTGTTTTTTTCACCCATATTTGCACCTTCAGCTTAACTAATCATATATTCCAATACGGAAGGAAAAATCAGCTATGCAGCCAATATACATGTAACAGTAGTTCACCTTTATCCACATGGTAACCTTTATCCGTTGTTTTTATAAGGAAGATATTTAGGGGAATCTCGTTGAGGGACATTGGTTTGAGGTTGCCATATTTTCATAGCAGTCTGAACACCCGTCTGTCGACTTGATGTCGCTAGATACTCTGATTTTATAAATGTGATTAGGCCACACCAATTTAATTTCTTGGTTCACGGATTTTTTCGTAAAAAATATGGAGCGAGAGGGCGAAATAAAAATAAAAATTGTAAAATGGTTCGGGTAAAGGTAAGGGCTAATCCCAAACATAAAGAAAAAAAGTTTTCAGCTTGAAAAAAGTACAAAAACACTATTACTGTACAGTAACAGCACCTGTTCGTTGAAAATTACAAAAGTAGTGTCAGTTTTTATGTTTGCTACACCAGAAAGTTGGTGAATGGTTTCATTAATGGTGAAAATTTGCTGAGTGGTAATTTTTATTTTTATTTTTTTTCCCAAAAAGTAGGAGCGAGCGAATCCGTGAACCAAGAAATGAAATTGGTGTGGCCTAAAGGTAACCTCATGGATAAAGGTGAACTTGTGTTATAGTCTAGTTGTTTAACCACCAAGAGCCATTTATTGCATCTCAGAAGCACGCCCCCCTCCCATACGACAGGTGGCTTTCTTCACCATCAGCTTAACTAATTATATAGTCCAATACAGCAGGAAAAAATCAGCTATGCAGCCAATATAAATTGTTTAACTGCCAAGAGCTATTTGTTGGATCTCAGCTTAACCATCTAAGCTCCTGACTTTGTCAAATAATTACTACTCAAATTCTAGAATTTGGAACAATTGTCAGTTATACGGTGTATTGAATATTTTTCCTTCCAATTTTGACTGGGACATTAACAGTAATTCATACTGTGAAGAAGATGTTATTTATCTGATTTATTGCATTCCCCCATGGAGCTGTAATACAGTCTGTGCCGGCAGCCAATATTTCCATATTCCATTATGCGCTGGCTCCGGCTCAAAATGCACTGTGAGACACGAAGTGATGAATGTATCATATCCAGTAGTACCATTAAGCTTAAATCCCATACATCCTACATCAGAAGTACATCTCCAGGAATGAGCCACTCGGTGTAACATGAGAACATGGAGTTCATGAATATTAATGAGGTGACATCATCTGATTACCCGGTTGCCACGGGGATTTATGGTCCCAGCCCAATCCCCCAATTCGCCCTGATTAGCGAGGACCCCTATAAGGCAGGAATTATGTCTGTGGTTTGACCGGACGTGCGCGGATGCCGCATAACCCGGTTAAGATGAAGCGAAATCAATTAAGGAACTCTCCCCGGTTTTATAAGGAAGTCCCTCAGGAGTTTGCCCCCCTCCCCTCCCAGCTATAATGGCTCACAGTTAGCCTAACTAGGCAGGGATAGCGATGTGGGTACTGTAACAGGCTTGTTCACACCTTCACACCTCGCAAACCAACCTCACGTTACGCTGACCCAACAGCAATGCATCATGGTCGGCTCGACGGGGCGTACTGCCGGCATTTATAATCAGGAACACGGATGGTTCGTTAGCGGCATTATATTACCCCGCTTCACTACGCAGGCACGGGGACATTAACGCCTGGTGTATAATAGAGCGTGAAGAATCCCAGTTCCACGGGTGACACACGGAGCACACACAGTAAATCACACAGACATGAGAAGAGGAAAGATAAAAACCTGCAGATGTGGCACAAACACGGCCCGCGCTGCACCAGCAAAACCTTCACTCTGTGGAGAAAATTCATGCCATCCCTCCCCCATCCGTCCTTCTGCAGGGAAAACTCCACACGAATCCCGATCCTCTCCCCTCCCGACCGTCAGGCTTGCCTCACACACCAGAATCCTACAGCGGCTACAGCCTCATGGCTTCCACTGATTTAAATTCCCATCCGTAGCCGGGTCGGCTCACGCTGCATGCATATATTCATCCATCCTGCAGCGTGCACCATCGTTATTCCCCCGCACACACGCCGCCGCGTCGCTACCATCGCTGAGGTCGGGTTCATAAATCTGACGTGCCACGCACGGTGTGATCGAGCACCCCGGTCGTCACGGATACGTGGTCGTCACGACAACAAACAACTGTAGAATCTATACAGGCTGAATCCGTCCTGCCGCAGGCTGTGTGACATAATCACATGGAACCGTCCTCAGGTGTAAACCTGGCACAGAAACCACTAAACCTTCCACAGGGTGCAGAGGAGGGGAAAAGTGATTTCTCCTGGGACGGGCACTCCTGGGGATTCACTACAAACAGCCTCACAATCAGCCACTTTGTACCAGCAGATCAACCTCAGGGCAACCAGGAGTCACATCATTTTCCCCTTATAATGGTAAAGGATAAGCTACATTCATCAGCATTTTATATAATGTATGTTGAAATGAAATAACATCCAAAACACTGCGACTAAAGATAGCAATGTTTCAGAAATTGAGAAAAAAAAGAAGGGATTCTGCTAATTTTCTCTCTTACATTGTTACAAGCTTTGGAGAACAAATGAAGGTTGCAGAATATTTGATTATGATTTGTCCAAAACAGTAGTAGCAGTACTTTTATTAAATTACACATGAATACACAGACTGTTAAACAGAGATCTGGGACATATTGAGCCAATTTGCACACATTACACATCTAATATTATTATTCAAAAGGTATTAGGCATTTTTCCAGGCATAATACATCAGGACGTACATTGAATACAATATGTCAGGTAGAATAAAATGCAGCAACTATCTCCTGAGGGACAGCCCATGCAGTAGTGTTGGGAATCATAAACTGCAGTATTCGGGGCACAACGACCCACTTTAGTCCTGTAATATCCCCTGAAGCTCTGCAGGGATCGGGAACACTTCTGCACTGGACTGGAATTTCAATGAAGCACAGGAGACACCGGGATGGTTCTGACTGGGAGAATTCTCCATCAGACGGACATTCATGACCAAATAAACAACTCTAGCCCTTGGTAATTATGATATCACCAGTTCTCACAGGATCATCGACATTTGGACCTGGTCTGAGTGTTTTAAAATGTGATGATCAGACACGATTGTACATTATTGAAAAATGTCAGTTTACAAGTCTGGGAGAATACCCTGTCAGACAGACATTCATGACCGAATAAACAACTGCTAAGCCATCAGTATATCTCTCACAGGATCATTCTAGCTGTCATTTGGACCATCTATTTGCTTTGAAATATGATCATGATTGTGAATTCTGGAACAATGTCAGTTTACGTGATAAAAACACCAGTGAGGGTAAATACCCTGTCTGACGGACAGTCATGACATGTATCTCTCCGTTATATCATCATCTCTCACAGGAACATTCTAGCAGTCATTTGGACAACCTATCTCAGTATCTGGTTTAAAATTTGAAAATCATGTTCTGGATAAAAACAAATCAAGCGGCTGGATAATTTTGAAAAGGCAGAAAAGACTTCACCAGTGACCGAGAGCTAGTGTAACCTCTGTATGAATGAGTATCTGAATTGATATGCAAATGAGTTTCACAGTAACTCAGGAAATTCCAGTACCTCCTTTGACCTTGACTTTGTTTATATCCACAACTAGCTGGATATTTCAGCTATTCTTCCTAGGTGGTTTTAAACATGTAGCACCTGAATACATCACATCAAAGAAAGACTGATGAAAAACAGAACAATCATATTCATACGTACGAAACAAATGATTTAAAGCTCCCTGTAGCTTCTGTATGTTGAACACACATAGCCTGTACAAGGAATGTTAATACAGCAGTGTGTGCTGCTATCTGCCTCCATGACTCTATCCTGCATGTTTTATTCATAGTGTTTAACAAATAACCCAGTCTGCCGGAGGCAGTGGACTTCGTGCAGCATCTAACATTAATATTCATAGCTAGGAGCGACAACACAATCTGAGATGGGATCTGTGACTACAATCATTCTCATATAGTCATTAATTAGTTGTACCAATGACATTGGGTTGTTTAGCTGACACTCCCCTCCTCACAACACAATCTGAGATGGGATCTGTGACTACAATAATTCTCATATAGTCATTAATTCTGAATAGTCATTAGTTGAACCAATGATATTGGGTTGTTTAGCCGACACTCCCCTCATCCCAACACAATCTGAGAATGGGATCTGTGACTACAATAATTCTCATATTGCCCCAAATAGTCATTAATTGCACCAGTGATATTGGGTTGTTTTAGGCGATGCTCCCCTGATGCCTTGCTCAATCATATCATTGGACTTTTAATTACGTGACTATTTTAATTAGCAGATTTTGATGAGATCTTTAATCTCAAAAAAAAGGAACGCGAGGATATCAAATTTGCAGATATTAAGTTGTCTATTCTGTAATCTATTCTACTCTACATTAGGAAATATTCTACACTATCTTTTACGTTTCCTGATGATGATTTTAGATTCTAAGTTTATTTCAGAAAGGAGGCTGGGACAGTAAATTGGGTAGCAGCTGCGGCACGTTGGAGCCAGCACTGCAGCCAAGCGATTTGACATTTGAGTGCTCAAGGCATTTAATAGATTAAAAAAAAACTTATCTTTTAATGCTTTGTGTGTTTTGTTGTCTTTCCAGTCATACTTGTACTTAGTACATGCAAAATATTCTCATTACAAAGTCAAGGTAAGTGCACATTTGATTCTGAACACAGTGGCACCGATGTACCCCAGTCCAGTGAGACACCCTTCAAACCATCAGCTCAGACAGAAACAAATGCCCCTCCATGTGACCTATTTAATCCCCTGCTGGGAACAACTCATGCAATTAACTACAGGATTGCTCCTGGCCTTGCCCTGGTCCTCCTGCTATACATTATCATAGGATGGGGATGGCATACATGTCAATGGAACTATGAGTAAGTCTCTATCACACAAGGCAATCAGAGACGGCAGACTTCACCCCCTCACATATACCCTGGGGGCTCTACCCTGTTTCTCCTGCTATACATTACATTATCACAGGACAGGAACGGCATACATGTCAATGGAGCTATGAGTCAGTCTAGCATCACACAAGGCAACCAGAGATGGCAGACTTCACCCCCTAACACACAATGTTTTGCACTCAAATCCCATGGACAAAAACTGCAGCACTAGTACTGACGATGAATTGTCACAGAAACACAGACAGATAGACACGTTAAAAACAATCATTAAGTTACAGAGAAATAAACAATAAAACACCATGCATGCTGATAACCCCTCTTTATCAATGGAACAACCCAATGGTTCAACAAGAGCAGTGAGCAACTGGGGAACCAAATGTCAGTCATGAAGATTTCAATTCTTTGAGACTTGAGTCTATGGGTTGAGTCTGTGAACCATAAAAAAGACTTATTCCAGCCTAATTAAGACCTGTCTATGGCTGAAAAATGGCGCAATCTCTCCTGAGCCTCACAACTTCATTACCAGGGCCATGTTGGGGGACAGTACAGTAATTATACAGGTGTGAGTCCTGGCTCCATGTTGGGGGACAGTACAGTAATTATACATACCTGAACCCTGGCTCCATGTTTGGGGACAGTGTATTAATACAGACCTGAACCTTGGGTCCTGGGGACAGTACAGTTAATGTACGGATCTGAAATCTGGCTTCTTCCAAATAAATGCTGAACTCTCAAGTCTGGGGCATTCAGGAAAGTAGTGTTGGCCCATCTTATACTTAAAACTAGCAGCACCAGTCCCTGCACAGATCGGGGCTATCATTCACAGTCTGTATCTCAAGACACTACTGGGGTTCCAATGTCTGAATATCTTAAGCAGGCTATCTTAAGACTCATGCAGGAATTAGACATTAGACATTAAGATGCTTGCCATGTGTCTTATTGATTGTGTTGGGGATATTATTCACACTGCATTTCATCTTAAGATGTTGTAACAGAATGTTCACATGTTCACCATGCAAGGCCACAACCATGGCATTAACATGCTGACCATGTCTTGGGGCATCTTAGGGCGGACCATCACCCCACATGTCAGCTCAAGACAGGTCTGCATCTTAAGATGCACAGCTGTGACATCAACACCCAGCATCAACATGCTCTCCGCGTCTCAGCTTTGACGTAAGGAGGATCAGCTTCTTAAGATATACAGCCATCTGGTGCAGCTATAAGAAGTTTATAACATCCTGGGGTGTTTCAGTTGTAAGGAAAAGCAAAAACATCTAAGAAAGCAATAAGATGTTCACCATCTATCATCTACAACTTAACAGGGCTCAAGTTCTTAAGATGTATAGTCAAGACGTCTACAAAGCAATAAGATGCTTATCACGTCTCAGCTATGACGCAAGGCGGGTCGGGTTCTTAAGATATACAAAAAAGACATGATTTATAGAAGCAGCAATAAGAAGTTCATAACATCTTGGGGTGTGTCAGCCATGACGGAAGGAAAAAGCCAAAACATCTAAGAAAGCAATAAGATGTTCACCATCTCTCAGCTATGACTTAACAGGTCACAGATTCTTAAGATGTATAGCAAAACATCTAAGAAAGCAATAAGATGCTCGACATCTATCATCTAAGACTTAACAGGGATCATGTTCTTAAGATGTATCATCAGGACATCTACAAAAGCAATAAGATGCTTATCACATCTCAGCTGCGACTTAAGGGGGAATCAGGTCTTTAAGATGTATAGTCAAGATGTCTAACAAAGCAATAAGATTCCTATCACGTCCCGGGATGTCTCGGCGACAGTGGTGTGACGTAAGGAGGGGAAGGTCCATTAAAGGAAAACTGATCACAGTCCTTACATCCCGGCAAGATAGTCTTTAAGAACAGCCCTCGTATCCTTTGTGAAATGTGCTGCAAGAACCCCCTTAGCTCTCTTAACTGCTCTAATTCTTGAATTGTCCAGAATCCATATAACTTCTCCACCCTCCTCCCTTCTCCCATCCCTGAGACGACTACTGCCTAACTCAGCGAGCATCTCCTGCACAAGTGGACCATGTGCAGCCGTTATGCACCAGTGACTGACACCTGCTGATGGTTGATTGATTGATTGACATCTGTATCTCTCCAAGTGCCAATCCAGGATGGGTACAAAGTAGAAATGTCTTCTGAAATCAGGTGTTTAAGAACAAAACACTCCAAAACCAGCAAGAGAAAAGGCACAACCACTAACTAACCTTCCCTACTGGGGAAACCATTTTAAAGAAATCCACCGCTACTGTCCATGGTGCTGAAACTCAGGCTAGAAGTTAGTCAGACTGCCCTCTGTCCATGGTACTGAACTGCCTGTCACAAGGAAGAACATCACCATTACAAATCAAGTAAGGCAATACCTTTACAATCAACTGGCCTTTTCCAACTCAAACACATCTCCAGTGAGATGGTAAAATTGTTACAGGAGTCAGTGGTACTGTCTGTGGTACTGAAACACTTGTGACAAGGGAAAACATCACCTATCAACTGAAAAAAGATATTACCTTAACAATCACTTCTTATACATCTCAGCCCCAACTTTCTAACACCCTCCAACTCCTTGTCTCCAAAGTAAACTGGCCTTTCACTCTCTAGCACAGCCCCAGTGAGATGGAAAAATTGTTCCAGGATTTAGTGGTACTGTCTGTGGTACTGAAATACCTGGTACAAGGGAAAACATCACCAAAATCACATATCAAAGACGTTATTACCTTAACAACAGCCCAAACTTTCCGTCACCCTACAATGTCTTGTTTCCAGTTTGCAGTGATGACAACTGGACTTTCATGCTCCAACATGGCCCCAGTTAGACCATACATGTTACAGGGGGAAAACTTTGCCTCCCCGATGTCCCATTGTCATCTGCGCTGTCACCTCTGATATCTCCTCTACTTCATCACCAGCCACAACAGCCTCCTCCAGACAGCAGCAAGGATTTCCTTCTGGTAAATTATTCAAGAGTTTCTAACCCGTCCCCTCCCTCCCTCCCAGTCTCTCTTCTCAGGCAGAACCCTAAACCTGCCGTCTCCGATCACAACCTATCCTGGTCATCTCTGATAACGTTTACTCCTCTTCATCACCATGGCAACCGCATCCTCTGTAATCCCCTCCTGAATTATTTACCAGGTTCTAACCCTTCTCCAGTTCCCTGTGCCTCCGCCGTGTTGTGCAGGGATTGATCGCGGACATGTCGGCTCTGTTGTGAAAGTGAATCCTACAGACTGAGTTCTTGTTAATATTTGATGTGATTATGAAGGTTTGTGTTACACGACATAAAACACTGTGTGTAACAGCATCCCTCATGGGGATCACGTTTCTAGTCACATCTTACATGGGCTAAGCTGTCACTTCATGGCCAAACCTTCTCAAGGGTTCTTCTTCAGCTTTAAGATCATAAACAAGTGGATTACACGGCCGTGTGCATCTTCTGTCAAAGCTGTAACCTGCAGTATTTCATGGTAGAGAGATGAGAGAGCTTCGTACATATTTTCTGTGGCAGTTTTTCTACAACAGTTAAGAAACCACAAGAGCTAAGGAAGCTTGCAGAATGCAGAGCACAGCAGAGAAAGGTGAATAAAGACTGAAGGCAGCTACAGAACTCTTCAAAGACTGTAGATGCAGAACACAGTGGATGATGATGATGATTGCTGGCTAAGCCTTCCCATGGAATTGCCTTCTACTTTCTAATCTTACAGCGGAGGCGTACAACTTTACAGGAGAAATATGAATCTCCTGTCCAAGCAGTCATCATTCATTGTGATTGTGACGAGTGAGAGTAGTTGCAATAATGGAGCTACTATTCTTAGACTTAGTTCCATCAGTTCCTTTTATCTACGACCCTCTGCTGCAGTCGTGTGTCCCTGACGTCACGTCCGGAAGCTACAGCAGACGGGTCCATTCCGTGAACAAGGCTGACGGAGTCGGCTGAAAATTTGGGTAAGTCCCAATTCAACTTGGTGTTGGACATAAAGCTTTAGTCTTTTCCACAGTTCCTGTTATGTCCATGACCAGTTTTCATGTTTCTCCAAACCTGCTGTAACATTAATCTCCAAGCACATCCTATGGTGCCATAAGATAGTATCAAAGCAGGCTAAGGAGCATAGCCAGCCAAAGGAAGTCAAAAGGGGACCGGAGTATACTCCTTGGCCAGCTTTAATTCTACCTTATGGCACCGTAGGATCTGCTTGGAGACTACTGTAAAATGGCTTATTTGGATGCTGAGAAGCGGATAGGGGAAGAGTCAAGAGCCAAGTCACGACCTTTCTGTAGTGCCCACGGCCTCTGGTGTAGGATGGAGATAAGAAAGCTGTGGCCCTGACGTCAGCCGTGCCCCGATGTGCCGTATACACCCACTCCTGATCTCACAACTCGTAAACCTCATCCTTCCGACAACTTTGTCAAGCCAATGACCAATACGGTTACACCCACGGAGACAAAGTCTTCATTTAAGTCACAAGACTGACTCCCTGATGTCAGGAGAGATGCACTTCTGTTAAACTGCAACAGAGAAGTTGTACTGCCAGGCTTTGTGTACCAGAACACAGGATCCATCACAAGTCACAAAAGCAGCCTCCCTTATCAACAAAACTGGAACAAGTGTGAGCTACGATGCAACTGACAAAGGGAATATCTGGTAGCCTGTAATGATAAATTTTGATGCATTCTTCTTATTACATTCTATTTCAATGTATATTGTTTGGTCATGAATCAATGTTGGTGAATTTCAATGATCTCAAAACCAACAGGCTCAATTTGTAAATAAGCAAGGGATTAACATGCACCCCAAAGTTAAAACCACACAGTCATGTAGTTCCCATCACTTTCAGAGACCTGTACAGCATTTCTTTAACTTTCAGGCTGCTAAGGTAGCCGTTAATGGCACCACATGTGTATAAGTTCTGGGGTTGAGTAGCACGGGGAGGGTTAAACTCCGTGTAACATCAACATCACCGAATGAAACAATGGGCCAACCGTGGCACCCTCCAGATGACGATGGGATTAGTTGAGGTGAGGTGAGCCCATGATACTGCCACATGAGTAAGAATATATGGATTTAAAGTCAAAATGATTAAAACAGATACAAAACAGCTTGAACAATCCTGATCAATATCCTGATAAACACTTCAGATACATGAATTTGAGTGTTCAAGACATTCTTGAAAAGACCCTCACGTATAACAAGTGTTTGATGTGGTGGCATAATGGCAATAAATGCTTTAATTATGAATATGAGAGTTGATGTTAAGACCCTGTGCAAACCTGGTGATGTGTGGTTCTGATGCACAGTTGGGAACTATGATGTATTGTGCACATAAACCAGCCCCAGTAGGCAGACTACCTCGCTGAGACAAACCATTATTCCTGACAATATATGTAACAGCCCGGCCTTCTTCTGTGGCACTTAACTGTGAGGATATCTCCCACAGGCGCATCAAGAGCTGAATTTTCCTGGAACTCTGATGTGCAACGGTTCATTTCAAAGTCAAGTTGAAGACAAAGGAATTATATTTGCCACAGGCGCATCGAGAGCTGAATTTTCCTGGAACTCTGACGTGCAATGGGTCATTTCAAAGTCAAGTTGAAGACAAAGGAATTATATTTGCCACAGGCGCACAGAGAGCTGAATTTTCCTGGAATTCTGACGTGCAACGGGTCATTTCAAAGTCAAGGTGAAAATAAAGGAATTATATCTCCCACAGGCGCATCGAGAGCTGAATTTTCCTGGAACTCTGACGTGCAACGGGTCATTTCAAAGTCAAGGTGAAGACAAAGGAATTATATCTGCCACAGGCGCATTGAGAGCTGAATTTTCCTGGAACTCTGACGTGCAACAGGTCATTGCAAAGTCAAGTTGAAGACAAAGGAATTATATCTGCCACAGGCACGGCGAGAGCTGAATTTTCCCGGAACTCTGACGTGCAACGGGTCATTGCAAAGTCAAGTTGAAGACAAAGGAATTGTATCTGCCACATGCGCACTGAGAGCTGAATTTTCCTGGAACTCTGACGTGCAATGGGTCATTTCAAAGTCAAGGTGTAAACAAAGGAATTATATCTGCCACTGGCGCATCAAGAGCTGAATTTTCCTGGAACTCTGACGTGCAACGGGTCATTTCAAAGTCAAGTTGAAGACAAAGGAATTATATCTGCCACAGGCGCATCAAGAGCTGAATTTTCCTGGAACTCTGACGTGCAATGGGTCATTTCAAAGTCAAGGTGTAAACAAAGGAATTATATCTGCCACAGGCGCATCAAGAGCTGAATTTTCCTGGAACTCTGACGTGCAATGGGTCATTTCAAAGTCAAGGTGTAAACAAAGGAATTATATCTGCCACAGGCGCATCAAGAGCTGAATTTTCCTGGAACTCTGACGTGCAATGGGTCATTTCAAAGTCAAGGTGTAAACAAAGGAATTATATCTGCCACAGGCGCATCAAGAGCTGAATTTTCCTGGAACTCTGACGTGCAACGGGTCATTTCAAAGTCAAGGTGTAAACAAAGGAATTATATCTGCCACAGGCGCATCGAGAGCTGAATTTTCCTGGAACTCTGACGTGCGTGAGAGGAGTGTCCATTCATGCAACTTCTGCTCTATTATATACATACTGTCTGCCACCCTGTCAGCAACTTACAGTGCTTAATTGCCTGAACATATTCTACAAAAGTTAAATATGAAATATTAAGACTTTAGTTCAAAGCTTCCCATCAAAATCAAAGTTGTGCTTATGAAATATGCTGATGCAACAAACAGATTCAGCTATATTCTTCCTTCATTTCTCCTGCACAGTTTGGGATTATGTCTTATGGTACTTTGCAATCTAAACCTGAGGAAGAAAAAATTTGTATCCCTAGTTTGAAATTGCATCTCCTTAGAACTCCCAACTTTGATCCACCCACGTAAAGTTTAATTTTACTCTCAGGTTACTTTAATTAACGAAGTCTCATCATTTTCCTGCTCATATTTCCGGGCGAGTAAGACAGTCATAACGAGATGCTATAATTAGCACATCGTTAGCATCAGCGCAGCCAAGGACACCAGGAAAGACGAAAACAAACCCATCATCGGGCTCCGCAAAGTCTCGCCTCTGATGGGGAGATAAAACACTAACCTTGATGTTGTTTGACATCTGCATATTCATTGCTAACAATGGAATTTGTTAGGTTTCAGATTCAAGAAAAATACAATGAACACTGCACTGGAAGATCAACATGAGTCTGAGGACGATGCCTGTACCTTATGTATCTGTATCTGTATTTTTATCTCTATCTGTATCTGTATCTTTATAGCCGGTATAACCGCTCTTCGGCGTAACACACCAGCTTAGTTAACATTACAGTTAACACACAGTTTTGGGAGACATTATACATTTGTGCTAGTCAGATTCAAGCCAACTCTTTTTAAACCCGAGAACCAAAGGATTACCTTGGAGTAGTCTTACTCTTAGTCTGAAATGTCTTCAAAATAACTGAAAACCATGGAAACTGAAACACTCGACTTCCATCAAAGGCGAGAAACTTAACAGGGACAGAACACTTGTAAACATAACCTTTATTATAGACTCCCACATCTGACACCACTGATATAACCTGGACCAAAATCATACACCGCAATTCCACCTCTTCAGTTTTACAACGTTATGTTCTTATTTAGACCCTCACATCTGCCACCACTGATTTTTTATTACACTTGAAACAAAACAGAAGTACAGATTTCATGTGTTGACATTAGCACAGTCCACATTTCCACCTCTTCAGTTTTACAACTTTCCGTTCCGACGAGTCTGCTTTTACTGCGACCATCTGCCAACTCCGTTCCGAAATCCAAGTTCAATTTACCGCCAGCTATATTTGCCAAGTTTTAACGGCCGCAGCCCTGACTTGACTCACGAGTAAACCCTTTGTTGTTGGCAAAGCGGACGGATTTCAAACGTCGGGTGGAATTGCCAGACGTCAAACATGGGAACGTTTTTAGCATTTTTATCACCGGAGAGAAAGGGCAATCAGTGCCAGCAAACATCTCGCCGTGAGAGGCAATTTCACAGCACTCAGATTGGATGGGTGAAAGGCAGGGTGCAGGAAATACCTATTACAGCAGTGATGTGCTGAAATGTATGAAAGCTAACAGGAGATTCCTATTTGTCCACGCAGCACACAGGCTTGTAGATTTCAATGAAAAAGTCCTGTACTATCTTTGTCAGCAGGGCTAGCCCTTTGTAATAGCTACCAGCTAGCCACAGCCAGTGTCTTTCACAGCCAAACCAATGAAAAGACTGAATGAAACATAACCAAAATCATGATACACGAAAATTGAGACTTCAACATCTAAATAAGGACTGACAGGTACAATAAATTCTTGTCCTAATTCTTAAGCTAAAGCAATTACGGGAAAAAAGTCAATTCTAACACGATCATTCGGTTTGAAATGGAACCGCAAATGCAATAAACAGTGGACCACAGCTCACGACAACATACTGACCATCACTGCCTTAAAAATCCGAATGCAACCTTCCCAGTAGCAAATATAGCGAGTCACTGGAGCGACGACAGCAGAATTCAATCACCTGCCCTTTGTGTCCGGAGGCGGGACTGCTAGCCCATGGACCATGACCAGAATGATGGTTACAGAGCGATGGAATCCCCCATTCTACACACCCATCCCCCGACAAACCTGGATCAATAACCCTGGGATCGTTAGTGTATCCTGTCTGTAATGTCATCTATCCATTACCTAACATATTACAGCCTTTGTAGGTAACCCGATCACCTTTACCTGGCACACCTGTCCTCACCTGAGCCTGTTATCACACAGCACACCTGTTACATGGTGCTTTACCTGCTGATAACCGTAGCAACCGGTCAGGCCAAAGTCAAGGTGAAGATACATAAATAACACCTTTAGCAGCCTCAGATCTTGCAACTGATGAAATGTCATAGGGGATTCTACCTGAGATGTCTGTCCGTATCCATAATCATATCCAGTTGTTTTTGAGTAATTGCTATTTGGCAGGCGTATCCTATTACCTGGATGTCTAACCTTCATCAACATAGCAGCCATATTGTTTCAGAAATATTGCCATCAAGGATAGATAAATTCCAGGGGTTACTCTCATAACTGCCAGGGTAATATTACCTGCAAGGTGATGAGGCCACAAGAAAACATTACTAGTATAAGAGGTAGACATATAAAAGATACATACATTGGCAGATTTCAAAACTGGTAGAGAAACAGACAAACATTCAATCTCTATGGATTACACAAATACAACTCTGCTGATTGCATAATAGCATAGCACATAATCATGCATAACATCAACAATACCTCCTGTAGACATACCTTATTCTTCTTCAAACAATATCATCCATATCACAAGATAAACAGCATCCACCCACCTACTCTACAGATGTATAAACATCAGTGTGTGAGTTCAGGCCCTTCCTTACTAACCAGTGTTCTCACCACTCAAGTATGGTAACACTAACACTAGTAACAGTTCCCACTGCTAAAATTATGCACATCTCCACCCACCTGTCCTATCTATGTGCACCACGTACACATCACATCCAGATCTACCCACCTACTGTAAGTACGTCACCGTTTGAGTTCAGGTCCCTCCTCACTAAACCAGGAAGTCTGCCACATTACGTCCCCCCACTCCCACTGGAAAACTCCGGCCTGCCTCGGCCCATACTAATGTACTACAGGTGGGCACCGAGCATCGCTGGTGGAACACAATAGGACAGACAGGTGGGTCGTTCGTCTTAAACGCATGACGCACCTGCGCTGAAATCACCCAAGACATCCTGTCCAATCCTTAAGATGGTGCAGTAAGACAAATCCCTGCCATTACCCTTCCGCAAGACATCATGAATACCTTAAAGGATTTGGGAGTAGAGACTACAATAGGGGAGGGCGGGTGGGAAATACGTCTTACAATCCACGCACCTGGGCCAAGATCACTCCCATTTCTCAAGACGGTCGATAACGGATAAGACAAGTCCTCACCATTACCCAAGACGTGTGGAATATCCGGAGCACGGATACGGAGTCTCTCCACACCTGAGTGAGTCTCTCGTTTACGCGGAGTCACCTGGGAACCGCAGGTGATGAGGTGATGAGGCACGGAGGCGCGGTACCTTCACACGATGCCCACACAGACAAACCTCCGGTACGTAAACACAACAGTCGCACGGCCCAACCTCTCCTGATAGCACACACGACGTGCTCACACGGCCCGGCCCTGTCTCTGCCGGGTATATTGGTCGTTATCAGGTATGGGAACATGGAAGCTGGCAGGTAATGCTCAGGGACAGGTTAGGCAGAATGGTGATACAGTCAGGCTCATTTTCATACAAATTATCTTTATTCTATAATGTTATCATGTGACAGATTAAAGGTACATGTAATGTTACATCATGGAGAAAAATAAGACATTTCATGTCCCTGCTAATAGACGCGACAGAGGTGTATGTATATAAAGAACCATACACTAGTACCACAAACTAGATAACAGTCTACGATAACGTTTAATTCTATGACAGATTGAGGTACATGTAATGTAACATCATGGGGAAAAAAGACAACATTTCATTATTACCCTCTGACAGTAATTTCATCTATAGCAACGTCTTGCTACAAACCCTCGGCAGGTATTGACATCTAACACCTACACGAAGATGGTGTTACAAATTGGAATATGATATAGGAATATAGGAGGGAAGGCAGAAAGAATTGCCTCTCGATGGATCCAGATTCTGATTACATCGAAATGTACCATTTTATGATCCATCCCCAAGAAAATAATCCTTGAAATTATGACCCTGTGGAATTTATGGATGTCATGTACAAAATGTACATAAAAATTCACATTCACAAATTTAAAACTGTATTTCATGCATTTTATTCTGTGTGCCCCAGTAGGGTGAAGATGTTATATGTAGTATATCATGAGGAGTAATGCCTAATGGTAATACTGCATGGTTGTGGAGTTAGGCAGAATTGTCAGACTGTGCCTGAAGCAGTTTGATGGGAAAGGCTCTCAGCTTCTCATCTCAGGGGATTATGGAGAAGGCATCACCTTGTGTGTCCCTATATTTATATATCCACTAATGTCTGGGATCTGTGGTAAGGTTGGCAGCTAGAGGCAGCAAGGATGACAATAGATATGAATGTACTATATATATCATGCAATAAAAATGAATGTATGAATAATCTTCAAATAAAGTTGTTTTTATATGTATTAGTGGGTGTGTACATGTGTGTGTGTGTGCGTGCGCATGAGTGCGCATGTGTGTGTGTGTGTGTGTATGCGCATGTATGCACATGTGTATGTGTATGTGTGTATTGCATGGGTATGTGTGCGTGTAACAAGATTATGTTATTATATAATAATAAAATGATATTATGTTTCACAACGTGCTATGAAAATCTTAGCATCTTACGGCACGGGAAGACCTAAGGTCTAAGGTCTAAGGGATGAAAATCTGACATAACAAGAATGACTGACATGTCAAAGAAACGTGTCAGAAAGTTTGCTAAAAGACGTTAACCGAATCCAGCAGAAGACAGATATTCCGCCATGATTAACGACCAGCTGGCCTGACCCACAGATAGCGGAAGCGGAATATCGGACGGCAGAAACGCACGGCAGAGCAATATTCATCATAAGTCATGCAGATACATTAATCAACAGTCAGGACCTGTACATTCATTTTTCATAATAACATAACCAACATTATGCGACTTGAGACTGAAACTGCATTATTATAAATCTTAATTTCTACAGAGAGCTTTTGAATTTCTGCATCCATGTCCTAAATGAATGTAAGTAATACATGTCTGTAGCTTGGATTTTGTGGATTATTTCGGGGGGGATCTTAAAGTGAGAAATGTAGAATTTTGTCAACTTCACTGTGAAGATCAGAAGGTAAATTATTGTGCGTTAACTTGTGTGTGTGGAAGGGGAGAGAGGGGGGGGGGGGTGTCCTACTGAAGCCCCCAACCCCCCTGCCTACCAGTGTGAAATATGATGCAGAAATATAGTTTGACATGACTATAATCCATAATCTACATTATATCTGTACTAGACTGCAGTAACGTTACCATGGTGGTATGAATAAAATAACACCATCCAAGTGGAAGAATTATGACACCATACATAATGTCCCTTCTGATAAACACGACAGAGGCAGAGGTATATAAAGGGACGCAGACCACAAACTAGATAACAGCCTATGATAACGCTTGAGTCCGTCTGGATCATCCTCAAATGACCTTCTAACAGCACATCCCACCTACGACCTTCAGCTAGCTGGGCTTCAAGGTGAAAGAAGGCGTTTCTCCAGTTGGTGGGGAGATTGTGGCTTGAACAGGGGATTTGTGGGAGATTGGTAATAGATAGGGACAATTCGTCTTCATCAAACCCCACGAAGCTGTGTCAGTTCTCTTTATGCACGAGACGGGTACAAAGGTCAAGGTCATGCATGTACAGGGTGACCTTGACCTCAAGCTCAGGTGCTCAGCTGTGATAAGCAGAAGGCAAGATCATGTGCCTACATCAGATTCTGTATTCCACAGACAGTAAAACCGCCCTTTGGTGTAACACACCATGGCCTGAGCTTTAGTGTCTGTATCTGTACAGCCAGTATAACTGCCAGTACAACTCAGCTCTTCAGTGTAACACATCAGCTTCTGTGTCTGTGTCTATATAGCCGGTATAACCGCCCTTCGGCATAACGCGCCAACTTCTGTATCTGTATCTATATAGCCGGTATAACCATCCTTCAGCGCAACACACCAGCTTCTGTATCTGTATCTATATAGCCGGTATAACCATCCTTCTGCGTAACACACCAGCTTCTGTATCTGTATCTATATAGCCGGTATAACCATCCTTCAGCGTAACACACCAGCTTCTGTATCTGTATCTATATAGCCGGTATAACCATCCTTCTGCGTAACACACCAGCTTCTGTATCTGTATCTATATAGCCGGTATAACCGCCCTTCGGCGTAACACACCAGCTTCTGTATCTGTATCTATATAGCCGGTATAACCGCCCTTCGGCGTAACACACCAGCTTCTGTATCTGTATCTATATAGCCGGTATAACCATCCTTCAGCGCAACACACCAGCTTCTGTATCTGTATCTATATAGCCGGTATAACCGCCCTTCGGCGTAACACACCAGCTTCTGTATCTGTAACTGTATCTGTATAGCCGGTATAACCGCCCTTCGGCGTAACACACCAGCTTCTGTATCTGTATCTATATAGCCGGTATAACCATCCTTCAGCGCAACACACCAGCTTCTGTATCTGTATCTATATAGCCGGTATAACCGCCCTTCGGCGTAACACACCAGCTTCTGTATCTGTATCTATATAGCCGGTATAACCGCACTTCGGCGTAACACACCAGCTTCTGTATCTGTATCTGTATAGCCGGTATAACCGCCCTTCTGCGTAACACACCAGCTTCTGTATCTATATAGCCAGTATAACCGCCCTTCTGCGTACCACACCAGCTTCTGTATCTGTATCTATATAGCCGGTATAACCGCCCTTCAGCGTAACATGCCAGCTTCTGTATCTGTATCTATATAGCCGGTATAACCGCCCTTCAGCGTAACACACCAGCTTCTGTATCTGTATCTATATAGCCGGCATAACCACCCTTCGGCGTAACACACCAGCTTCTGTATCTGTATCTATATAGCCGGTATAACCGCCCTTCGGCGTAACACACCAGCTTCTGTGTCTGTATCTATATAGCCGGTATAACCGCCCTTCGGCGTAACACACCAGCTTCTGTATCTGTATCTATATAGCAGGTATAACTGCCTTTCGGCGTAACACACCAGCTTCTGTATCTGTATCTATATAGCCGGTATAACCGCCCTTCGGCGTAACACACCAGCTTCTGTGTCTGTATCTATATAGCCGGTATAACCGCCCTTCGGCGTAACACACCAGCTTCTGTATCTGTATCTATATAGCCGGTATAACCGCCCTTCGGCGTAACACACCAGCTTCTGTATCTGTAACTGTATCTGTATAGCCGGTATAACCACCCTTCGGCGTAACACACCAGCTTCTGTATCTGTAACATTATAGCCAGTAGAAGTCTAGAACCGCCCATATAACACCAGCTTCGCAGGTACGCAGCACAGCAGCAGCTGGCTACATTACACTGAACAATCTGTCACACCTAACCTTTGCACATCTATCTGCAAGCAAATGTGTAAAGCCATCTATGGAGGGTGCCAAAAATTCAGAAGAGTTCTTTGCTAATTGATTCCCTCCCTGTAGAAGGTACAAGTATGACTGATCTGAGGACAAAAACTGATAAATCACTCCGACACTGCAGTATTTATTACGGGATGACCTCCGACCTTTCACGGTTAGAACACGGGACGCGGGATTGGTGCGGACGCCATGATGGATTCTCCGCCCAACAGAAAGGTCACTTTCCCGCGAACAGGCCTGATGATCTCATGCTTTTAGTCAAATCAACTTCGCTGGGTATACGTTAAACTATTTATGGAACTTACATTAATAAGGGCATCGCGACACAATCGCCATAGATTCATCTCATTAAGATTTATACCTGATGATAATCATGGAATTTGTGTATTCCTTTTTTAAAGCTATAATTTTTCTGATTTACATAAACTGATAACATACTAAATTTCAAACTGTTTTGGTTTGACTCTCAACATCAGAAATGTTATGATTATATCAAAGGCCTTTATGTACATACATCATTGTATGACAAGCAGCTTTGAATTCCAATTGAATATTCACATCAATGAAAAATTCTTGATATTCCAATCTCAAGTGTACTTTGAGATTCCAATATTTCATCTCATTAGATGCTGGATTTTCCTTCTGAGTCTCAATACTAATATCCTGTAGTTTGAATGTAAGTTCATCTGTGACGGTAGTTAACATAATGATACAATTTTTAAGACTTAATATCCGTACAACTTGAGAAGGATCAGAGGACTGATCGAAAGCTTGTTGGTAAGCGCTTTATTTTGTGTACGGATATAAAGTCTTAAAAATTGTATCATTATCCTGCAGTTTGTATAATTCAAATGCTGGATGTTCCACACTTTTTGAGTCTCTATAACGTTTAGTTTGTACAATGTTAATGCCAGACACCCCACACTACCAGCATTCCTCCCAACAGCCAGCAGTTAGCACATTAGCATGCTCCAGTGCAGGCGGACTGAGCTGGGATGGAGATAGCGGGGCCTGTGGCATCAGATAGGGGAGGTTTGTCAGAATACAGGCAGCCAAACATCCATCAAGAGTGTAACGTACATGTATGTAAGGATGGGAACACGTATAAAGTATAACGTACATTGTGTACGTGGGGATTGAAATACACACACCTGTACAGTTGCACACCCTCGTGTAATTAGGCCTCAAGCCTCAAAGTTTCAAACCTCTGCATGTAAAAGAACCCATCACACTTAGTGTAGGGGTGCTCAAGTGTGCTTGTGTGAGCAGTCACAGCAAAGCCACATTACACCAACCAGTCAAGCTGTTTAGATGTAGCACCATGAGGATGCCTGCATTACCTAGCACCCTATAAGGCTTACAGAGTAATCTCATGGACAACAGTGTTACAGTTTCAGGGCTTCCTAGCATGGAGGCACCTCTGCCTTTTAGGTAGATGAGATGCCCTTTTGATATCTTTTTAAAATCCCAGAACTGTGCCAATGCCTTACTTTACTTTACTGTAGCCCTATGTCGCCCTACGCTATGGAATGATGTATGAAAGTTCCCGGCACGGCAGCAGCCGTGCCCTACAGGGAAACGTGCCGTGATGAAGTCAAGGGCAATCAGGACGTTCTGCAGCGCAGCAAAGCAGGCTGCAGCACTGTACACATGTCCCAGGACACGAGATGTCAAAACCTACCATTCTGCTACAGTACCCTAGAAAGCCACTAGGGGAATATTGAAGAACTTGACCTTCATTTCCTTCACCCATACCCAGTGACCTTCAAATATCATTCGGATCCTAACATGGTTCCATTCTTCAATTATGTTATCCAATCATAGTCATACACACAAATGCACACAGTCAGACACCACTCCCCCCACCACAGGTACACACATTATCAGTATGTATCCATGATAGCACAACATAGATTAAAGTTCCAACCTCAATCCCAAAGAGCACAAATCAAAGTGACTTTGCTGGTTCATGACTGAGATAACCTTTACACCAGGTTTTACTGCATCAACAACATCGCCGGCATTGAACTTGAAGATAACTCCCTGCTGACGTTCCCAGCACCCCTAAGTCCTATTCATCTAAATTTCCACAGAAATGAACCCCAGAGCTATTTCTCGCAGAAATCACCGCGCCACAATCCCGCCATGATTGCTTCTGGGTGCAGCGAGCCGTGCAGCCCCAGTCGATGAAACGGAAACCTTCGGACGTCATTCCAGGGTTCTAGCTAGTGCATTTTAGCGTAGTGGGCCACTACGCTAAAATTTGTGACCCCTACGCTAAAATAAGGGCCACTGCGCTAATTTTTAACTAGTGTAGTGGTGCTTTGCTTGTTCAACAATGACAAAAATGATGATATGCCACTCAAAACTGACCCCAAAATCCTAACTTTTAACTCTACATCTTCAAATCTCACTGTGGAAGGACCAAGACCCCCCCTTCCACACCAATCTCCTGATTAGTCGCTTTGCTACCATGCCATTCCCACTACGCTAAAATAAAATCCTGGCTAGAACCCTGCATTCCTTTCATATCACAGTCCATACAGCTCCCTGATATCACAGTCCTAATACAGTGGTCATTTTAACCCTCAGGCCACACCAATTAAATTTGTTGCTTCTCAGATTTTTAAAGAATATGGTAAAAAATAATATGCTTCACTGAAAAAACATCATGAACACAAAGCCAGAGGACCAGGTGTATGCCTTGGTGCACACAGCTTTATAGAGTGAATACATGGTCATGTTCAAGTTTTCCTCCTTGTCCATTGCTTTTACGATGTCCACTAATTGCTATATTTCTACTTGAAAAATTTCAAGAACCAGCAAATTACATTGTTGTTGCCTCAGCATGCTAAGGCAGGTGTAAGGCACCAAATCTGGACTGCTTACAGGGTAAGGCAGCAGGACAAGGGTTAAACAACACCAATAAACTTGGACCAAATTGAAATCATCTCCTTGTTTTTAAATATACATTTTCCATAATTTTTCGCACTCCTGACAGAACAAGATCAAAACATCTTATTCGTCACACCACACAGAAGATGATAATATCTTATTAACACATCAAAGAAATAAGCACATAATCTTCCCTCCCTAAAGAGGCTGGCGCTCGTACTGAATTATGCAGATTAGAGGGCTGAAGGGATCTGAGTTATTACATAGACATATCACAAGCTGTAGGGGATAATATCATGGGTGAATATTGACTGCCGTGGGAGGGGGGCGTCTCACTCAGTTGTTCAGATGAATGTTACAGTCTAGCTCTAATATTATCAACCTCTACTACATAATATAGATATGGTACCACACTGCAATGCAGATGTAAGTCCCCCATGAAGGTTACCACCTGTAGTATGGTTACAGGTGCATGTGTTTATAATAAGTGTCTGTTCGTTTGTGGACAGCATAGCTTATGAAGCAAGCAAAAGTACAGGTTAAAATATCTTTACACAGGTTCTATAAAAACACCTTCACTGATTGACAGTGACTGACAGTGATTGACAGGTTGTCAGCAGGTGAGACATCCCAGGAGTGAACATGAAGTCTGTCCTCACATTCCAGACACAGCTGACCCAGGTGTTGGGCAGGTAAGGAGCAAACATACAGCTTCTCACCTGGCAAATATACCACAAGGACAGGCCCTCCTTCTTCAAACAGACTCACACATGGACAGATGGAACCACAAACACTGGGATCCTTACTTCTAGTCTAGTGTCTACATGGAATTCCATAATTGTACTGGTAGACAGAATATATTGCTGTAAAAACGATGATTACAGTTATAAGTCTACAGACTGATATGTGGTAATATCAAAATGTCCACGCGCTGTGTTGACCAAGCAATCACAGTGGGAACCACACAGTTTGGTTTGATATGTGGGGGAAAAATTAATAATTCTCGAGAACTAATAATTTTGTGGCCTTCTGCTTCTACTGCCTATAGATAATATAATAATACAGGAATTGTGAAACAACCGTTTCTGGGATATTTCTAAAAAAATGTCTGTAACCACCAGGACGTTAACCCTAGCCTAGTCCATTATATTGTTGGTGGTGCACTTGCCATGCAGGACCAGACTGGTTAAATATGTGTCTGGGAGGAAATCCACAGACTTACAAAGTGTGCAAACACTGAGGTCACCCTTCCCTGTTCTTGTTCCTGTTTCCTCCAAACTGTGGAGTCCTGAAAATTTTCATTTCAGCAAATGTTATGACTCCTGAAAAGTGAAACAACAAACTAAAAGGTTTTGTTGACTTTACACTTTAAGTTGGGGTAACAATTTGCTTAGGCATGCCTGGATAAATTATTATGATCAAGTTTATTGAAAATTCTTCCTGGGGGACTAATTGCAAGTGAAACAAACAAATATTGGACATACAAATATAATTGTAAAAAAATATTTGCAAGTGTCTAGTACTCTAGTCTAAAGGCAAACTCTAAATTCTAACTTGATATTTGGCTTCTTTTAATTCTCATACAAAACACACTGCAGGTATTCCTTACTGCTGTTTTCATGCAAACTGAGATGAAACATTATTATCATTAATAAGCATAAAATCATGTATACTTAATTGAATCAAAACGTTCAGGTTCCATTGCAAAACGTCTGAACACGCCATGTACAGAAATAGCTCCCCGTAATGTTTGCACTCCTCTCACAGATAAACACCCCCCCTCCTGTAGTCACCTTGTCGGTACGACGGAGTTATTTACAGTCGGACGTGTCAAGAGGGCGGCACGTCACGGCTCGGTTATGATATGCATTATTAATATGAAATGATCGGCCTATAAAACCTCCTTCACAGGAATAAATGTTCACACCTTGTTGGGTATTCAGGAGATAGGTCTTGTTTGAATAAGCATCTGTGGTACTTAAGTAAAGTATGTTTATATTGTATATATATATACTTGTACAGTAAACAGCTAGAGAAAGGTCTGTCTGTACAACTTCTACAACAGATTAATACCACATTTAAATATTGTTTCAAGCATACTTTACTGGGGTAGAAATACTGGGTCCATGTGCACCTATGTTTATCAAAGGTGGAGCTGTGCACCAAATTTTAGTGTGGGTGCACTGGTGTACCTCAAGACATTTGTGTCTATGGTTACTAATACTGATATACAATAAAATGATACAGTATAATTATACATACAAGCACCAGAGAAAATGACTAATTACTAAGCCTTTCTTTTATCACTTATTTAAGGTTAGCCATAGAATTTTAGATTCCAACTTTCAAAAGGAGTAGGTTATATAATCAAGAATGCACACCCAAATTTTATTCTGTACACCTAAAGTTTGATTGAGGTTTAATAATCTATACCAGTGCACCAAATCCCCAACAGGAATTTTGAGCCCTGGCGATATTTTGTCATAACCAGGAACCAGTGCAGTTAAGGCTACATATTATATTTCATTATTTGTGAGCTCCGATGTTCACCAGACTCAGAAAGACCCTTACTGGCCGCTACATAAGATGGGTGCCGCATGAATGAACATTACACCGCTATGACAGATACCGCATGAATGAACATTACAGAACAGAGGCGACACTGACTTCTAACTACATTAAAACCCTGCCAACGTTCCTTCCAACTTAGCGGACAGAACGAGCGTAAACACCTTCCTTGTTTGGCACACACGACAGGGCAAAACCAACAACTACCTCATCATATCAAACTGGAGTAAATACGGCCACGCTAAATTATTTTCCTGGCTCCCTCATTTAAAGAAACCAGGCCATTCCAGTATGATTGGTTGGTTCATATCCTTCATCGGAAAAACATAGTAAAAACAAATCCTGAAGAGCGGGTTTATGCCTTGGTGCACTCAGTTTTATGGATCAAATACAGACATATTCCTAATTTCCTCCCTGCCCTCTGAATTTCTGATGTCCTATTTCTATATTTTTACTGAAAATGAACCATGGAACTAAATTGCTGTGGCCTTATAAACCATGCACTCAGTTCCTGAGAACGAATGTAGTCAGATTCAAGTTTGTTCACAGCCCTCTGGCTTCATTTTACTTCATAATGTAAATTACCGTAAAGAAGTGAGAAAATGACAGTACAAGCATGAACCCTACATACCGGTCCCGGCGCTTGCTCTCATACAAGTCCAGGAAAGCCTGCTGCACGAAGTAGTCCCTGTACATTGAGGGCTGCATGTTGGTACGCTGGTGTGTGGCCGGTTATCGGTACCTCCCCTTCTCTCTCTCACACACACACACAGTCTCTCTCTAGTCCAGGTTAAACATGCAGCACACGGTTCAACCTGACAATGTTTCACCCCCGGCACGGTTTCCCCGGCTGATATCCCGGCACAGATCCAGGAGCAAGCACAGCTCACGCATGCACAACCAGCCTATACTGTAGGCTACCCCTGCACTCTGTACAGTTAACCTAGTCCTAACCAACACACACTGTGGCAAGCAAGGAGAAGGGAACATATGCAAATCACACCACTGAGCGGAGCGGCCCATGTGAATCCTGCTCCGGGGACCGGCCCATTTTTAAAGGTTAGCAGGGAGGAGGAAAAATTTTACCTTCCATTTAGGTCACGTAATATGTTTAAATTTTCTGCTCAAATATGTTTGTTACAAAATGTATATTATGTTTGAAGGAGTAAAATATTTACATTCTTTGGTGACCAAGCCTGGAGGGCATTGTAATGTCATGTTAAGGTTAATGATAAGGTTGATGAATGAGTAGCTAAATGGGGAAATGTTCAGAGGTTCAATTTTCATCCATCTTAATTCTAAACAAGTCATGTTGAACCTTTCCTGTTTGAAGGGTGTGCAGATACTGAAACATTTTTCTTATTTTAATACTTACTAATAATAGTGAAGCATTCTGGTGAAACATGATAAGCATGTGATGTAGCAAAATGTGAAAATGTAGCGAGCACAGCAGATCATCATGGCTGGTGCCTCGTTTGACTGATGGAGTAATTAACACAAGTTGACATTAGCACATCTATATTGTTTCACAATTGTTGAATCCAGGGCAATGTTGAAGGTAAACAAAAGAACAGAAAATTCTTGGTACACAAATTTTATTTCTATTCAGTTTAATGAAGCATAAAAAATTTTGATATAAGTCTTCCTATCTTCCATCCCTCTGACAAATGATAATCCTTTTCAATAATATTAATAACAACCTCCATCACCCCCGTCCTTTAGTGGGCAAGTCCAACCAGAGACGTCAGTAGGGAAGTCGATAGGTCCCTCCCCCTAATCTGTAGTGGTTCCTCCCATTCTGCAGTAGACAAGTCTTATAACTACATGATTGTTATTGGTACCCCCCCCCCCCCATCCTGTAGTGGGGCAAGTCCAAAAACTACAGGAACGCTATTAGTTTGTCCCCCTTAAACTGCAGTGGATCAGGTGTGTTCCTCCTATTCTGCTGTGGACCAATCCTGTAACTATAGGAGCACTAATGGCTCATCTTCCCTAAACTGCAGTGGTTCAGTCCTAAAGCTACAGAAACGTTAGTACTAGTAGCCCCTCCTTGCTCCCCCCCTATTCTGTAGTGGACCAGTCCTGTAACTACATGAATGTTATTGGCCCGTCTTCCACTCTAGTTTTATCTGGTTTTTCCAGCGTGCCACAACTGACGAAATTATACCGCTCATAGCAGACATAACTGATCATTCTACAACTTGAGCCCTGAGGTTAGACGTCAAAAGTGATGAGAAAAGTCAGAGAGCACTCGTAGATAAGGCAATGATGTTAACGCAAGATCTGATTTAGACTTTGTGTGCATAAACTTCTTTTACTGATAACGAGGCCCAGCAATAAAATACGAACTGATCATTCTACAACCTGGAGAATTTGCCAGTGTACGTAGATGTCTAATTAATTAAGCAACAAGAAAAAGCACTTAGAAAGAACAAACTGTTAACTCAGTATCTGATTTATAGGCCGGTAAACTGCAGGTCTAATTGCCTTTTCCAGCGACCAACTGAAGGCCACTCTGAGGCTCGTAAACACAGGGTCATGGCGATCCATTCATTTCCTTGATTTATATTGTTTATATGTCCCGTACAGTATAAACACACACACAGAACAGTGTATATACACACAGAGAGAACAGTATACACATACTGGGCTAAAATATAACATTTGGGCCAGAGGTCAGACAAAGTTGCTTCTGAATCAGACACAAATCACAGCGCTCGTAAGACTACCCGAAACCTGACGTTAGCAGAACATAATTGAGATGACAGAAAGGTAGCAAATTTGGCTGTAATAACATTGTGATAATATTATAAATCACAAACTACAAAAACAAACCTATTAGTACACTACTAGCCCTCAGGGATATATCATAATTGCAAAAACAATCCCTTATATAGCCAGTCTTAATACATCTACTAGATGTACAATCCCAAGTCACATGGTGGTGAAAAGTGGTATTTATATATATGAACTTCAAGTGCATTCTACATACAGTACATGTGTATGTGTACATTCCCACCCAGCGCCCCCCTCCCCCTGGAGCAATTCCACCCCTCATCCTCAAGGTCAAGCTCAGATTGACTCCACCGGACACGCCCCTCCCAGGAAGTCTGCCCGCGTAAGCCGCTAATCCGTAACCATGGCAACGGCGAGCTTCCGCAACACCCTGCTCCCCGTGAAAGATGGAGATCGTTGGCAGTGGTTCCGAAGTCTGTTCGGCGGACAGATCTGAGGGGCTCATTGTGAGTCCTGTGTGCATTAGTATGGAGAAGCCATGTTGCTCGGGTGAACATGACTTTGAAATGCCTGGAGCTCCGCAGGGCCTGTCAGCATGTACGGCTTTGATGTGAGCGTGGGGAAGTGGGGCTCGGGTTTCTATGTTTATAGAGTGACTGGTTTACATGTATTCATGATCTACATGTGTATTCTGTCTCCTACATCTGTGACTCACTGTTTCTAATTCTACGGATCTTTCAAAGTGACTGTTTCTATCTACTTATTCATCGCATACTTCTTTTAGGGGATAAAGTAGAAGCTAGACAATGTATTTAAGATATGCTAAATGTATACACTTATTCTATACATTACATATATTTTACTGATACTGCATTTATGCAGCTTTTATACATTGCATAATTCACTGTCTCCAAGTGTAACGTGCACCAATGACTTCATGTTCTTACGTATTCACAATATAATTATGTTACCTTCACAGAAGGGAACATATTGTTTTTGCTTTGTTTCTTCTTCTTCTCCGCACAAATAAGGTCAACGACCTGGACCAGACGGCTGTCACCATGGTAACCGGTAAAGTAGCAGGCACCATGTGGTGTTCGGTTACATAATGTAGCAAATGTCAGATCTAGATGGGCTTGGGTCACTACATTTAGAAATGTGTTCAAATAAGAATGAACAAAACAGTTGCCAGTGTTAGACTACAACATGTGAAGGTAACATTCTGTATTTGCTTGCAAATATCACCTTTCTAGTGTAACGTATGTTTTGATGATATGCTGTTTCTACATGATCATAATTTATTATAATTTCATGATGACTATAGTGTGACGTTATTTAATACTAGGTGAGGGATTTCTAGTTACGTAATCCTCCCTGATCAGTAATGAACTATCCCCAGTAGTACCCGATCCTCCCCCACCAGTAGTGCACCATCCCCCTTATCTCATTGGTTCTTCTGACCCCTGACTTCAAAAGTCATCAGATGAGCTGTCAGTTGTAACAGGAACACAATTACTGGTACTGGCACGGAGACTGATTAAACCACTTCCCACTGGTCTTTTAAAGGGCTCAACACTTCCGTATAAACTCTCTCTGATATCTGTTACAGGGGAGAAACATCGCTCAAAACTTCTGCATCAACTCTCTCAGAAATCTGTCAAGGGGGTAGACAGGGCTCAAAACTTCAGCACAAACTCTCTCTGATATCTGTTACAGGGAGAAAACATCGCTCAAAACTTCTGCATCAACTCTCTCAGAAATCTGTCAAGGGGGTAGACAGGGCTCAAAACTTCAGCACAAACTCTCTCTGATATCTGTCACTGGGCTCAAAACTTCTACATAAACTCTCTCAGAAATCTGTCAGGGGGGAGACAGGGCTCAAAACGTCAGAACAAACTCTCTCTGATATCTGTCACTGGGCTCAAAACTTCTACATAAACTCTCTCAGAAATCTGTCAGGGGGGAGACAGGGCTCAAAACTTCAGCACAAACTCTCTCTGATATCTGTAACTTGGGTCAAAACTTCTGTACAAACTCTTACAGATATGTCTCACAGGGCTCAAAATTTCTGCACAAGCTGTACCTTTAAGCCAAACATCTAAGGAATCACTAGGTGAACTTTTTTCATAGTCAAATGTACTCAAGCCAAGGTCCACAACAAGGTAACAACAAACTAATTTCACTTGGAAATGACCATGGATGTATTGGACGAGCCCCTCCGTAACAGCTAAGCAGGTTGGATGGTATTAACTCTGGGAGCACAGCACAGAATCAATAGTCCATCACGGACATAGCAGTCCCTTGGAGTGATACACCAGTTGGTGGGGCTATAACTGGACATAGCAATCCCTCGGAGTGATACATGTACTGATATACAGGTTTGTGGGCTGTAACTGGCACCGTGTGGAGTTTAATGTGACTGTCTGTATCACTCACAATGACTTACAATCATGTACATGTAAGGTATAGAGGCACAAACTTGTAACAGAGAATAACAAATGAAAAGACGACTAGAGACAAGGATAGCTAAACAAGTAATACTAATAAAGTAATATACATCACATACTCTCACTACTTTTTGATCAATAGATCAATTGATCAATCGACTAATCAATACCTTGAACCTTGAACAAAAATGGCTTAAGTGCTATAGACGAGCAAGCTCGCCGGGGTGAGTGAGTGTGCTATAGGCCCTGACAGTGCCTCCTGCTTCAATAAGCTACACTGGATTTTAGACCACATAGAACTGAAGACAACGACAAACCACTCGTAATCTACCACTGTACCAGTTTCATATTTTCTTGATATGCAGCATAGTCATTTCAATACAACTTTAAAATCTGACACTACATTCCTTTGGAACTAAAAGGCTACGAATATAATTTCTAAATACAATATCAGTAAAACAACTCAGATGTCACTCCTAGCTAGAATGAAAAGAAAAGAAACTGCCCAGTACAAATGAAGAAGGTCCTGTACATACCTCATGTGCAGAACTATAAGGTGCTGAATGAAGCATGGAAGAAAAATTACAAAATCAGCCACCAACTGCAGGTACCAAATCTTCTTCAGTCATAAACTAAACAGACTCCTAAATACATGTAGTACATGTATGTACAAATTGTAACTATATGCAATCATACTTTCTAAACACATACTAGGTTTTCCAAACAAAATGCGAAAATATCTTCCAAATGTCGCCTTTTTTTCATTTCTCTATTCCAAGAAACTTTTTAATTATGTAATTTGAATTAATAAAGAAAAAAGAGAACAAATCTATTTTCTGTGATTAGTAAAATGTGATTCAGGCATATCTATAAGCTTTTTTTTTTAGATTTACATTTTGCGTATAAAGACATCTTAATCTAAATTCAACAGTGAGCTATAAGTATAAACCTTAGTTTAGTTTACAAGTTCCCTTTGCATGGCATCATCAATTTCCAGACCTACGTATCAAGCAAATTCAATGAATTCTTTTTTCTGACCCTCCCTCCTCCTTAAAAGGTATTACTTAAAAAAGACTTCTTGTGAAACATGTCTTAAAGGTCTGTTCTATCAAGACATCAAACCCAGCAGGTATAGGCTGATCCATCCCCATAAGGGTAAATATGACCTGAAAGTTACCAGAAGTCTGAGTTGATCACAGTTCACACCAAGGGGCAGCAACAGATGGGTGACAGCAGGGAAATCCTACAGTAACTGGGGTTTGTTTTCCTACACCAAAACGTTACATCCTCACCACATGTCAAACCCTGGGAGTGTTAGGAGCAGTAGAAACAAACTCACACACAACCAGAAAACATTCTCACTCACAGGCATGACCACAGAGGTCTGCGCTCCTTCCGACACAAGCTTTGCTTTCTTACCATGTCTCAGTGTACCGACAGCCAAACAGACTGGCCAGGCAGAAGGCTGCCTTGCTGCACCCACTGATGCCTCCAAACACCATCTGACGTGTCCCTCCAAAACTCTAACCCTCCACAAACTCTTCTACTACACCAGAAATCTGGGCTGCAAACTCTCCTTTCTCCTGTACTGTAGATCTTCTGTTACTACTTTAACACTTTCTCTCGTCACTTCATACTCTACACTTTCGCGTGAGCTCGCAGAGCCGAAAACTTCCAACGACAGACTTGGCGCCAACTTCCCGACACCGCTCCTCCCCCTGGACCCCTGCAGTTCTATAGAACTGCCCGTTGCCATGGTTACAGCCCAGAAGAATGGTGCGCGGCAGGTGGTCCATTGTCGGAGGAGGAACAACGACTGGTCCTGATGGAGACAATGGCTCAGTAGGGCCAGAGGGAGGGACAGTCTCAGAAGTTCGGAACTACTGATCACTCACATTTCATAATGATTATGGTAAGCGGTTGGAGTGATGGTAGACTGATTAAATCTCGCTTATAGCAACCTTCCAAACAGCCCCGAATAGCAGAGTTTAAGTGATGGTAAATTTTAGAAGCACAAACTGCAGTCAGAGTAAAGGATTTGAAAGTCACACTTCAAAACTACTACATATCATTTGTGAGACCATTCTATAAAGCGCAAGTAATTGAAGACTTAATTCAAGTCAGGTACATATATCTTAGATGACATATCTTTATATTTATCTGTTTTAACATAGATAGAAATAGAATGATATAAATGGAAGATTCCATAAAATGCTTCAGCATTCTGAGACTGTCCCCAGATGACATACTCGTGGATGGTCCCTATTGTCCTGGTGGCCAGTTGGCAGCCGAACTGACAACAGACTGCCTCACAATGGGACTACAGGAGCCTAAAGGAGAATACATAGTCATGGAAATATGGAGCCTGAATATGATTAACAGGTGGTCGCTATAATAATATCACATAATTATACAGCTCAACTAAAACATGCACCAGTCTGCCAGTACACAAAAATTACACTTTTCCTGGGCAGTCAAAGTTGCTGTGTATCTTGTAAAAGAGATAATGAGACCAAATGAGTGGTACAGGATAGGAGATTTCCATGTAAACATGTCACCCTGACCTGGGCAAACAGGTGGGCAGTACAAATGAATCAAAATCCTACAAAAAATTTTGTCTTTATACTTTCTATTACTATATATATTATGGTACTGTAGAATTTACAATATGGTACAACTTTCACATCAGGAACCATTTGAGCTATACATATGTAGCTTACGGAGGAGGGACAGTAAAGCAGATATGGGAGCCTGTGCTTAACAGGTGGTCACTACACACTGAGAAAACTGTGCTGAAAAGGGGAAGTAATATGAAACTATTGAAAGGGTAAATTCTAAATTCTTGAACTTCTTGGGAACCACCTCTTTTTCTGAGATAGTTGTAGATGATCATGAAGCCTTCCAAAATGCCTGTTATGTGAGTTTTGTGATGTTAGGAGGAGGGTAAAACACAGAAATTAGAACTTCTTTCTTTTCTTTCTCTTTATACTGATAGCGCCTGACTGGAGACCATCCCATTAGGGAGAGAGAGAATGGTTCACTTCTTTCACACAAAGTTGCAGCCCAAAACCGAATTTCATGTATTAGGCTTGCTTTAATGGGGTGCATCATTAGCCACAAGAAAATTGTAACATAAACAATACAAATTAAAAGTATAGCATAAATATTACGAGGAATAAACAATGCAAATATGTGGAGTACAAACTACAATGTCTAAAAAGCAAATTGAAATATGCTTAAAACTACAAATTATAATGGTTCCCCTGTCATATGGGGTGGGAGGAATAATCATGCAGATATGGATCCTAACACACATTATAACAGGTGGCCAGGGGTGTCCCTACAACTACTAGCTGCTGTTAAACTCTCCCTGGGGTAAACCTTATAGTAAAATACCAAAGTCAGGGATGTTCCTATAAATACTAGCTGCTGTTGAACGCTCCTTGGGGAAAACAAATTACAGTAACATAACAGTCATTCAACATTTGTGTGTAGTTGACAACAGTAAGACACCTAAGATACAAGATGGACAGAACTATGAACTTTCAGGGCTTCTTATTTCCTCTTTCAATGACTCAACTTTTGAAATCACACACAATTTTGCACCGTTCTATCTGTTACAGTTCATAGAATTGAGAGAACCAATTTGTGCTCTTCTGGAATTACAAGTTGTTATTATAACCTCAAAACACAAAAAAATGTGCTCAAGTTTCAACAACAAAAAAGAAAACAAACTTTTGCAAAAAAATTAAGGGGAAATCAATGCTGGAAGGGGTGTCCACTTCGAAAAGAAAAAAAAATTAATTTAGATTCCGTGCACCCCTATATACATGTACAGTTAAGATGGATCCCTCCCAGTAACATATAGACCATACCTAGATACAGGGACATGTACAGTGGGGGTTACTGGAGGTTACTGTGGATGGTTAGCTGTGGAGGGTATTGATCCCAATGCATTGTGGAGTGATGCCACTGGGGAGTGGAGATGGACATGAGGGTCTGCATGGGGGGGGGGGGGTGTCCCATTGTGGAGCGATGCGGCGAGAGACTGGGAGAGATGAAGCCTTTGGAGAGGGGATGGACATGAGGGTCTGCATTTTTGCCACCAAATGAAATTAATACATAAGTAATATGATAGGGATTATTCCTGTAATGAAAAGTTTGAAGACATTGCTGCCACTATACAGAAGCTAAATGAACAGCTGAATTAAGAAAGAGTTATTAATAGTAAGACGTTGGGGCCACTCTCACGTGTGAGGAGACTGCTTAATGAGTTAAAATGAGCACGGCTGGTAAATTAAACACACGGAGGCCGGAGGGCGGGTGCTTTCCAAGGAGGGTTCCATCCTTCCAGATACTCTCAGACATTTATACATGCCTGACCTCGCAACCCTTAACAGACTGGGCCATCTTTAAAAGAGAGAAATTAAAAGAGCTTGACAATGAATAATAATGGTCAAGATGAACAGTTCAATCCTGTGCTGGCCCCATACTGCCAGGGATGTAGTGTGATGTGGGGGGAATACGAAATGTCACTCAGTCTCAGGGCCGTACATGGTGACAACCAGCTTACTGAACTTGTTTGGCCCAGTCTGACCCGTTTCTGTGCACATTTCTACACTTTTAACTAATCTGCTATCAATCCAAGAAGTTACCATTCGACAATAGACTACAAGTGCATCATAATTTCTTATGTTAACTTCTAATATAATAGACATGTAGAAGAAAAACTCAATTTAAGTCTTTATTAGATTGTGATAATGAAGTCTACTGAACGAGTCTAGCCCATAACAATATCTTGTTAATTAAAATATACTCATTATTGCTTGTTTATCATTTGATAAGAAAAGTTGCAGAATGCATCTGAACCAGTGTGACAGGGACGACCACCCTGTCAGGACTGTCCTGTACGACATAGTTGTGACACACTGTAGTGAATACTAAGCAAACATGCGTCTCCATAAACTGGCGATAACGACCATTAGTGGCACATCTGCGGAGCATGAGAAGGCTGCTGCTCGTGAACAGGGCGCTCCTCCGGCGCTAAAGTCCGGTTATAGACACGAGGATCAGTATATCGGAGTCCCGGCTCAATCTGGCACAATTACACCTTCTACAAGTACCATAAACTCCCTCCATCTGCTGCACTTACAGGTGCTGGAGCTGGGGTAAGGGCTCCTGAGTAATGTAGTTGTGGTCTACGTAGAATGTTAAGTAAAATTACACGCACTTTGTCTCCTGACGGTTTTGCATGGAGGAAAAATGGACTCGGAAATTGCACCAGCTTGAATGATGAATCACGGTCAGAAAACACAGCCAGAATTCCTCCTAACCTGCCTCCCTTCACCAATTAAAGTACTTTTTGTTAACTCTGTGAAAAATGAAGGTACTGTATTGGGTCTGTCTTTGACTCTTTCTGTATATGCAACTCAGATCCTGACCCTCTGTCTTCAGTTGAATTGCTCTCTGGCTTACAGTTGTACTGTTCCAGAACCATGAAAACATTGACTCGAAAGTTCATCTGTGCTGGTAGAAGTCATTCTGGAATAAGTTGAACTGTAATTTCCAACACCAAAATAGGACTTACCCAGATTATTTACTCATCAGCTCCATTCTTTGTCAACATTGTTCATTTTTACTTGACAAAGACTGGAGTTGAATATTTGGGCAGGTCTAATTTTTGTGTCAGAGATTACATTTCCACTTGTACCATAACCAAGAGAATAACTTGTAATGGCCAAGTTCATTTCTGTTGTCGGTGGGGGATGTACTGAATTGATCGTGTCATGCTGAGGTACAGCCAGTCAAGGGGCACAACAAGGACACCACTTTTCACTTCTATTCATTATTTGGGCTTTTAAGGCAATATCAATTCTATTTGTTGATTTGAAGAAAAACATACTTTAAGCAAAGCCTGGTTTATGCCTCAGTGCTAATAATTTTATACACGGTCGTAAAATGTTTACCTCCCAGCCCTCTGAGTTTGACTGTTGTCATGATATCTGTTTAGTTGCTATATTTATGCCCAATGAAATATACTCCTGTAGCCTAAACACTGCCAGGTAATCATGCAGCTCTAGCTGGTACATGTATGCATGCTGTAGCTACAGATTTTCAGTGAAAAATAAAAAAAAAAAACAAGTAAAAAGACAAAATTGCTGGGTAATCTTGCAATGGTATAGATTTGGATAGCACTCTGCTGCCTGTGGATACATGTCAATGATGCTTTATGATATTAGTTACCATCATATTCATCTAACCTTCAAGGGACACAAGGAAGGGCCTGCAATGTATCATGTCCAAAGGAACAGTGTACATTTGTACTTAATATATAATATAGTCACAGCTCTTAAATTGTTGGGGTGACCGAATCATTATAAATAAGGCTTTTGAATGAAACAATCTTTAAACCATGTACACATCTACATCTATGTAATGACTTAACTAAAGATAAAGATACCGTGGAGCATGCCGTTTTAAAGGATACGTCCTTGTACATGTAACATTATCTAATGCATGTTTATCCAGTAAGGTGTTGAAGTGTAGGGAATTCCATATCAGGTTTACTTGAAGTCTACTGGAAAATTATCATTCATAAGTTGCCAAAGGTGACAGTATTTGGTGACATGAAAGAAATACCCCCACACTAGTCTGCACGTGATACACTCCTGACGTAAATGTGACGTCACTCACCACCTCAACATTCCCTCCTCTTAAAGAACAGGATAATTATTACAGGGGGTGAGTGATGGTGTCACCTTCAGCCTATCTACTCAACACGGTTACAATATCACAGGGCTTTAGCCAGCTCGAAATTTTTTTCCGTCCGCCAATTCCCATTGTCGCGAAAACATTATTCCATGAGTTAGAGGGACTGAACATATAATAACAATAATAACAAATGATAATAACAATAGCAAAACAAACAGTGTGTGGCTTTTACGGCCGTGGATGGCGTCCCCAAGCCGCCTGTAGCTTCCACCAAGGATTTTTGTCCGTCAAGGTTGACGGATTGGTTTTAAAATTTTTCTGTCACACGCAGCAAATTTCCGTCAATTGACGGAAAAACGGACGCTGGCTAGAGCCCTGCAATATCAACTCATTTTCATGTCACAAACTCTGCAGAAAGACAAACATTCACCACCCAAGTCATGTGTAAACACATGTCAAAGCCACCTGCAAGGAAATCTATGAGGCTTTTCGTCAATTGCAAACATTTTTTATAGTTTTAGTTTTATCATTTCTGTTTCCATGCCGACAAGAAAACAGTTTCGCACATGAAAGTGAGGAGGACAGCTGTTTATGACTATTGTTTCCATGGCGATGTCGGATGTGATGTTTCCATGGTAATATTGCAATGAATGTTTTTTTAAGATACCTGCCAGCTTGCAATGTCATGTGGGGGCAGTACAGTAATGCACTTGACAGGAGGTGTGTATCTGGGGACAGTACAGTAATCCACATGACAGGAGGTGTGTATCTGGGGACAGTACAGTAATGCACTTGACAGGATGTGTGTATCTGGGGACAGTACAGTAATGCACATGACAGGAGGTGTGTATCTGGGGACAGTGCAGTTTAAAATATGTCGGGGAGTGGATAAGGCTGTTAAGCCTTATTGATTTCAATACTGTAAATGCAGAAATGTTCGCGGTGGATTAATGTTCGCGGTCTTCGCGGTGAACACTTCACCACGAACTTAAAACTACCGCGAACATTTTTTTATTATAGTATTAGACTGCAGTCTATGGAGTAACCGTGAAATTAAATCCACCGTGAAAAGTCCTTTTTCCCGCTAACGCGAAATTAAATCCCCGCGAACTTAAATGCATTTACAGTAATAACCAGGATGTGAAGAAATGTGACATTATGACAATTTTAACATCTATCTATAAGACAGTTTGTCAAAATGACAACCTGGTAATTTACACATTAGCAAGTAGGTTTGAAAGGTTGGGAAAATAAATCCAATCTTTCCATATTTGAGTCCTGTTTTTTTTCATGCAATCCCTGTCCGTGACCAAAACATTCCAGTCAAGCAGTTAGGCAACTTCATCCCATGGAAAATCTGGGAGTTTCAGTGGACGGGAGAGACCTCTATCTGACAGATGCAGTACTGCACAGCAAGTTCTTTATTGATAAAGAATACAACTTTACTGAGAAACTTCTTTTCCTTCTCAGTGTGTATTATCACTCCTCTAAATGATCTTATCTAATTACCTTTGCCAAGATTGCCAAGAAGGTTATGTTTTTGTTTGCCTGTCTGTCTGTCTGTCTGTTAGAGAACAGAATAACTTACTCATCAGTTTTAAGCTTGAGTGTGATCACTGTGATATCAGAATGATGATCATTTGTCTAAATATCCAGCTGAAGACTTGACACAATATTTCCTTTCTGTTTATTTTTTGTTTTGTTTGTTTGTTTGTTCGCCTGCCTCACAGACACTCCCCAAACCTGAGTTTGGCTCACAGAAAGGTTTGTAAACTCCACTATAACCGACAGGAACAGGTGACAAACTCATCTCACAAGTCTGTAAATGTAGACTGACATTTACAGAATCCAGAGAATTTAATCAACTTCAGGCCTTCCACTTCATCTTGTTCCTTTCAATGATGTGAATTCCCCAAAAGTAACGTCTTTGACTCAAAGGAAATAGAAGTGCCAAGGATGATTAAGATGAATTTTGACATTGACTTTTGTGACTTTGATTCTGCGTTTGAGACTATCGTCCGTCTTGCTTTGCAGAAATTGCAGTTAAGTCAGGAAAATTGGATTTTTACTTGAAGAATGGTTTTCAATTTGGAATTACAAAATGTACATTGTATACTGGTGACAAAATAAATCAATTTGGCCAACCCTAAACTTTGCATGTTTCAGTTGCTTGTCTTACCACTAACATTAGCTGATTTCCTCTCCAGTTCTATATCTAATGTACGTGTCTAATGCAGACTTTGGGCCCCCTAGCAGCTTGTTTCTGACGGACAGACTACAGGAAAAATAGCTGAAATGTAAAGCTTAAACTGTGGATCTAGATAAAGTCATGAAAAAAAAGTTAGGTTTCTAAGTCCGTGGATGACAAGCATTGATATCCACCTGTCCATGTCTAAAACAAATACATAAACACAGCGTAACTTCCTACCGGGAAACTGTTATACGTCTGTCCTAAATATTTAGACTGGAACGTACCCGGTGTGTTGTAGGTCCCGGTTTTAATTGAGCCGTTCCTGGCGCAGGAAAAGGTGATTAACATGGGGAATGTTAACCAGGCCGTCTCTAGTTAATCTGTGTAACACAAACTCTGCTGTCCGGGGCTGTAACTGGCCCCTCCACATAGTCTGTGTAACACAAACTCTGCTGTCCGGGGCTGTAACTGGCCCCTCCACATAGTCTGTGTAACACAAACTCTGCTGTTCGGGACTGTAACTGCCCCCTCCACATAGTCTGTGTAACACAAACTCTGCTGTCCGGGGCTGTAACTGCCCCCTCCACATAGTCTGTGTAACACAAACTCTGCTGTTCGGGACTGTAACTGGCCCCTCCACATAGTCTGTGTAACACAAACTCTGCTGTTCGGGGCTGTAACTGCCCCCTCCACATAGTCTGTGTAACACAAACTCTGCTGTCCGGGCTGTAACTGGCCCCTCCACATAGTCTGTGTAACACAAACTCTGCTGTCCGGGGCTGGAACTGGCCCCTCCACATAGTCTGTGTAACACAAACTCTGCTGTCCGGGCTGTAACTGGCCCCTCCACATAGTCTGTGTAACACAAACTCTGCTGTCCGGGGCTGTAACTGGCCCCTCCACATAGTCTGTGTAACACAAACTCTGCTGCCCGGGGCTGTAACTGGCCCCTCCACATAGTCTGTGTAACACAAACTCTGCTGTCCGGGGCTGTAACCGGCCCCTACCCGTTGCTGACAGATGTTGGGTGGGCTGCTATAAGCGAGATTTAATCAGGCTAGTTTGTAGTGTGGACAGGACTCTGATAACTGTCTGACAGTTTGCAGAAGCTTTCCTGACATGGCAAAAATGAACAATTCTTCTTCATATCTATAAATAATTACTTCATGGAGGTAATAACGAAATGAAAATGACTTATACTTACTTTCTATAGCCATGTATACAACTTAAAGTGCTATGTTTAAGAACAAAATGAGTTCTATGTGCATGCATATTGATAATTTAGGACTGTTTACATTTGGGCTTCTTTATACTTACTGCTATATCTAAAGTTTTTTTCAAATTTAAGTCGTCTTCTAAAAGAATAAGCTCTATTTTTCCTTTCAGAGCTGTTCCGTTGCTGAGGTTGGAGAGACTTTGCTAGTGACTTACTCCAAATTTAGAATGACCTGTAGTACGTGTTGTCATCTTAAACCTCACCAACAAAAGCCTTGGCACTCTGCCTATCGATTACAGCACGGAGAGTGTCACAAGGACCCAGACTGGCATGTGGGGTATGTGTCTGTGTACACAGGGCTGGGGGCCAACAGTAACACTGGACTTCACTGGGGGGGTCAGGTTACAGTACTGTCTGTTACAGTAGGGATCAGGTTACAACACTGTCTGTTACAGTAGGGATCAGATTACAACACTGTCTGTTACAGTAGGGATCAGGTTACAACACTGTCTGTTACAGTAGGGATCAGGTTACAACACAGGGGTACTCATGATCAGGTACACAGGCCAACATTAACACTGGACTTCACTGGGGGGGTCGGGTTACAGTACTGTCTGTTACAGTAAGAGTCAAGTTACAACACAGGAGTAATCAGGTACACAGGGCTGGGGGCCAACATTAACACTGGACTTCACAAGGGGGGTCAGGTTACAGTACTGTCTGTTACAGTAGGGATCAGGTTACAACACTGTCTGTTACAGTAGGGATCAGGTTACAACACAGGGGTACTCATGATCAGGTACACAGGCCAACATTAACACTGGACTTCACTGGGGGGGTCGGGTTACAGTACTGTCTGTTACAGTAAGAGTCAAGTTACAACACAGGAGTAATCAGGTACACAGGGCTGGGGGCCAACATTAACACTGGACTTCACAAGGGGGGTCAGGTTACAGTACTGTCTGTTACAGTAGGGATCAGGTTACAACACTGTCTGTTACAGTAGGGATCAGGTTACAACACTGTCTGTTACAGTAGGGATCAGGTTACAACACTGTCTGTTACAGTAGGGATCAGGTTACAACACTGTCTGTTACAGTAGGGTTCAGGTTACAACACAGGGGTGCTCAGGTACATCTTGACCCTTACATGTAGCATACAGAAACAGTCTGTGCTAAAACTCCAATGTAATAAAACGAAACCTTTTTCATAATACCTGCACAGGAGTGTACGCTTAAGATGGAAGGCAGGATTTAACACCTCAAATAATGACATCAGGGGTATTACATTCATATGTAGTAATAGCATCACGTTTGGATTAAGGTTAAGATCAGGATTAGGTACAGGATTTAGCTGACTATCCCATTCTTACTGGGAGCATGTCTGTTGAACCAAAATACTCACACATGGGATATAATAGTTGGTAGTACTGTAATCTTGAAGTGACATGGATGTTTCCAAATGTCTTCATCATAGAAAAAAAGGCACTTTTTATCTTCCCCTACTTGAATGTAAAAAAAAAAAAAAGAAGTTGTTCCGTTCCCCTATCTAACCCAGCAGGTGTCGGCCCTACAGGAGTGATGAACGGCTGTCTGCGTATCTCTGCCGAACAGACGTGCGATCTCGCACCCCCACCGCACACCCCGCTGGTTATATTTTAGGTACAAGCCATGTCTACATATTCATCTGTTAGTCTTAACCTGATGCTAGGTACATGCCATGTCTACATATTCATCTGTTAGTCTTAACCTGATGTTAGGTACATGCCATGTATATATATTCATCTGTTAGTCTTCCCAATGGAAGGATTGTCTTCCAGCCGCTGGCATGTAGATTTGCTCTGTGTGTTTAGAATTCATAGAAATCATGTTACAAATAGAAGATTTCTATGATTTCAGAATGAGTGCTGGCCGAGAATTCTGGCCATGTTCTGTCCTATCAGCCGTATCAGCAGCACACGAATCCAACACTACACTCTGTCCTGTCAGCTGTATCAGCAGCACACGAATCCCGCACTATGTTCTGTCCTGTCAGTCGTATCTGGACGTGAATCCCACACTACGTTCATGCAGCTCTCCTATGTTTTAATGTGAATTGCTGAATCTTTTTTAGGTCACCTGAATGGCGCCGAATGGCAGCTTACTCTAGACACTTGCGTCGTATTGAGGTCGTCCAAGTTAGCGCCAAATGGCAGCTCGCTCCAGACCCTTGCTATTTAGCCCCACCTATTGTAAGCTCCTCTCAATTCAGCCCCTGCATGGCTGCAAAGAGAGAGTAGTCGGCCCAACCAATAACAATAACAATTCCTGTCAGGACACATCAGCGTCCATTCCGACACATTCCCACCCAAAGGTGAACTTTCAGAGGTCGCGGAGTATTCCCAGAAATCCGGCCCCTCCCAGGACATCAATAAAGACTCATCCGCTCCAAGAGGCGAAACCTGATCCATACCATCAAACCAAACCTGATCCCGACCATCGAGTGTAATTTGATCCATACCATCAAGCGTAACCTGATCCCCTATTCATCTTCCTGTAACATCCCCCCCAGGACGTTATCTGGCTGGTCGATGAGGACCATTTCCTGGCTGTACGTGTTGCCATGGTTACAGCATCCATAACCCCCGCCAGGACAAGGTCATCAACAATGCTCATCCTGAATGACCTTGAGGTACTGGACAATTTGCCCTTTAGCCTGCTATGGGAGCCCTTAAGCACCAGATTTTCAGTCTTATCTTACCTGTCTTCAACACCTGTTTAACCTCACCTGTACTGAGCACACCTGGATTATGCAATCATCTTGTTTATATACAAGCTGGTACTTACCTAAAATCAGACCAAAGGTTTGCTATAGTACATGGTTCATATTGTGCATGTACCGTACATCAAACTGCAGTTCAAACATAAACATACATACAAACATACAAACGCTACCCAAAACATAACCTTCTTGGCGAAGGTAATAATAATATTGTAAGCAAGCTCTATACACTATACAGGTAATGTCTTTTGAAACATGAAATGTAAATATTACATCCAGACTTAGCTCAAACTCACCGTAGAGGCATTCTCCCAGTGGTTGTAACAAGAATGGCAGGTGATAGTATGTACTGTATCTCATGTACATGTACTATACACAGGTGTGAGGTACGGGAACAATTCCTCTGCTCTTTCCAAAGTGTACAATGAACAGTGGACTGCATACTGAGGATAATGTTCTGTCCTTGTGCATTCTTCACATTTCTAAGAGGATGAAGGAAAAAGGAAAGTCCTGTGTTCCTCACAAGAAGCATGACGTCTCCTACTAGAGTTACAAGTGGACGGATGAGAAAGTCACACATGTACAGGTAACGTCTTGTTCCCGATCGTAGCACTTAAAGAACCACAAGGCCAGGTTAGAAGGAAGGTGCTTCAAACCAGGTACACAATGTCTTATATTTCACTCATGGTACAAGTACCATAGAGCTTTTCTCTGTGACTTTTAAAAATCAGGCCCAAACTACAAAATGCTGGTGAAAGGCAGTGGATACTACCTGAAACATCTGACCGTTTCTAAAATGGTATCCAGTTGCCATTTCTTAAATCAAGCCCAAACTACTAAATGCTTGTTGAATCGTACGTTTTGGGCAAAATTCTTGTGTATAATGCATTACCAATGGCATTTTTTCAAAACTTTTTTTTCTGGGTTTTTCACTTTTATAAGGTGAAATACACTTAGTAGAGTTAAAACCTGCTCTTCAACAGATCTACTCAGTGTCACTGACAAAAGGTACTAGTGAATACTATGATAATCAAAAATCATATCCAGTTGCTTGAGCAAATTGCTGTATGATATAACCTGGATGTCTAACCTTCATCTAAGCACAAAACACCACATTTGCACCTTCAGCAGTAAGCGGATCACCCCACCCCTGGGTCCCGCCATGTGGGACATATCAGTGGTTTGCAGCAGTCGCTGTGTGTAAGACATCATGGGGAGGATTTCATGGGGACAAAGACGCTTCACAAGAATCTCTTCACACTTAAGGAAGATCCCGGTTCTTAAGATGTGATCAGGACACCAAACTGTGATAAGACAAGGAGATAGCAGTCACACCTGTCCACACCTGCTGATAGCGTATTATACATGCAAGCTCCGGATATGCAGCTTTCACTCTTACTGTAACAGTACAAATCAGGTGTGTTATGCCATGAGGCAGTTTACTGGGCATGAAATACAAGCAAACAAACAAGATTCATGTACTTTCGCAGTGAGTTTATTTACTGTGGTAGGATCTTTTTGTTGTGTTTCAAATTTGCAGCTGAATTAAGTCTGTACGGTAGTACAGAAGTCATACAAGCTTAGGGAAATATACTATAGTCATGGTTGATCGATTCATAGTGGAGATATGTATATGTAGATATCGGGGTGAGAGTTTGTAACAGTTTCAAGATTTACAGACTGTAGTTTGAATAGGGCACAGTCTCACAAATAAGACTGCCTATAGCCGGGCATTACCCCAGACCAGGACCAGTGCAGCCTGTGTGTCTCAGCTGGTGGGATCAGATCTAAGCTGTTTCAGAAACACATCCAGGGTTTTACTGTAAGTATACCTACTGTGGTAGGACTAGGGGATTACCATAATCTATATATGTTGGCCCAGTTACCTAGTAAGGAACGTATATTACCCTATGAAGCATTTAACCACAAACCACACCCTCCTAAGACATGAAAACTTTAAGGCAGGCTTTTAACCGGACATGTGTCCATGGGTCATTTGGACGCCCTGTTCTAGAAATAGTAAGAAATTGGACGCACAAGATGCCCCTACACTGAGGAGCAGATCTTCTGACAAGAACAAAATTCTGATTGACCTGGGATGCTACTACTGTACTAGGTCACTTGTGGTCACAGTCTTCAACTGTGACCCCTCTGAAAGTTTTCTCCTCAGGATATCTTAGAATGCACCATGTTAACTTAGAAATTCTGCGCCATGGAAGGAGGATGCCCCTGAATCCCTGTACAACACTCGTGCCTGTATCACTTGCCACAACTCACCAATAAATTTGGACCTCTATGATAAAATGCTAAAAGCCTGATATTTGCGGATGATATACCCACTGGCTCAATCCTAATTTGCTTGCTAACCACTGGTTACTACTAAAGATGGTACTCAGGCTAGGGGCTGCCGGCAAAGAAACCTCAAAAAGGCCAAACTGAACACATCCCCCTCAGGTATGGAATATTGACAGAACAATTCAGCAGATGACAGACGACTTGCCAAGCTGACCTTTCAAGAGGTCATGTTACTGAGCATAAGCTGACCTCAAATAACCTAAAGTATGACCTGCACAGGGATATATCTCTCCTACCAATTGCTGTTGTATCATGTTGACAGGTTTTCAAGACAGTCTAGTCCAGAATGGATTGTGATGAAGGTGGCTGCCGAAAGAAGAAGAGGCAAAGGGGAAAAGTCACTTGGATTTCAAAATTCAAGTATCTTAAAACTCCAGCTTAAATGATTTATGTCACCAGCTTTGCATGTATGAATATTTCAATGCCTTGTCATTATTGCGCCATCGCCAAGCATACCATACTGAGCTGTAAGAGAAATATAGAATACAACACGGCGCATTCCGTATCACCCCAGGTACCATCCCAACCACAGGTAGAATCACCCAATGGCCGAAGGCTTGCGGACAACACTGATACTAATAAACTACTCATACAAAAAGGATAAAACTCTACACATTGTTTGAACTTGTGCCAACAGCTTTATTCATTAAGAACATTAATTCTAGAACAATTTGAACAAAAGAACTACGTTTACATGCAGTGGAGTGCATGGAGTGTGTTCTATTTAATCAATGTAAGCCTGTGTGATACAACTAAGAACCCTGCATGATAGGGAAAATTATCACCCGGTCTGGAACACCCATATCGAACATTATGGTGGCCCATGTATGACATAACAGGGAATATGACCTAAACTCTACGCTCTCTGACCCAGCCTTCTTCAGGAACCCTGTACCCTCCCCATGGGACCTTATCTCACAGGGACCCTGAGTAACATCATCACAATCACTAGTCATCAGGGGAAACATCCGAATGTTTCAAGGTGCCTTTCTCATATCCATCTCATATTTTCAATTCCATATTGATATCAATGCCGTCAATTCTGTGTCCTTCCCTGCATTCAATCAACCAACGTCACTGATCAAAGGATTTCATTAGAGTCACGATCGTTAACGTCTGGACAAGCCTCAGGGTCGTTTGTCTCCAGGAATCAGTCTGACATATAACGATAACTTCTTCATGGTTTGAACAGTCGATAGCAATTATCAGAATAAATCCAAGGGCATACATTTATGAGGGTTTGATATCCTGGTAAACAATATTCAAAATTTAATCTCTACAACTGGATAAAGCAGGAGGCTTACTTCCAGACATTTTGAGTGACATCCATCACTCCTCTTCAGCGTCACTAGAATGAACTCATTCAATAAACTCATTCACTGCAGTCATTCTAGTGATGCTGAAGAAGAGTGATGGATGTCACGCGAAACGTCCGGAAGTAAATCTCCATTTTTTATCCAGTTGTAGAGATTGAGAAATAATTATTGTATTTGAACATTCAAGGACATGTATAACGATGGGCAGGTATACTAGTAAGTATACGCTTACATACAGTGGCTTACATCTGTCAATTTCATTTCATGGCATAATGAGGTCATGGCATCGTAAACTGACTTAATTTCACAGAAACTTGATTACTCTGTCAAGTTGATTTAACACTTTTATTAGCAATTAACCTTATTCTTTTAACAAAACAAACCTGCCAGATTGGACAAAATATGTTGAATTTTACTGACACAAAATAGATAATTTATCCGAAGCATTTTTTTTTACATGAGCCCCTGTCACATGAAGCCAACTCATAAACACTTTCATTAGTCTTAGATCTAGATATTCATGCTGCTCTATATTTTATAACTTCTGTGAAAAGGTCATAAAACATTGAAATATTTGACTGTATACCCCACCGTATGCTTTACAACTTCTTAAAACCGAAATGTGATAAAATAGATACATTCGTCTGGCTCTACCACAGAATCAGGGTCTTACAGCCCAGAAGAACAAATCAGCAGAATGATACTCCCGAATCTTGCCTGCCTGACCCTTGTGACCCACATCCTACATAATGTAACAACATAGAGCCATCAGGCAGATGAAGTTATTCAGAAGTCCAATGTCCTAGAACAGTTTACACGTACATATGCACATACGTATAGATGTGTATGATTGTTTCAATTGGTACATGTATATGATTGTTTTCATGTGACCTGTACTTAGCCCAGTGGGGCAAAAATGTGCAATAAGGATCTTCATTGATTTCATTCATTAATCTCTTGTTGTAACTTTATGCAGTAGTGTTTGAGAGAGAAATGATGTGTACAATTATATGTGATCTAAATTCTAAATCAAAATTGACAGCCATACATCACAATAAATCAGAAACCAGAGCTGGCCAGCTGACTCCCTCTAACATGGTCCAGCCTCAGACTTATGTAATGACATCACACACAGAGGAACCATCCATCTCCCATTTCCTGTGGAAAACTCAGTACTACAGAAATGACTTTCATAACCTGCAGATTTTAATATTAATCTCCAACGTCGCGACTCAGAGTAGATCTACAAATCACACAAACTAGCAGGGCGTGGGATACACCAAATAATTTCCTTGGTTTTCACCCACTCTAACTAAGGTAAAAGAATAAGAAAGAGAGCAGCATGAAAAAGAGAAGGCAATAAGAAAACTTGGACATGACTGTAGGCATCCCTAAAACTGAGCGCACGTCACAAATTTGACCCTCAGCTTTTATGTTGATTTTCCAGATAGGCATCTTTGAAAAATCTTCAAAAAATACATCAAATCAACTTGGTTCTGCCTGAAACTAGAAATCACACAGCAGAGCACAGCTTATTTGATGATGTACGTCCAACCCCCAGATGGGTAGGGTGAAACCAATTTCCCATTTCCGGTGGAAACAGAATTCCGCTGATGTGAGCTACGTGAGTCATACTACCAACAAACATCTCTGATATATGAGATGTGGATCTCTCCTTGTGCTATATGCATGACCTTTGTGATTACAAACATCTAAGATCTCTAACTTATATATGACCCATGGATCTACCTCTTGCTATGTGGGTAACACAGGACATCTTCAAAGGTTGTTTTCATTAATGTTAACAGGAAATTAAGAAGGAGGAAATTATATGAAATCCCAGTTTATTTCAAGATTTAGATTTACTGAAATTGCAGACAACGCGATGTATTGCAAACTCAGGGAAGCTAAGATTGGGAGAATACATGTTTGAAAGATACTTTTGCAAAGCTTTCTTTCTCCATCATACTTAGTGTTAATGAAATCTACTTCATTCATTCCACTACCCATTTTCTTTGACTGTTTTAATGTTGCTTTAAAGCTTCCACAGCTCACCCCATGGCATTTGTAAGGTAATATTTATAAAGGCTGGGCTAAATGCAGCATCCTTGGAAAGTGTTGAGAAACAGCAGAGTAAAGGATGGCAGTTCAGCACCATGGACGAGCTTGATGTACAATATTGTCGGTCAGTCCAAAATAATAAGATCTGTAACTCTGCAAAATGCTACAGCACTGAAATACGACTGTCCCTGGTGCTGACGTACCATTTACTGCGTCACTTATCTATCAGACATTAAGGATACAAAAGACAGACCTATGCTTGAATGATGCAATGCCCTAACCCAACCTAATTTTCATGACAACAACAATACATTGGGATGAACATGGAAGGACATTAAGACTGCATATTGGGGACTGAGGCACACAGACAGTCACAGACAGACAGACAGTAAGACACAGACACACAGACAGACAAGCCGTTGTGTCATTTCAACTTGAGAGGGATCAGAGGACTGATGAAAAGCTTGCGGGTAAGTACTTAATTTTGTGTACGGATACAGCGTATAAAATCTTTTATAATACTCCAATCTCTCGGGGTGCAGGTACACAACATGCCGTGGTCACGTCGTGGGTTCGCGACCTCCCATCACACAAATCACGCTGTGATTCATCGCCCCGTCAGGAGCCACTGTCAGGTCAGCCGTGCGAGGTGACCTCCGGGGGGCCAGCAATAAAACTGTGCGTCAGGATTGGGCCACTCTTATCGTATTTGTTGGTTTTTGTGGTTCAAAAAATCTGAACATGATAAGAAAGTTGTGGTATATATAATGTATGCTGTTTATGAAATAAAGAAAGGCAGACAGTTTTTGAATAGACAGTTTCTGAATGTAGGAATTTGACTTTAAAAAAGTGCTATTATACCAAATTCTGCTTTGCCAGTCCAATGTTATCTGTTGTTTCTCGGATTTCAAAAATATACGATAGTAATACTGCAATATGAACTTGACAACAAAGTTTTAAAGGAAAGTTGACACCGTGGTATGTACACTGTTAATGAACTAAAGAAAGACAGACAGTTTTTAGATAGATAGAAAGAAAGTGATTTCATCCCAATGCTCTGTTTTCATCTCAATCTTGCACGCAATTTCTACTTTAAAGTTTAAAATGTCAGGGAATCAAGTAAAAATAAATCAACTGTGCCTTAAACAAGCCAAATCAAAAACAATTTCAGGTAATACCCAGTTTGGCAGAGAGCCAGCCCTCCTACCCGGCACGACAGTTTTTAAACAAGACAGACATCAGAGCGATGCCCCCTCCCTGGTACTGAACTGCCTTCCAGACAACATGGCTGTGAGTTTCCACAGACGGGTGAACAGTAGATATGAGATAACATTGGTCTTCATACATCTCCATACAGGGGTATACGCAGATATGGGATAACATTGGTCTTCATACATCTCCATACAGGGGTATACTCAGATATGAGATAACATTGGTCTTCATACATCTCCATACAGGGGTATACACAGATATGGGCTAACATTGGTCTTCATACATCTCCATACAGGGGTATACGCAGATATGAGATAACATTGGTCTTCATACATCTCCATACAGGGGTATACGCAGATATGAGATAACATTGGTCTTCATACATCTCCATACAGGGGTATACGCAGATATGAGCTAACATTGGTCTTCATACATCTCCATACAGGGGTATACGCAGATATGAGCTAACATTGGTCTTCATACATCTCCATGCAGGGTACACCAGGCTTTTAGCCAGGCATGCGTCAACGAGTCATCTGGACTCCCTTTTCTTAGAATAACAAGAAATTTGATGCCCATGTACTCCCTATACTGGGGAAAAAATTGTCTGACAAGCATGAAATTCTGATTGACTAGGGATGCTACCAGGTCATCTGTGGTCGCAGTCTTCTACTATGACCTTTGGAACAGTATTTTTGCCTCTTGGGATACCTTAGAATGCACTTTTTTAAGTTAAAATCATCAAAAACTCTGCACCAAGGAAGGTGGATGCCCCCAGACCCCCCTACAATTGTCACTTACCGCGACTCACCAATAAGTTTGGACTCTCTATAATAAAATCCTAGCTAAAAGCCTGGGGTATACACTACCATCACTCTTCTCTTTATTCCAGCCAAGATTACAAGATCGAAAATTAGTCCTGAGCAAGGTTTCATGTAACGCTAATTAACCTTTATCCGTGGGGTAACCTACATCCGTTGTTTTCAAAAGCAGGGTATTTAGGGCTATCATGCTAACGACATGTCAGTTCAAACTGCTACATTTTGAAAATATTACAGTATGAAACAACCGTCCGTCGACTTGAAATCCCTGAATACCCTGTTTTTAAAGACAACGGATAAAGGTCACCCCGCAGATAAAGGTGAACTAGCGTTATATGAATACACATATATTCCCAGAAAGTTAGTTCCTTATTGCCTACATCTAAATGTAGGAATCTTATGAAATGTTGTAACAAATCCTGCTTTGCCGACGACACTCTAGCTGCAGTTACTCCCATCCTTGGTGCTGAACTGCCTTCCAAGCAACACAGACCAGAAGTGCTTCTTAACTGTCTGGTAAACTGCCAAGATCGGATTACACGGCCCCTCGTAAATCAGAATCAGTCAGCCGAATATCACGGAATCTTGTTCAACTTCTGTGCCGACAGACGTGATTTTTCATTCATAAGGTCATTCAAGGTCAGACGTTCTTGCCAGCACACAGTGTACATACAATCAGTGGTTTTGATTTATTTCTATAGTGGTTTGTACTAGTGCAGGGTTGATAAGTTATCTGAAATTTCTAGTTTTAGTTGTAAAAAAGTCACAGAACAATGTCTTAACAGATGTTTAACTGAATAATCTAACTTATCTAAGAGTGTAGTTAACAACCATGACTAAAGAAGAAAGTTATTTATTCACAACCGTTGTATGCAACTCCTTAGTTGTGAACATAAAGAAAATGTGGTGTAGTCTTATGTACGTTTTCAAAGTCAAATTGTCGATCTGTCTCTAGCCTAAACTGTAGACAGTTATATATAAATACTCTGAGAAGCACTTATCCCAGGCCAGCTCCACTCCGTGGAGCAGATGCAGGATTATCCCTAATCCCCGCTAATCCCAGCCTGTTGCCACGGGCGCAGGTTTCCCCCCCGAGTGGGTCACATGACGTCCGGGAAAACCTGCGGAATGACGAGTATTTCCTCTCAGCAGGACGGGGTGGAGAAAGGGTCCGACTGCAGGAGAAGTGGCCATTTCCATGGCTTTTTCATTTCATTACAGAGCAGGAGTTTCCATGGCAACAGAGCAGGGGTTTCCATGGCAACAGAGCAGGAGTTTCCATGGCAATAGAGCAGGGGTTTCCATGGCAACAGAGCAGGGGTTTCCGTGGCAACAGAGCAGGAGTTTCCATGGCAATAGAGCAGGGGTTTCCATGGCAACAGAGCAGGGGTTTCCATGGCAACTGAGAAGCACTTCATCAGCTTGGTTTGAGCTTGATTGAAGTGGTCGTGTGTACAATTTACCAAAAAGGGTTGCCTACTCCGACCCCACATGTTTGTGAATGGATACTCTCAGTCCAATTCCAAATGTAGTGCTCACTAATTTATTATAAGTAACATCTACAGCAACTTCAGGTAGCATCAAAGGCAACCAGACGTCACCCTAATACCTGCAGCTGCTCTGAACAAACGTGTAGACGTGCGTGCCAGAGAACACTGGGAGGCACGTAGAAATTTCATGTCCTTTCAAGTAACATTACACAACATCAGCGTGACACGAATCACACATATCACACTCGCAAGGATCAAGAAAATCAACTTTTATAAGAGCCCTCTTCAGAGTTTCAAACTATGAATGACTTTTACTGTAACAGCCCAGAGTGACATTTTGCTGAACTGGCACCTACAGAACATGTAACATAAGTTTAGCACAGAAGGATGTCTGTGTAGTTTCACCCGTCAGCCTGTACCTCTGTAACCGGGGGCAACAGTCCCAAACATCACAACAGAACTATCTCTTTCCTGGCCTGGGGAAAGCCAGCTATATTCCTATCAAGTTGGCTGTTAGAAGTAACAAATCTGAACTTGTATTCCTCTAACACATTATTGAAATACTTTAATGTAGAGGATTATTAACTGATAATTATAACGTCTGTCAGAAAATGGCTGGGAAAAGACTTTCAAAGACCTCACGGTAAAGTAACAGGCATACGGTTATATCTTCTACATACTATCATCTTGTCACCCCCCTGACAATATTGGCATGGTCCACTTAGGCCTTATAAGGAATAACACCATGTTGACAGGATTGACTTCTGGAACTTTAAAACAGCAATCAGCATTCCTGACCTGATACTAGTACTGGGAAGTGGATTTGCATAAACATTAGATTGTTACAGCTCCACACAGTTGGCTACAGTCTGTAGCAGATCAGCGGATGGTAGGAAATGATACAATTGTAACAATCATTCATATTATTCCCCCTTCTTTGTTTAGCTCAAGCACAATAGATTTCAAAAGACTCAATCTCCTAAGCAGATTTGAATATATCTTAAGATCTCACAATGCAACAATAGTTAAATAGTCATACATTGCTGTGTCACTGAAACTTCTTAGAATAATGTATAAGAAAAGGAGGAATTTGTTCTCCTATACAGACTGCTATCATAAGAAATTCATACATACTCGTAACAGGTGAGCAGTTAAGTACAATATAGCTGAGTAACAATGAAGCAGGTAGATTATTGTACATCAGTAATTTTTATTAGTACAAATGGATATGATTAAGGGACAGGAAGTGAGAGTTTATCTGATAATCCTGACAAGTGTGCTGCGATATGTACTGATGGATCTGTCACTGCAGCCAGCCTGTTAGTAACAATGTCTGTTCATCACGCAGCAACGATTACTGATAAACTGTTCAGTCATTTCTCTTCTGATAACTCCTCGTACATCTCACGCTAGTCTAGACACTTCTGAGACGTCCCGTCACAGTTTCTTAGACGTAACGTCACAGTTTCCACATTTCAGCCCAGCTTGCAGCATCCCAGGTTCAGAGTCATTTCTCTTCTAATAACTCCTCATAAATCTTACGCTCGTCTAGACACTTCTGAGATGTCCCTTCACAGTTTCTAAGATGTTCCATGACAGTTTCTCTATTTTAGCCCAGGTTCTGAGACAGAATAGCAGGACACACCCACGAACACACAGGGGTGACATATAGGCATAAATTCTAGGGAAATCCTGCTTGGCAAGGGAGAATTTCTGCCTGTACCGAGACCAAAGTGGGACCATCGATCAGGTAGAGTCTGGCTGGCAGCCAGGCTGTCCTACAGTACAGCACCTGGTGCGGGCTGGGTAAGGTTTCTGGGCTGTCAGTTTGGAACTGTCCATAGAGGGGTATCAGTTTACATAATCAAGGATGTTTTTGACACTATCTGGTCAATATTATGTTTAAAAGAGCATCAGACATCAGAATACAGAATCAATGAGAAAATATAAGCTTATTAGAAGTCTTGTTTATTAACCAAAAAGGAAACAAAACAGGCCTATGCAAAAACAAAACTGTCAGAGAGATTACCTCATCATGCAGTAACAAGTACTAGCAGTCATCATTTTACAAACTTCAAAAACAAATCAAATTGTCAAACCTACATAAAAATCTATAAATGAGGGAATATGATGTAATTTTCATAAAACCAGCATCTGGTTTTGAAGTGTGATCCAGAAAACAAAGTCAGTTCGGCCCGATGAGAGCCGACAGACTGATGTGATGTCTTCTCGCCTGCCAACTGCAGATGAAAGCATCTCCCTTCAGTCCCAGCTGTCTGCTGTCCTCTCTCCTTAATGAGCGTTTGCTTATCAAACACTTCCTCAATGGTTCAGACGCTTCACATTCCCACTCATGATTACCTAACTGTGTCACTCTAGACATCAGACGTTTCACATCTCATTTGTGACTCAGCCAAATGTCAGTAGAAACATCAAACATTTCACATTCCCATTCATGATTACCAAGCCTTGTCGTGTCACTCTAAACATCAAACAGTTCACATTCTATCTCATGATTACAAAGTCTTGTCATTCTAAAGATCAGACCTTTACATTTCCATTCATGATAAACCCAGCCTAATGTCACTCGAAGTATCAAAGGTTTCACATTCCCACTCATCATTACCCAGTCTTGTATCACTTTAAACATCAGACGTTTCACATCTCATTACTAAGAGCATCCTATCAATGGAAACACCAAACATTTCACATTCTCCTTCATGATAACTCAGCCTAATGTCAGTAGAAACATCAGACGATTCACATTCCCACTCATGATTACCAAGCCTTGTCCTGTCAATCTTAACATCAAACATTTCACATTCATTATTACCCAGCCTCGTGTCACTCTAAACATCAGACGATTCACATTCCCACTCATGATTACGAAGACTTGTCGTGTCAATCTTAACATCAAACATTTCACATTCATGATTACCCAGCCTTGTTCCATCACTCTAAACATCAATGTTTCATATTCCCACTGATGATAACTCAGCCTAATGTCACTCTTAACATCAGACGTTTCACATCTCATTAGTAAGAGCCTCACATCAATGGAAACACGAAACATTTCACATTCTAATCACTGGGAAATACCTCAAACCTTTCTCTTATCATCCTGAGCCTCACGTCAACAGAAACATCAAACCAGCTTACCTACGTCAGTGGAGACACTAAAGGGCTCATTTTGTGAGAACAACTGTTTATGTAGATAACTCTTGAAGCTGAGAAATTGGCACCAGTTAAGGAGCTACAATCTACATTGCCTCTCACAATGTTATTGACATTGTAGTTCAGTTGTAGGATTGTAAATCTAAGGGAGGAATTACTATAAGCTAACCCCATGTACAGTTACTACAGCTACTTTACAAGTTGATAGCTGATACATCAGAGCCAGTTCAAGATTACATCAACATTCCATTCTGCAGCAGGAGATTGCAGACATGCCTGATAGCTCCTTAAGAATACTTTACAGGGTAATAAGATGGAATGGTGATACACAGGCCAAAGCAATGTAACTGCTTGGTTCTTTGACTAAGAAACTACCACAAGACAGGCTCTCCTATAGATATATTATACTGCAACATATCAAAATGTGTTACTACATGTATACACTTAAGTACTGTTTCTTTTGGAATTACACTAATCTATTCCATTTTTAATCATATCATTTAATTTTCAATAGAAGAGATTAACAGTGCAATACAGCCAATAGCATCTTAAGATTTATCAATGAATCTACAGCTAGAGTATGCATCAATGAATGGGCTACTGGCACACATAAACACAGTCTCACAATGTTGACAGGAGTATCAGTGTCAGTGTAAGGGCCAGATGTTATCAGGGAACTATGCAGCCATTGCTGAAGCTTACCAGGAGATCCACACATCATTCTCAAGGCAAATCTTACAAAGCTTTGACTAGATATAACACAGTCTGAGATTTATCAACAAAAGGATCTCTGAGATACTCAGATATGGTGTGAACACGACTAGCAAGGCCAGATGCTATCAGACAACTATTTGACCAGTCCTGAAGCTTACAATAGATCCACACGTCATTCCCAAGGCAAATCTTACAAAGCTTTGACTGGATACAATTATCAATGAACGGATGTTTGAGATACTGTGTTGACATGACTAGCAAGGCCAGATGCTATCAGACAACTATTCGACCATTGCTGAAGCTTACCAGGAGATCCACATGATATTCTCAAGGCAAAACTCAGGAGGAACGATCCGGTATCTTAGATATGTCCGGCGTCTTAAGTGCTGATGCCCATCTCCTGATGTCTGTGTCCCCATCAGTGGAAGGAATGTGACTTATGATAGTAAAGGGGCTGGAGCGGCGACACTGACATGTCTGAACCTGCCCTAAGGAATAACCCTTACACTTAAGGCTGAGTCTATAGCCAAGCTGAAAATTATTGAAAGTAATTGAATACTAGTATGTTGGATATTTATAAGTTATAAATTTAAAGGGAAGAGAGGAAAGCTTGAGTCCATATCAATATAGCAGTCATATACATTAGGGCTATAATAATATTAATGATACACCCTGTCTATTCCCTAGGACTAGATAAATCATGCTGATATTTTAGTTTTTAAAAAAGGCCACTCAAAATAACTTGAGATAGACTTTTTTAGTTTTTCTGTTCCATTACTGTATCAATATTTTGTTCTTGTGTGTGACTCACATGTATCAGAGTGACGATAACAATCAAATTAAATTAGAAGAAAAAAAGCGGCAAAATGAGACAACCCAGTCCGATTGAACAAATCAAGCAGGCACTACAAAAGAAATACTTTTTTTCTAAAACCAAAGCCAACAAGAGCTGGCTTGGTCTTGCCATCCAACATATTGATTGTATCAAACGTAATAATAAAGATTAATATTGTCACTATTGTCACAAATAGACTCAAGACTGTCTGAACAGGTCTCATTGCAGTCAGATTAACCAGAACTACATATCAAACATGTTCCACAATACATCCTGATCCGGTCCTATCAATAATAACTGGACTCCATGTTCCAGCTCTATCTATATGCAGGCCTCGGCTGACTTCACGCCTTACATCAGTGTCATTATTTATACTGCTGTAAGGAACTCACAACATACATGTTTGATTGTAGGGGGAGGGGGGTTATAGGATCTGGAAAGCAAAATGTGTTCATACATACAAATGTGTTTAAAATGTGTTGAAAACCAATTCAGTTACCTCAACAAAAGTATTGTTGTACTTGTCTGCTTGTGTGTGTGTGTGTGTGTATGTCTGTGTGTGTGTGTGTGTGTGTGTGTGTGTGTATGTCTGTGTGTGTGTGTGTGTGTGTGTGTATGCATTTTTCTGTGTGTGTATGCATGCGTGTGTGCTAAATGTTTTATATACTTAGTACATGTGTGTGTGCAATCAGAGCACTTTCATACAAATCCATGTCCTTTCTAACCACACTTCGCAAGATTGATGTCACCATGAACAGGATAATAAAACGATGGCTACAACTCAGAACATGACCTATAAATTAACGAGCGTGACCTTGTAATTGAGAAGAGGCAAGTCCGTCCTTAGATACGACCTTCCCAAATGTCAAATGCCCCCTATCCCCCAGCCAAAGCTGTGAAATATGTCAGGCCAACAGCCGAGTCCCATATAACAGTGTTATGCCTCTAGTCTAGGCATGGATGGTCCATTTTACACCTTTAAGTATTAGGAATGCTGTAAATACCAACACTGCACTTGCATGTTGAACTTGCACTGCTGGGGATGCTTATAATTTCTGTATCCTTATTAAAGCAGGGGGTAATACCGGGTTCAAATGTGTGCACTAATTTAAATTAGTACACCCACAATTGGAGCTCTGCACCTTTATTTTGAACTGTGGATTTTGTACCAGTGCACCTACATGTCTCATCAGGCTTAGCTATCATAGTAACTAATTATAGTAATACTGTATACTTACATATAGCATACACAATATTCTAGAAATCTAAGTACTAGTATATTGCAAAAAGAAATGAAAGTTTTGTTGCACTTTGATGTTTAAAATTTTGTTCACATTCTACTTCATTTTATGTTGTGCATCCCACATGTTTTGTGTGTGGTAAATTCTCAGTTAGGGTTCACCCATGCATGCACCTATTTCCAATGCTGTATCTGGAGCCCTGAGTATATCTAGTAGGTAGCTCTGCTCTATGCTGATCCTTATCCACCTGCACCTCAGCATGGGACTTCATATCTGCTGAAATATTTACACGGTTATAAGTGCGCTGATGTGCTTCCAATGTAAACTCTCCAGGCTCCCATCACTGATAAACCAGTACTGACTAAGGTGATATCAGCTCCCGTGGTTCCCTACACGGCGACGAGATGCCATAACTCATGACATATTTACACAATCATCACCACGCGATGTCTCAACTGAACCATGCTATGTCTCAGCTGAACTGTGCTCTCTCAGCAAACAGTAAATCCTCAGCTTTATTGCCAAAAAGGTAGTTACTCAAGCAACTGGATATGGTTTTGGTTTCAGCTCTATTGGCATGGTATCAGGGACAGGATCAGCGATAGAACTAACATCTTTAACTTAAGTTTCCTTCATGCACATTTCTTGGATTCTTCAAAGATACATCTTGACTTGACTATCTCCCTCCAGAGCTAACTGCTTACAGCACCAGACATCAGACATACATGTATCTCTTGCTGTATTGACAGTCATTTCTTTTAGTAATGACAGTTTCCGGCTCTACTAAAGACAATTCATATCAATACCAAGAAGAGAGACAGTATTTATCCTCTCATACAAACGTCTAACTTTTCTTGAACCATCAGATCCATCTTGATAAACACAGTCTAGACATTAATGAAAACACCTGCAGAAACAAGCGGAATGAGTTAATATAACCTGTGTTATTAGTCCTGTGATATACAGGGTAGATGCCAGAATCTGACACTGTTATCTGGAACGATAAGACTATAGTCTGGAACGTCAGTCAATCTCAAAGTCTCTCAACTTGTTTGGAGAAATGAACATATTTTATACCGGGAACATTAAAATCTGTTTTTAATAATTCTAGATCATCATCATCATCATCGCGGGCTGCTTGCCCGGACCAGGTCCACCCTCTCCTTCCAGACTTCTCTGTCCCCCATAGCGTTCTTAAGGTCCTCAACCCGAAGCCCCACATCACGAGCAAGCTGGTCTATGTATGTTAGTCTAGGTCCCCCAGCATGTGCATACCCGTGTGTTGGCTTCCACAGTATGAGTTCACTTGCAAGCTCAGCTTTGTTTCTAAAACAATGGCCGGCAAATCTGGTCCTACGCTCCCTGATGATGGTTGATATGGCAGGAATTCTAGATAAAAACTACAACTATAGTACAAATTTTATAGGATCTGTACTGGGTATAGTTGATGATGGTAATACTATAGTCTCGACCTCATAAAAACTTGTTCAAAGGAACGAACACATCTCATGCAGGAAACGCACACGTTTTAATACCTCCCTGACACACATACATCATGTACATGTAACTACAGCAATTTGCTGCATTAATCTCAGTAATAACAGTCAGGACGTCACACAAACGTCGGGGCAGGAGTGAGACACAGGAAATGTTAAATCTTCCATCATTACAGCCTGTTCCAGGTCCCATAGGGAGTCCTGACGTCAGTGCCTGACACTCGAGACGGGGGAGGATAACTCACCTGCTGATCGGGTCTTACAGAAAAGGGTCATAAAAACAAAGTCGTGTTATTACTCCTTCCACGGTTCTTCATCACATTACAGGATTGCATCATCCTACAGCTGAATATCCTGTGATGTTAAACATATAAGCTTTATTGTTTCTTAGATTTTTTAGTTGTAGATCTTGGGACAGCGAGTAATGGGTATAGGTTTGGGGCCACTTGCAGCTTTTTTGGAACTGCAAGAGACAATATGATCTTTAGACTATAGACTTCAAGGATGTTCTACAAATTGGCAGTCAAAGAGCTCTAAATGATGAAATGCATGGGAGAATTTCTGAAAAGGAAATACGTAAGAAAGTCTCATAGAGTGGGTTTTAGGATTTCATATCTGAGCAAGATTTACACATGGTGTGGTGTCCGTCAAGGTCGTCGGTGTGACGGTTCAAAACGACCTGAAGTGGAACATTCACGTCATCAACATGACCTCAAGTGCTAACAGGAAACTGTATTTACTGCGCAGACTCAAACGTTTTGGTGTGTCGATCGCCGACCTCACAACAGTCTTCACAGCGTACATCCGTCCGGCACTTGAGTACGCGACTCCTGTATGGCATTCTTCCCTCACTGTGAAACAAACCGCTAGCCTGGAACGCATCCAGAAGAGGGCTTGCAGGATCATACTTGGTCCCCGTTATCACAGCTACGAGTCAGCAATGCAGACTTTGAACCTCTCCACCTTGTTCGATCGACGGGTCGGCATTTGTCGCTCTTTCGCCAAGTCCCTGCTAAACTCCGAGTTCCGAAACTGGCTACCCCCCCTCCGGCAGGAGATTTCAGGACGCCAAACCCGCAACTCGCACAAGTTGGATACCCCATTGTGTCGCCGAACACGTTATATGAACTCACCAATCCCATACATGGTTGGACTTTTAAACTCATAACGGTTCCTTGAAACCGATATTTCTAACCTGGTCTCCGCTCATTTGTTTCAGTGCATTTTGATATGTGTTCAGAGATTACTTGTAATTGTTTCAGTCAGTTTAATGTTTACACGTAACAGATAAAGAACACAGATGATCTGCCGTACCACGTAATTGATATTTAATGAAATCAGTGTTCAAATATCTTAACGACCTATATTTTTATATGGATTGGTAACCTGTATTGTTTTTAATGCACTTCAGTGGAATTGTGATGTTCAGAGCAATTCAGGATGGACATCCTGCAAGTCTGAATTTGAATAAAACTTGAACTTGAACTTGAACACATGGGGAATTTGAAGTACTTAGTTTATTACAAAAATAGGGCCAGTACCAGCGACTATGTAATACTACAACTATGATATCAATTATAAACTTTGGGTTAAAAACCAAGGCAACATCATAAAAAAAAATACACGAGAATACATCCTTTGGTGTCGCATCTCTAAGTCTGTAAATGTCATAAGCTACAAATAGAGTGGGCAAGGCAAAACGATACCCATAATTCATAATCACGGCACGTTCTAGCTGATGTCAGATCTGACCTTGGTAAATACATCACAAAGATGAAAATTTATTTCCCAAGGCTACCTGAGGACACTTCCAAGATGTGTTCAAACTTGTGCTGATGAAACCACTCTGCAAAATGTCAAATATTGATATGCAAGATACATACAGATACTCAAGCAGCTGGATAGATTTTGAAAATAGTCAGATGTTTTGGGTAGCATCAACTGTCTTTGGTCAGTCACTTAGCATTTCACTATGGGATTAGCATTATTATCATCATACAATATGAGTGAGTGAATGGGGGAATGAATGTGAGTGGATGAGTGTGAGTGGGTGAGTGAGCATGAGTGGGTGAATGAGTGAGCAGTCATAACCTTTTGTCAGTAACAATCACTTCTACATTGATTATAACTGTTTTCTTCTACATAATTAGTACCTGGATGTCTAAACTGGCATAAAAGACATGTAGTAGTCAGGGTTGTTAACAAATAGTAGTCAACACTGTCACAACAGACGACTTCTCCAGAACAAATCAAATGTTAAAAGCTCATAGCAGTCAAGTTTGTTTCAATGTACCAAGAACTAACATCAGTATTCCTGCCCCTCACTGCAGGTGAGACCATACTGATGGTGTACCTTGCTAGGCTTGGGACTTAAGGGAGTTGTAAACACACCCCTGGCTGTCTTCCAGCACATCAGTGATTCCTTCACACACCTGTGCAGGTATGGAAGTCACCTTAGCATGAATATACACGTCTTCAAGTCTATCAGGACATCTTACCTGTACAAGGGTTAATCCCTGCAGCTGGGGAGGTGTGCACCAGAATTCTTTAGGAACAGCAGAGCAGGTAAGAGTCATCGACCCCCAGACTCGTAAGTCTCAGGAATTGGAGTATATTTTGTCATGAAGGATTAACCCAGGCTTTTCAGATATAAGTGGATGTTTCATTCCACAGTGGTGTTTCTTTATTTTCTTATTTGGCTTTTCCATTACTCCTAAGTCATGTACATTGAATGGAGAGGAGAGATAAAACAGGTGAGTCAGATTTGATCCATCTCCCCTAGTATTTTTCCCACCTTGTAAAAGAAGCATGGTAGAATTTTGTGACCAAAAGTTCATCACTACTACTAATACTAGTATGTTGCTGTTTTAGGGTATGACAATTGGTTCCAAAGTAAGAGTTCTGAAGTGCACAACAAAACTACAAGGCTGCTGATGGTTTGATCCCCCTAGCAGGTTTCTTTAATACTGCAGAAGCTGCTGAACATGACCTTTCACTTGCCGTGCCTTCTGTTTCAAAGATAGAAAGCTGAAACAGCAACTTTTCAACCTTCAAACAAAACCAACGATCCCGTCTGCCATTTCCATCTGCTTCCAACCTGCCGTGCTTCCTTCAATCTCCAAATGACCTAAATTCAGCTCAAGAAGTCTCCACTTTTCTTCAAGTATTGATCTGTTTTTCTCATGGCATTGCCATCAGGCTACACCATTACCACAGTGTAGGGGGGGGGGGGCAAATGTTTCATTTTTATCCCATCCCAAAAGTTTCTTGAATCAACTGTTGCAACAGGTGATAGAATATTTTAAGAATTTGAAAATTGGCCTACACTTATATAAAATATAGTGTAATAATAGTCACATTTTATTGTTTCAATCGTAAACCCGACCCCCTTCCCTATTTCTATGTGGACTGCTCCTCAGTCAGGCAATTACATTATTGTTGGGGTCGGCGGGACGGGAGGGAGAAGTGAATAATGCAGCAGGGATGGGGACTGAGGTCGGCTGTTCTGATGGGCAGGGGGTGTCAGGACACGGCACCGTACAGGGGAGGGGTCAAGGATCTGTGTATTAATATTATCAAGAATCTGGCCGTTATGACATGGGGGGGGGGGGTCGAGGTGTGCATGGTAACATGTTCCAAACTGTTGCCTGCAAATTTTGAATATATAAACAATTTCAAAGAGTCAATAAAGCAGAATTGGTATTACAAATCACAGAACAGCATATCAAAAAGTATTACTAATTTAGAACCTGAACAGATTAGCATTTACATGTATTAAGTTCTTCTATAAGTATTTCAAAGAAAAGGAATTCATCAAAAGCACTCTAAGGTTTATGTCAGGTGTAAACATAATGACATCATTGGGCATCATCAAATCTATCACCTGGTTGTGGGGTCAGAAAACTTCTGCAAAGTTAGAAATCTGCTACACACCTGTCAACTAGAGATAATCAAAAAATATTTCACAGAATATATACGGCCTATATCTATAAAAGCCACAACCATATTAGGCTATGGAATTAAAAAGGAAACCCCACCAGCGGAAGTTTTGTTTCAGGAATGATGCCCTGAAGCTAGAGCTGACTTCCAGAGTAAATGTGGCATGCGGAAAGGAAATAACAGGAAATTCCGAACTTTACACATGGCAGCTACAGGTGTCATGTTACAGCATGTATTGCTACATCTTCATCCTTCTGAATCTGCTGGCTAATCGCAACATTGTGGCGATATCACCAGCTACTGTGCCAGTGAGTTCTTATGTCTACAAAATGTTCCAACATTTTCATCTACATGTACTACATGATTGGCGATAAGTCGTAGTGACTGAAACAAATGTTTAGGTTATACATTCAAGAGGGACACCCGTCCATGGAGTGTGTTTATAGAGCTCTGCTTTTATTCTAGTGAAATTTGAACTCAGTCAGGGAAGCCTGTGACTTTTGATGTTCTCTTTGGAACAGCTGCTTTGGAAGGATCTTGATTGACATAATTCAAAGTCAACTGAATTCTAAACTCACTCACTCTCGCTCATGGCAGGGTATTCTAAACAATGGGCTTCAAAGAAGATGAATTTATCAAATCTTGTCAATTTTACCTTTTTTTATTATTTCGCTCTAACAGACGACCTTCAGAAAACCACTTGCCCCTGAGAAGATGCCTACAGTTTGACTAATGGCCTTATTAAACTGTCGTTGACAGAAATCATAATTTTACATAGAAATGATGAATAACAGGCTCTCCAGGGACTTGAAGTAATGTACTGCTGGAATTCATTGCTGGAAAGGTCACACGACCTTTAATTTTACAACAGGACAAGATGAAAACTGAGGGCTGGGTACTTTGGATACTTTATTCAACGGTTACCCATTACTTAAGCTATCACACATTACTCTTCCTGGAATTCAAGACGTTAGAATATGACATACAATCTACATAGAATTTTTATAGCTGGTATTTACAGACTATAAAATAATACAATGGCTGGGTCTTACATGTATGTAACGTTACCTGGTGTTACTGACCACATACCATGACTCTCTGATGCTGTGTGTACCAATGTACCAATATCTGGATACTTCAATCTTGCACAATCATAATTTTACAGACCTGAAAAAAGGACAGATTGACTCAGGGTGGGCCGAAGCTCCTCCAGCCTGCCCCAATTGACCTAAAAAGCCTTCAGCCACACCGTTATTGCATGTACACAAGACAGGCTTAACGACTGATGGATGGATGTTGTTAATTAGGAGTCCCATCATTTCTCTGGTCGTTTGCCATGCATGCCTGGTCCTGTCATGGAATATTGATGAATACGGCTTTCACAAATTTTCTACAGAATTTCCGGTAATTTCAAATTGAAATATGATATGGAGAAAAGTAACACAATTGAAAATCATTGCTACTAGAGCAAAGCTAACACCTAATTTTGTCACTTTTATTTTATTTTATTTTAATTTTGCTAACAGTTAGTAAAACAATATGTCATAAAACAGTGTCCATCTAGTAATGCTACAGCAAATAGCTATAGAGATAACAGTTGACTAACATTTCTACTCAAAGTTTCTCTGATACAGTCGCACCTGCCCAATAAGACCGCATAGGGGACCAATAAAATCTGGTCTTTATGGACAGGTGGTCACTACAGACAGGGTTCTTAAAAATGCTTGTGCCAATGGGTAAAATCATTCATGCAGGACCACAGGTAGTCCTTGACTTAAGTAGAGGTGGTCACTAGTAATTGTACAGGTTGACTACAACAGTGTGATGTTGGAGACTCTTGATTATATATCTTTGCCCTCCTCGTTAAAGGTCAAACATGCAGACCAATCAGCAGATAGATCGACCTCGTGACCTCACCACAGGAGAAATACAAGCAGGTTCATAGGTCAAGGGTCAACATCATCATATTTCATAACATGTAACAACCACCTGCACTTTCATTCTCACTGGAGCGAGGGAAACAAGACCCAACACAGAGGTCAGAAGCAAAACAAAACCGTTGGTAAAAATTGATGCTAGAACCAATGACAGTCCTTGCAGTACGAACAACTGGGTTTAATAGAACAGGAAAATTGTTGAGTCTTCTCCAACTGTGTGTCACAATAACATCACAAACGCAGATCTAGGAGAACTTCCAATTACTAAACATTATCATAACTGTTACACTACTTGAATAATTGCTATGGGATTCACCTAAAAACATTCAACCACACTTTACCTGAACAGAAGCTATCCTGACAGAAGTTCCCCTATGACCTTCATGCAGCTGGTCTGACTCACATTTCTGGAACCAGATATGATTATGACTTCATATCTCAACATCAAACATTGTAATGACTTATAATCATGCATTAGTAAAGTTTGTTTGTCACATCTGAAATAATTTTCTGTATGTCAGTTTAGTTTTGTGGAAAATTATATTATTTTAATCCCAAGTAAAGTACAGCAGCGAAAGCGTATGTAATTTATGGGAACTGGAATTACATTAAACCATCTGTGGCAGATCGCTCCTAACGACGGCGAAGACCCGATAATGTCACAAATTTTCCACCTAGGCTTCTCCATTTGTGCTTAATAATTCTTGTAAATGAAATAATGAGAGAGTTTTGGTGAGAAATTCGAATAACTAATCCGTTTTTCTCCACCCCACCCCACCCCCACGAGCGTAATGAGACTTCCCACACATTACATCACCCCCAGATGTGTGACATCATCTATCATCGTGTACGAATGGTTAAAACGCAGATTTGACCTGCAGGAAATGTACATACAATACGGGGCAGTTGATAGGTCAGGCTTGACTAGATATGAGGTACATGCATGTTTACAAGCACAGACCAGATTTCAATGTTGTTAGATGCAAATATGAAGTACAGTATAAGTTAAATGTATGACATAAAAAATAACGTCAAACAACATCAAGCAAAACATTTAAAACAAGATCACATACTAAGGGCCCCAAATCAACTTTGACCATTCAATTATTACCTATCAACATCAAGACTTACCCATACATGTATACCAATTATGAAGACAATCAGTATATTAAGTATTCGCAAATCATAAATGACACAACACACAGACATGTACACACTGACACACAAACTCACACACATACATACATACACACACACACACACACAAACTGACAGACATGCAGACAAACACACATACAGAAACACTAACGAAAACATTAATCTTCCTGGCAGGGGTAATAATAATCTAGATTATATGAGACACCCAGGCAGTCTTGCTGGACTGATATGATTTGTGTCTCACCAGACCAATCTTGTAACAGGTCATACTGTAACAGTCCTGAGACTGGCTGGACATGTGGGGACACACGTGCCACTGATCCTGCACACCTGCGACAGGTAAGAACCCACCTGCTGCTGACAGGTTGGCAGATTAACAATGGTGGGAGCCTGTACGTTGTTCCGACTTGTTAAGCCATACGTGTAGTCGCACATACAAATGTACATGTACATGTAGATGTAGGTCAGCAAGTTTCCTTGCTGTTTCAGTAGTAGGGTACGTTTTTACAGGGAGGGGATGCTGGCCCTTCCTCTCTAACATGCTTGAGGCACCTCCTCCAACACTTGGCTCCTATTTTACACCTCTCTGGCAGACGGGTGCAGCCCTTAACTGAGATGCCCTACCCAGGTTTGAACCAAGGCCTCCCAGTTACCAGCTTGTTTGAACCAGCAGCTCAGCAGTGAGGCTGCTACCAGTTGAGCAACAGGGACATCCATAGTGGTGGCAGGCTTTTTGTCAGGCATGCATCTTTTATTAAATTAAAATAACAAGAACTTGGACCACACTAGACATCCTTACACTGGGGAGCAGATCCTCTGACAAGCATGAAATTCTGATTGACCAGAGATGTCACTAGCTTATTTCTACTGTGACCTCTCTGACAGTAATTTTGCGCCTATTAAAGGATACCGTAAATTTAACTTAAAACTCTTAAAAACTCCACACCATGGAAGGTGGATGCCCCCGCCCCCCACAATAGTGGTGCCTATATCACTTACCGCGACTCACCGAGAAATTTGGAACCCCTATAATAAAATCCTAGATAAAAGCATGATTGGTGGGACTAACTCTGAAGCTGTCTAATAGGAAACATTACACTTCTCATACAGTAGGAGATTAGAAATTAGAAATGTGAAAGAATACTTCATATCTTGCCATTTCATTTAGCACAATGAAAAACATGACTTTGGAGTGTCCCATGTTTTACATTTGAGCAGGTGGTAGACTGTAATAAGTTATTAGACTAAATCCTGTAATCACCATCCTTCTAATGTAAAACATTACATTCATCATGTATTAGGAGGATTATTACTCGTATAATGATATATATATAGCTTACTGGATAATACATATCAGACATAATGAAGTCGTAGCTTACAAGGACTCAATGTTTTTCATTTTACATATTGGGAAAGTGATCCACATATCATATACAGGTATCATATCGAAAACAATGTAAATGATAAACATGAAATCTTTGATACAGTTTCTTACACCTAATAGGGCATTTCCAACTATTTCATCAAAAAGACATGATTGGAAAAACTCATTTCCCTTTTGAATTTCTTGTGGGCTGCCTGTTCCATGGATTTGTGTCCTAACCTCAGGTGTCCACGAGAGCACAATCTTAACTCTGCCTGAGCAAAATTTCAAGATTAGCAAATAAAAGGTCTGAACATGGACTTTGACTGGAGAAAGTACCACTGACCATGTATCATTCTGCAGGCAAACTTCTCAAATTGCATCCAAAATCTTTGCATGTAACCAAAAAACAAAAGTATTTTGTGGAATAACCAAATGTCTGAACATCATGCACTTTGATTGCAGAAAGTATTAATGACCATATATCCTTTTGCAGGCAAAAGTGCAAAATTGCTTGCAAATTTGCCAACATTTTTGCACGTAACCAAAAAACAAAATTTAAAGTATTTAATGTGAAATGACCGACCACCTCCCATACACAGTATCGCACCAATTTCAGGCTAAACCACCTCCATTCAATAACACAGCTTCCAATCAATACCTCACATCCTGGCAAATGGGCAACCCACACCCCACATCGCATGCCAGCTCCAGCACAGCTTATTGATTACCAATACTCCACATTGATTCCCAATACTGCCTATTGATTACAACTAGTGAGAGGGCGCCCCACAAAGGCAGTATGGAGTTTCCATGATCCTTCTCGCTATGGTGGACATTAGTGGCAAAATTGGCCATTTAAACCTTCAGTACAACAAAGTGGAGCTGGGTTAGATCATATCTAAGGACCATTTACCAGCTGTAAAGACAGGAACATCCATACACACATTTGTACTTCTGTACTGGACTGCCCATTAGGCTTATGTGGGACATTTTAACTACACTGTACCTCCACGAGGGATGTCACACTTGACTTGCAAACACATGTAGTACGAACAACATCCAAGAAATTACATTTAAGATCTGGACCTGTTAAGCTGTTTACCAGCATTGAAGAATATATCTACTTCAATACTGTAGAATGCAACATCGGTGTACTAGTAGTTACATAGGTCATGTAGACTTGTATATAACAATTTCATTTCATCCATGTGTACTTTTATGTTGAAAGAAAGTTTAGCTTTGTAGTATGACATGTAAAACAGTTTTCACACTTCAACAAAAGTTCAAGCCAACATCCAATACATAATTCCTATGTGTCTGTAGTGGTTCTCCTGACAGTGTATGATGCTATCCTTACTCCCATGTCCAGCAATTTTCCTATAGTAAATCACACCCACAAATGGGTTTCCCATGGGGAGGTTCAGACCAGATGCCTTCCTGACAGCTTCCACATTTCTAACTCAACTGGGAGTCCATGTGTCTTGTCAGACTTCTGAGCTGACCTTGTCTGCAATCACTATCTGCTAAAAAAACTAAGATAGTTATGCATGTAGTATTGAGATAATCTACTCTACTAAACTCTAAAACATATGATAAACTTAACACATATGTGTTCTACCTGCAGGACTCTGGGGTCAGCCATAATTATTCACGGTTAGTTACCTAAGTACTACTGTGGATGGGATCAAATTAAAGACCTTTAACCAAACCCATAATTCACTGTAAATCATAACCTCCTAGTCTTTTCCACACTTTTTTAGTTCCTTGGTTCAAAACAATGCCATTTTCAGTCAGACAAAAAGAGTAGAACTTACAATAGTAGAACAACATGATAAAATAGGAGGAAGAGTGTTGTAGACTAACGTAAGTACCTAAGTCTGACTATATCAAAGTTTCAAACTGTACATTTTAGCACCATGGTGTAAGTTGTAATAGGCCTGAGGCTCTGTTTTTTGTTGATTCCCCACTTCAGTGTTATGCTGTAACATCTGAGAAACAACAGATAAGATTGACATAGTTTAACCAAACCAGAGTACTCTGCTCTAACCCATGTCTACAGTCTGTGGTATATACTCCCAACCAGTGCTGATTCTATACCAACAGCACAGTTGAGGGGAGGTGCAACAAGCCATGACAGACTTGAGCTGCCCGATTATTTCCACCTGACTCCACAGAGCTATATTTATCCCATGGAGGCGGTACCCAAACAGTTCAGGTTCAGGTGGTCTGAACTTGTTACAGGTTACAATAACAGTATCACTTGGTGCAGAAGTAAGGTTTAGTGTTAGCAAAATTTTATAGACATGGTGTACAGGACAAGACTAGAGCTGAGTTCAAAGGAACTGATCATAAAACTTGCAGTATAGTATAAATATTTGTATATCACAGCAAATAGATATACATGTAAATCGATAAAGTTAAGCTTAAACATTTTTTTCTTTGTATTTCCTATTTATTTTATGGGTCCAGACTATTACATAGGGTGCTCTTTCTACTGAAAAATAAAAGGTTTTCCTAATTGCTGCAACTGCAAGTAAAATTGTATCCTTTACTTTAGAAATGCGTCATTTAAATTTTGGGCCAGTAAAGTTGGTTTGGGCCAGTAGATTTTATCTGTACTTGCCCGATAGCCCACAGGACAAGAGAACTTTTCAGCACTAGTCTGAGTCTAGTTGAGTGAGCTGTACCTTTGTGGCACTGAACTGTTGATTAGCACACCACACAGTAGCAGGGTCAGAGGTCGCAGGGGTCTGTTATTCTGGTCTGACCTCCAGGCCAGAGGGCGGACATGGGGGACAACAGGGAAATACAAATATAGGTTTGCCTTACCTCAAGGCCACATTCATGCACTTAACCCCCTCCATGGCCCTGACATGCCATTCTTAACGATGCTCCATGATAGTATATAGACCTGCCTACAATATACCATCATTATTTCATAACACTGAATGATGGTGATTTTAGACTTGCATTTCACAACAAATTCTGAATTCTTGAATTCTAATAATACATGTTGAAGGCCATGCATGTCATTTTTTTAAACCTAGAATGCACAGTTATATCTTATTTTATCATCTAAAAGTACATATTACATGTCTTTCATTTATTTCATACCATACATAACTAAAATGATGATTGATGCCAGAACTTGCTAAATCACAATTTGCAGGAACTTTTTCTGGCTCTGAACTGAAGTGTCCAGTTCCCAAACAGACAGGTCCAGGCCTGTGTTTCTATTTTGGTCAGAGGTATACATAGTGAGTTGTGTTGTCTGTCTGACAATTTGTAGGCCAGACTCTGAGCAAACATGAAACACTGGGAGCTGCCGTTTGACAGGCGGCCACAACAATCCATGCTAATCTACTTATAACCGACCTGACAAAAATTGGAACTGAAATAAAGGGTTCAGGAACAGTCGCCCTGCCGTGCCACAGTCTCAAATTCAAACGCAATACTTGTGTATCGATGAAGGTTAGACATTCGTGTAATAAGATATGCTTAGTAAATGTTTTTCAAGCAACTGGGTGAAATGTGGAAAAGTCAAATTTTGGAAAGTGAGAAATTTCAAACCTTATCAAGTTGCTTGGGCAATTGTTACTCTGTGTAGAGTACTAGTACCGTAGTGTAGCTGCTCATTTCACAACCAACCTACTTCACGTACCTGAGAAAATATGGAAATGCAATAAGGAGGGACGCTTTGTCCAACTATCAAAACACAGCAAAGCTGCCAACGGCTTCTGCTTTGCAATTTGCTATTTGAAATACAGTAGCACTGTTTGTATGATACAGTTGACGATACATGTAAGTACTGTATAACGAAAACAAATACTTCATGCTACTTCAATGCTTATTTATGACTTTGTCATTACATGGGTCTGCCTAGGCAGCTTTGGGCTGGTAGCGGCAGACCCTACAAAAATGCGGAAGCACATACAAAGAATTCATCACAAATTGGCTCAGACAAGAAACAAACTCAAGTTCCAAATGGGAGGATATAAAACACAGAATAGAGAACCTGCCATGCCCAGCCTCGCTATGTACACTTCTGTTTCGTTACGCCATTCCAACAGTTCATTCACAGGTCCACAAAAGGCGGGAGAACTGTGGCATCAGCGTGACAATGTCGTGGCGCCATGTCTGCACCAAGCGTGGAGAACGGGACTGGACAGAGAAAAGGCGAAACACAACAGGTCGGAAAACCTCCCACAGCAGGGGACTTATTATACAAACCTGCCAGATCGAGGCTGAACATTGCTACACCATATCAGGCCTCAAAATTAACTTTTTTCCCTACTGTCCCAGCATTGTCCCAAAAATAAATTTCAACTGTCCCGAAGTGAGGATGGACTGTCCCAACCCTATTTTCAGAAATTATGTATTACAACAACTGTAAGTCAGAGCCGGACGCCTGACAACCGCGGGGCGCGGGGAGATTGGACATTCTGATGTTGATTCGTTGATTATTTTCCTATTGTCCCAAAAGTGTCCCAAAAAGATTTTTCAGTTGTCCCGGCCTAAATTTTAGTGGCCCCGGGACATCGGGACATAGTTAACTTCGAGCCCTGCATATGGAAAATATATGGAAATGCTATCTACTTCCAGCACACACCTTAAGAATGACAAACATGCACTCACTGTACGGTTTATCATCATGTTCCCCATTAGAGGAAATCAGTTACTACGTTAACTGAAGGGACTACCCTAAAGATCAATAAATAAATAAAAAGAAAAAAGAAAAAAAGAAAATCTTTATTGACACAGCAAAAGCACAGCGGCTTTCGTAAGGTCTACATGTATAATAACTACTTACAGTACAGCTAAGCACACATATATGGATATCTATAGGTATGAATAAATCAACATATAGGGTCTAGCTTGTCATTTACACTATTGGTTCTATGGTATAAACATTCGTGGATATATTTGCCTACTTATACACAGTGAGGATTATCGCCTCCTAGAATGTAGTTGAGTTTATCTATCGTACAGAGATTAGCAAATTCTTTAGAGCAGGCGGAAAGTAATGTGAATAAAAATAAATAAGAGGAGGGTTAGATGTGCTTGCACAACATAAATGTGGAGTTCAAATGATAATACAGAGCTCAGGTACTGATGCAAGAAGCTCCTCTGGGAAAAGGAGGAATCTGTATTTTAGTGTTGGATTATATCAACCATAAAGGGACTGTTGAAACTACCTGCTGTCACATTCAAGCACATGCTGCCCTGTTACAGGTATAATAGTCAACGCTCCCCAGGGACATCGAGGAATCTGTACAAATTCATTTTACTGCTGGATTGTACCAAGGATAGAGGGACTGTTGAAACTACCTGCCGTCACATTCAAGCACATGCTGCCCTGTTACAGGCATAATAGTCAACGCTCCCCAGGGACATCGAGGCATCCATACAGTTATATTTTACTGCCAAAGTATAATAGCCATATAGGGACTGAGTGAAACTGCCGCCGGCAACGACCAAACACACACTGAGAGTGGGCTGGTTTACAATGATAAACAGGGCTCAGGTATTATTCTATAATCATCTATCATCTAGAACTATGCCTTACAGCTGGATTGCATCAGCTGTACATGTACTGAGTGAAACTGCCTTCAGCTATAGCCACAATCTGAGGCGATGACGTACAGTTTGACCTGTGTTAGTCTAAGCGATGTGCAGAGCTGCAACGTTAATCTCTACAGGCCCCAGGGAAATGTTGTCAGGCCCTGGACTGTAATAACTGTACAGGGAGGTATGAAATGGCCCACAGCTACAATACAAGCCACCAGACATCATTTTAACCTGTGCCACCATTAAATATAAGATAAGTGATGAGCAAAACTCAGGTATTCATCTTTATCTACCCTGCAGACATGTACGGTACAGTAAAGGTGTAAAATCCCTCTTCATACACACACGGTCAAAACTGCTAAAGAAGACCATAAGGTCTGGTCTATATGAACAGGTGGTCACTATAGACAGAATTCTTACTAGTAATGTTTGTGTTAGTGGGAAAAATTGTCTACGGGACCATTAAAAAGTGGTCACACTCATGCTTTGTGTAGAGGTGGTGGTGACCTGCACAATTGTTTGATAGAATGTAACAGTATCACACTTTTACATGCTAGAAATTAGTACACTTACAAACGTTGATAGTCACACTGCCTGTAATCTCTTCAAGTTCTCATACACGTTAAAGTTAAAGTTATAGTTCTAGGCAATGAAGTACAGGCACACCTCAGTCATAGACTCCTAAATACCTGAACAAGTTGTCTTTGGGAAGGAAGGCATACACAGAATTTCTTTTTTACATGACTGTACTAAACATTAGGAAACTGCCGAAGGCACATCACAGTTTAACCTTCTAAGTGATGAGCATAAATAAGACATTATGATTAATCTCTAATCTTCCCTCCAGCCATCTACAGACTGTCTCCCATCCGACTGGATCCATGTATCATATGATATAAAGACCAGATTGTAGATGTGAAAGGAAAGCCTGCTAACATCAGACTGGTTCCATGTATTATATAAAGACCAGATTGTAAATGTGAAAGGAAAGCCTGCTAACATCAGACTGGTTCCATGTATTATATAAAGACCAGATTGCAGATGTGAAAGGAAAGCCTGCTAACATCAGACTGGTTCCATGTATTATATAAAGACCAGATTGTAAATGTGAAAGGAAAGCCTGCTAACATCAGACTGGTTCCATGTATCATATAAAGACCAGATTGTAGATGTGAAAGGAAAGCCTGCTAACATCTGACTGCTTCCATGTATCATATAAAGACCAGATTGTAGATGTGAAAGGAAAGCCTGCTAACATCTGACTGCTTCCATGTATCATATAAAGACCAGATTGTAGATGTAAAAGGAAAGCCTGCTAACATCTGACTGCTTCCATGTATCATATAAAGACCAGATTGTAGATGTGAAAGGAAAGCCTGCTAACATCTGACTGCTTCCATGTATCATATAAAGACCAGATTGTAGATGTGAAAGGAAAGCCTGCTAACATCTGACTGCTTCCATGTATCATATAAAGACCAGATTGTAGATGTGAAAGGAAAGCCTGCTAACATCAGACTGCTTCCATGTATCATATAAAGACCAGATTGTAGATGTGAAAGGAAAGCCTGCTAACATCAGACTGCTTCCATGTATCATATAAAGACCAGATTGTAGATGTGAAAGGAAAGCCTGCTAACATCTGACTGCTTCCATGTATCATATAAAGACCAGATTGTAGATGTGAAAGGAAAGCCTGCTAACATCTGACTGCTTCCATGTATTATATAAAGACCAGATTGTAGATGTGAAAGGAAAGCCTGCTAACATCTGACTGCTTCCATGTATCATATAAAGACCAGATTGTAGATGTGAAAGGAAAGCCTGCTAACATCAGACTGCTTCCATGTATCATATAAAGACCAGATTGTAGATGTGAAAGGAAAGCCTGCTAACATCTGACTGCTTCCATGTATCATATAAAGACCAGATTGTAGATGTGAAAGGAAAGCCTGCTAACATCTGACTGCTTCCATGTATCATATAAAGACCAGATTGTAGATGTGAAAGGAAAGCCTGCTAACATCTGACTGCTTCCATGTATCATATAAAGACCAGATTGTAGATGTGAAAGGAAAGCCTGCTAACATCTGACTGCTTCCATGTATCATATAAAGACCAGATTGTAGATGTGAAAGGAAAGCCTGCTAACATCTGACTGCTTCCATGTATTATATAAAGACCAGATTGCAGATGTGAAAGGAAAGCCTGCTAACATCAGACTGGTTCCATGTATTATATAAAGACCAGATTGTAGATGTAAAAGGAAAGCCTGCTAACATCAGACTGGTTCCATGTATTATATAAAGACCAGATTGTAGATGTGAAAGGAAAGCCTGCTAACATCTGACTGCTTCCATGTAAGACCAGGCTGTAGACAGGAGAGGAAAGCCTGCCTCCCATCACGACCCCTCAACCATTATCACAGCTCATCTGGATAAGCTCAAACACCGTGTTCCACAGGGGAAATAGCCAGAATGGACGTGGCAGGGCCAATCTTGTCATATTCTACAGTACAGGGCCATGGCGAGCCACCGTAATCAAATAAACTCAGCCAGAAAAATGACTGTAATGAAGAAGAATGGAGCAGGCAGTAGTGAAGCCACATTTGTGCATTTTATGGGCAGGTTCTTTTTGTGTCTGCCCTACAGCTAATTAAAGTTTGATGGGCTGTGTTATCTATTCAGAGATATAATAGAGTTATCGGCAACAATTATTGGCTCACGCGCCAAAGAGAGCCGGCAGGTCAGGCGCTTGCTTAGGATCTGCCGCTGTTTTCACTGCGCAGCCCTGGGAAATATTGTGTCAACAACGGGGGCACGAAGCACAACAAGGTTTGTAAACAAAAACATTGGGCAGGGGAAACCCCACCTGTAGTACACATGGTGCAGTCAGCCCCACACATGGAAGCCATGAAATCTCTACCTACAATGTACAGTACAGACTCACACTTAATACTGGTACCTCCAGTGGTAGGGATTTTCTGTGTGCCTTTTGGATTTTGCCAAAATATGGTAAGCAATTGCCAAATACAGAATACAAGGAATAGATACTATAGCACTAAAGTAAGCCTCCTCTGAAAAATTATGTATGGCGATCGGAAGTGCCATGGGCGATGGGTATATACTGACTTCCTGGTCCCATAAGGAAATGAAATACTATATTTTCCCTCAGAAGCAGAAGCTATCTGGTTCCATGAGAGGCACACCTTGGGAAATAAGCAGAAGGGAAGGGTTGGGAGCGGGGCCAAGTCAGTTAGAAGTGGGCCGAAATATTTGAGGGGAAAAACGGGAGTCTGGAATGTCGGGGGCGTTTCCCCGTCTTCAAGGGAGGGACGGCTTCTTAAAATTAAGGGTTGGGTAAAATGTCTTAAAGAGAAATAAGCGTGAACTTGGGGAAAACTCCGACCCTTGTGCTACGCCACGGCTGATATAAATATCACATTGTGACGGGTTTGAACGTCTATAAATAAAACCGAACCAAACGTCGTCATTCTGAAGTACGTATGACGAAATGTTCCAAGCAAGGGCAGTCATATTATAACGCTCGGCTTGTAGCACACGTACAAGCTAGCTGCAGGTATAACACGGGAGAGTGGGGGATGCATGCACAGTTCCGTGTGTTTACATCTGCATCTCGCACACACGATACTTCAAACAGGTCAATACGTATAGACCTCAAAGTCGGAAGTTCCTAGCGATATAAGGCTTCTTTGAAGAAGAACCGATCTAAATAACAACTTTCACAAGAAGTTTGGAAAGGTTTGGACATGAACGGAGCTCAGAAAAATCGCCGAGTGGCGTAAATTCTGACCTTGGGTATGGCTTGAACGTGGAGAACTGAGAGCGGGTCCTGCCGGATCGCAGCTCGCGGCTGAGCTCGTCCACCCGCCGCCGGAGCACGTCCCTCTCCGCCTCCAGCTCACGGGCTCGGCTCGACAGGAGCTCCACCTTCAGCTGCTGCACGCGGATCGTGTTCTCCTGCTTCACGATGATGCCTTTCAGATCCTCCAGCAGGCCCAGCGCCTTGGCCGTGTCCCCGCTGTACCCCTGCGCCATGGCTGCGAGTTTTCCGCCCCAAGTTTGAATGTTTGTCCGCTCAGAAACAGAAACACACGAACCGTTCCGTCCGTCTGCAACCTGCCGCCGCCATCTTACATTCTCCCGTCAGGCTGTACGGTTAGGGTAGTCTCTACAGCAGGCGCAGCGGTGGGCTTTTCAAGTTCTAATTTTTATTTCTGATCGTGAACCGTTTCCACATCGTTACCAGATTCTAAAAGTCATTAAATCTATTCATTACTGAAATTTAGCCACAAGTATTTATTTAATGATCAGAGAAAGGGACAAGATTATCCTAAATAGGACATAATACTCCTCTGCTAGAGCGCCTGCTTTAGAGACTATCCTCACCTCACGTGACCTCATCATATGATGAGAACCAACATGGCCGCAGACGACACGGAAACCAGCAACTTTCCTCTCCAACTTTCGGCGTTTCTGTAAAACCTGCGGCAGGTATAACACCAAGTACTAGCTACGATTCCGCCAGAATAGACACAGAACACTTCAGGTGAGTTTAGCGGCTGGAAGCTGTGTTAGTTTTGCCGTAAATCCAGTCTGCATGCTGTGTGCACGTCAGAGGGGGAGGGGTCCTGACACCTGTATGCCAACACACACTCACAAGTTCACGGTCAGGCCAAGTTTAGTACGGAATGTCTGCTGACTGCCATTACTCCCATTCTGTACAGCACGTCAGACTCAGTGGGATGGTGGGCACGAGTTGGTGACTTGTAACGTGGTGATACAGAAACAGAAAAAGTATTAACGTTTATTACCCTACTCAGTTCCACTGACAAAAACCAACGGATGTTGTTTGAAACGTCTGACCGTTTCCAAAATCATATCCAGTTGATTGAGTAACTGCTGTTTGGCGTATCTTATTACCTGGATGTCTAATCTTCATCGACATATTAACTCTACTCTTTATTTATTTATTTCATCTCAAGTCAGCTTGGCCCATTCAACTTATAAAATTGGATTTCCAGTAGAGCCCAACATAAACAGAACAGGGCATGTAACGTTAACGTTCAGTCAGGGGGAGTCGAATGTGGAGGACATTCAGTGGACCATCTATAAAATCTAATATGTCATAACAAAATTGCTCTCTGAATCACAAAGTCATAACCTTTACTTTATAGTATAGACCAAGGCCACATGGAGTATTTATGGGCTTTTATCATTTATGCAAAGCCACTTCCGTACATTACATACAGTATGAAGGTCACAAGGGCACCGTTTATGTGCAGTCGTACTGATTTGGTAGGGCTGAACTAGAGCTGCCTTTAATGATACATGTATGATCAGAGTTCATTACACCCCCCCAACCTACATGAAGTGAAGTAGTTGGCGTCATCTGCAGTTAACGTTATTAGACATCATCATCTGTCAGCCCTGGTGGGTGGGGTGAGGCATTGCACAACATCTCGCCACAGCACTCGGTCGTTCATAGCTGCTCCCAGGTCCTCAGTGTTAATCCCAGTGTCTCTGGAAATGGTTGCTGGGTAGGTGAGCTTTCTCGAGAAGGTCTTTCCTCTTGGTCTCCATAGGAGGAGTGAAGAGATCATTTCTTCACTTGCGCAATGACAGTGACACGTTACTAGTAATTGATTAAGCTGATACAGTGTACCAGTACACAGCTCTAAGTGTGCACATCATGGCCGTGTGTTATATGAGCGATCGCCGTTTTTGTTTACATCCGATGTATTCAGCGCTCACGTGCTGACTCGTAGGAGAAAGGACATCACATTACTAATACCGCTTTCACATTATCCATGATCTTTGGGCATATCGACCGAAGATTGGCCATATCTAAAATCGACAGAGGGTTGCGCGGATTTTTCACCTGAAAACCGTCCCTGTCACAAATAAGCCATACTTTGTACCTTGTACAATTGTTGTGCAATAAAGTTATTATTATAACAGTATAAGTGAGGCTCGGGCAATTGCCACAGAATCATCACCGATCGATTTTTGCCAAATGGGACAGGGGTATAATCAACATTCAGATGATCAGATCATTTGTTGGTTATTTTTCTACCACTGTGCAACATAACATACCGTAACCATGACGTCCTCGGGACCACTGATATACACAATTCTCTGCTGTGCATTAAAGAACAGTCCCCTCTACGTGACCTACTTATCATGAGACTAACACACGCACTCTCATCATGTAGGCATCAAATTACACATGGAAACATCAGTATTCAGTTACATGTGGGGATGATATGGGAGAGAGCCACTTGGTATGCTAGGATTGGAATATTTACATCGGGATGTCAAATAGAAAGCAACTTTGAGATTGACACCTAAGTACACAAGTCTATTTCACGTCTGTACAAGATTAGGAGAGAGACTGTCATATACTATATATAATTCTTACAGACAGTTCTACATATGACCTAATTGATATTGGCCCTACATTTCAGCTATGGCTATACGGGAATGAATGATTTGAAAAATTGATAGTGCATGCGACTGGGATCAAAGATTGAGTGTATGCTGTTGATGTTTTGTTGTTTACCAGATAGATGGTATGTTGTTTATGATTTGTTGTTTACCAGATTGACAGTATGTTGTTGATGTTTTGTTGTTTACCAGATTGACAGTATGTTGTTGATGTTTTGTTGTTTACCAGATAGATGGTATGTTGTTTATGATTTGTTGTTTACCAGATTGACAGTATGTTGTTGATGTTTTGTTGTTTACCAGATTGACGGTATGTTGTTGATGTTTTGTTGTTTACCAGATAGATGGTATGTTGTTTATGAATTGTTGTTTACCAGATTGACAGTATGTTGTTAATGTGTTGTTGTTTACCAGACTGACAGCATGTTGTTTATGTTTTGTTGTTTACCAGATTGACAGTACATTGTTGTTATTTTGTTGTTTACCAGAGACCATGGAGGGGCGGAGCCAGGTGTACAACATTCCTGTCGTCCAGCCCGACTTGCGGCGCGAGGAAACCATACGCCAAATCGTCGACGCCCTCGACTACCTCGACAAGGTCGCCAACGACGTCTTTGACAGGATATCCTCCCGCGTGGCGGACAACCGCACGCGGCTCCAGGCGGTGAACACGAGAATCAGCACGGCGCAGGCAAAGATCAACGCCATCCAGGGCAGCCGCAAGGCCACCAAGGTGTGTAAGAATGGGACATAAGAATTTTCACAACCAGTTTATCTCACCTGCTGACGTTTCGATGTTTGTCAGACATCTTCCTCAGAGCTTCTAACTGGAGTTCTGCTTCTCGCCGCTATATGTAGCCGTGCACAAGCTTAGCACGTTTTGGATAGCGTTCTCGCGGCAAAAGCACCACCTACATTGGCTACACATAGCAGCGAGAAGCAGAACTCTTAAGAAGCTCTGAGGAAGATGTCTGACAGACATCAAAACGTCAGCAGGTGAGAAAAACTGGTTGTGTAAGAGAAAATTCTATGTCCTATGATCTACCAACCTCATGAAATTATTTCCATGTGTAAGAATAGCTCACCGTCTCTATAAGCTCAAATCTGTATTTTACGAAATGTTGTTACTGATATGTAATAATGCAAAGACTGCAAACGCTAAGGATTCTAACGTTATGTACAAGTATCTTTGCTTACGTAAGGTGATATGTTTCACTCACCGGGACGGCTCATTGAAAACTGGGGTTGAAGTGTAAGAATGATATGTTCTTAGATCGTGACCGTTTTACGTCCACACCTACGGATGAGTGCAGGTGTTCGACATCCAATTGCGGCGTTTGCGCTCGTTCGCAGGTGTGGTATTCGACACGTTGGAACATTTGAAACAAACTTGAGTTGAGTCTTGCCATCCAAGGTGTCAGTCGTGTCTTTCCGTTGTCCATCTTCAACCGTGTTTTTAGTGTTCCTAGTGCCCTCTGCAACGACCCAAACTTATGGAATCATTACTACCAACACCCATTCCTTACAGGTGTTCTCCAATGCCAAGTACCTGGCCTCGGGTGGGCTTCTAGAAGACTAGACAAAACTAAAAAACATATTAATGACAATTAATTTGGTAAATGGGGGAAACTGGTCATATTTAGTTTGATATGTATGTCTTTATACTGCAATGGTAATTGGGGTAATGGATCGTCCGACAGGATGACAAGGACAAGAAGAAGAAGAATTGGGGTGCAAATTCTAGAACTTCATTTGTCATTGCGTTCACTTTGTTTTAGCTATCAGTTCTATAGTTTCTCACGTGTGTCTTCTGTTTTTGATTTACGTACCGTGCATGTGTTTGTATGTTCCTTGTTCCTTTTCTTTCAAAATCAATCAAAAAAAATTTTTTTTAAAAAGGTGTTCTCCAGCGCCAAGTACCCAGCCTCGGACGAGCTTCAGGAGTACACTTCCCTGTTTACCGGCCAGGGCAAGCTACTGGAAATTTGCATCATTTGGACGCCCTTTTTTTTAAATGAACAAGAAATTTGACGCACTGGATCCCCTTTAATACACTGAGGAGAAAATCCTCTGACAAGCATGAAATTCTGATTGACCAGGGATGCTACCAGGTCATCTGTGGTCACAGTCTTCTACTGTAACCTCTGTAACAGTATTAGGATACCTTAGAATGCACTATTTTAACTTAAAATCATCAAAAACTCTGCACCATGGAAGGTGAATGCCCCCAGAACCCCCTACAATAGTCACTTACCGCGACTCACCAATAAATTTTGACTCCCTATAAAAAAATCCTAGCTAAAAGCCTGCTGTTTCTTGTTCTCTTTATACAAGGTGTTCTCCAGCGCCAAGTACCCAGCCTCAGACGAGCTACAGGAGTACACCTCGCTGTTCACCGGCCAGGCAAAGCTACTGGAGCCGCGCCGGACCAGCTACCACCTGCAGACCAAACACCCGGCGGTGGACGACCGGGTCCTGAAAGAGAAGCTGCAGTATTATAATGTACATCTCAACATCAAGAAACAGGACAAGGCGGTGGACGCTACCAAGGAGGGGCTGGGGCGTCTTCCCAGGAACATCAGCTCTGTCAGCTCGCTCCTACTCTTCAACACGGCGGAAAACCCGTAAGTTATCATCTTAACCTGTAAGTTATCATCTTAAACCTGTAAGTTATCATCTTAACCTGTAAGTTATCATCTTAAACCCGTAAGTTATCATCTTAACCTGTAAGTTATCATCTTAACCTGTAAGTTATCATCTTAACCTGTAAGTTATCATCTTAAACCCGTAAGTTATCATCTTAACCCCGTAAGTTATCATCTTAAACCCGTAAGTTATCATCTTAACCTGTAAGTTATCATCTTAACCCCGTAAGTTATCATCTTAACCCGTAAGTTATCATCTTAACCCCGTAAGTTATCATCTTAACCCGTAAGTTATCATCTTAACCTGTAAGTTATCATCTTAACCCGTAAGTTATCATCTTAATCTGTAAGTTATCATCTTAAACCCGTAAGTTATCATCTTAACCTGTAAGTTATCATCTTAACCTGTAAGTTATCATCTTAATCTGTAAGTTATCATCTTAAACCCGTAAGTTATCATCTTAACCTGTAAGTTATCATCTTAACCTGTAAGTTATCATCTTAATCTGTAAGTTATCATCTTAAACCCGTAAGTTATCATCTTAAACCTGTAAGTTATCATCTTAACCTGTAAGTTATCATCTTAACCTGTAAGTTATCATTTTAACCTGTAAGTTATCATCTTAAACCCGTAAGTTATCATCTTAACCTGTAAGTTATCATCTTAAACCTGTAAGTTATCATCTTAACCCGTAAGTTATCATCTTAACCTGTAAGTTATCATCTTAACCCGTAAGTTATCATCTTAACCTGTAAGTTATCATCTTAACCTGTAAGTTATCATCTTAACCCGTAAGTTATCATCTTAACCTGTAAGTTATCATCTTAACCTGTAAGTTATCATCTTAACCCGTAAGTTATCATCTTAACCTGTAAGTTATCATCTTAACCTGTAAGTTATCATCTTAACCTGTAAGTTATCATCTTAACCTGTAAGTTATCATCTTAAACCTGTAAGTTATCATCTTAACCTGTAAGTTATCATCTTAACCCGTAAGTTATCATCTTAACCTGTAAGTTATCATCTTAACCTGTAAGTTATCATCTTAACCTGTAAGTTATCATCTTAAACCTATAAGTTATCATCTTAACCTGTAAGTTATCATCTTAACCTGTAAGTTATCATCTTAACCTGTAAGTTATCATCTTAACCTGTAAGTTATCATCTTAAACCTATAAGTTATCATCTTAACCTGTAAGTTATCATCTTAACCTGTAAGTTATCATCTTAACCTGTAAGTTATCATCTTAACCCGTAAGTTATCATCTTAACCCGTAAGTTATCATCTTAACCTGTAAGTTATCATCTTAACCTGTAAGTTATCATCTTAAACCTATAAGTTATCATCTTAACCTGTAAGTTATCATCTTAACCTGTAAGTTATCATCTTAACCTGTAAGTTATCATCTTAACCCGTAAGTTATCATCTTAAACCTGTAAGTTATCATCTTAACCTGTAAGTTATCATCTTAACCTGTAAGTTATCATCTTAACCTGTAAGTTATCATCTTAAACCTGTAAGTTATCATCTTAACCTGTAAGTTATCATCTTAACCCGTAAGTTATCATCTTAACCTGTAAGTTATCATCTTAACCTGTAAGTTATCATCTTAAACCTATAAGTTATCATCTTAACCTGTAAGTTATCATCTTAAACCTATAAGTTATCATCTTAACCTGTAAGTTATCATCTTAACCTGTAAGTTATCATCTTAAACTGTAAGTTATCATCTTAACCCGTAAGTTATCATCTTAACCTGTAAGTTATCATCTTAACCTGTAAGTTATCATCTGTACTTAGTAAGTTTTTATCATCAGCTCTGTCAGCTCACTCCTGCTCTTCAACACTGCAGAAAACCTGTAAGTTATCATCTTAACCTGTAAGTTATGATCTATAAAAATTAAAGGCGTCTGCTTATCAATGGCCTGTAAGTTGCAACAATACAAAGAAAATAGGAGTGATTTCTGAAATATTACATTACCTAAAGGAAGGTATGATGAAAACGAAATAACATACATTATGGTGAAGGTACCTCCTAATCATGTTCCAATGTACATAATCATCCGCCAAACCCATCGTGAGATACAGAATGCAAACAGCCAATTCTTGGACAGTTTCAAAGCCCCTCATAAGGAGGTGCCCCCCCCCCCCATGTCAGAAACAAATCAAATATGCAGTGGAGATCTTACAAACATGGTTCTTTTGGCTGAGGTTTGAGATAGAGATGTAGATTCTAAAGATGGTTTTCTAGTATAACTACAACTTAGTACAAGCTAGATCTAATGCACAAAGGAGAAGATCCTTTAATCAGATTTGTAGAAAGCGTGAAGACTGTCCATATTCCATCTTTTCTTACACCTCCAGAAAGAAATAATCTGCATAATGAGTCACGTTCTCTCCCCCCTGCTCCCTCATGGTTTGACCCTGCCCTGTGATGAATTCTCTTGACCAATACAAGATGATGAGAAAATTGGTTACTGCCCGACAGACAGAAGCAGCGAGCCCTGCATCGATACTCCTGCTGAGGGTCTGTACAGGGACATTGATCTACCCTTATTAGTCTACATGCCCATAGACACACACATTACTGACTTACTGGGTGGGTACACAATTGAAGTTTGGTGCACTCAAAATTGGAGCTGTGCGCCTCATTTTTGACCGCTGAATGAATCTTACCAGATATGCAACATATTTGCTGATCAGATTTACATACCTTTTATTTTGCTGTCAGTTGAGAATCTTTCTTCAAACTTAATCAGGTATATTTTATTGATCTTGTCTTTGCAACATATTCTGCAAAAACATTAAACCTCATTAAACCTCACATATCAAATGCCATGCCTTAAATATTCAAGTAAGATTGGAGAAATAAAGCAAATGAAAGACTTTTGGGTGAGGTGGCTGTCTCAAATCCCTTAGTAGATTTTCCTGTCATATACAAATGTACTTTTCAAAGTTGTCAGGAATTTTTGACAGGAAAGTTTAACTTGAACTTGAGCGATGAGTTATGATTGGCACAGATCCAGGAAACTCTCTGGTGACTCCTCCGTAAGCCCGGCCGCCCGGCTGGGTTTAGACGGGCTGTAATTTATACGGCCTGTGATGTATCCGATACGGTACATATCGCATGACTAACTCCCAGGTTTATGGCTGAGGGCTGGAAATACTGGTGCATGTGTACATGTAGGTTTGTACACCCAAAACTGGAGATGTGCACCTAACTCTTAACTGTGAGTGGAACAGTGTAAGAGGCAAGTAGAAACAAACAATATCTTGGCTCCTGGGATTCAAACCTGTGAAAAATCCAGGCCACAAGATCACAAACCCAGCTATGCAAAGCAATATGCCAAGAGGCTCAGAATCCTTTGGCATGGTTGGTTTGCACCTAGATATTTCTGCAGGGTTATGTACATGTTGCATGAAAGTAAAGGCACTATTAAACAAGCAAATTCACTAAACTATCTACTAGTACACAGCTCCATATTCTTGGCATTCAATCAGAAAAAAATGATAAAACCTTGTTTGTTGTCTTACTTTTTAAAGATTTGAAGTCAGCTGTAGAACTTCTGCACCAAGCTCTGTTGAGGGGCAGCAAGGTTTGTTAGGTTACGTATTGGAGATGTTCGCTTTTATTTCATGTAATTTGCCCCATTTTTTCTTATCTGTGCCGCTAAAGTTTTGGGTTAGATGCACCATCGCAGCTATATTGAACTGAATGCTGCACACAACTGAAGCAGCACAGGTATATTCCCCATCTGAATTTGGAGCCCCAGTCAGCACCAGTGCTGGCAGCTCTCCTAGATTCTCCAGGATTACCCTGAAGGGCAGAGTATGAAGTATGATATCATAATGTGTGATATAAAACTGGAATCTCCTCTTCAACCTCCGCGGGCACACGGAGGGCGCTAGGACTCTGATTATCCACGGCCGTAAACTCCAGCTACACGCAGACACAAGGTCGTTTGTGCAGGCGACCTTGGGAAGCACCTGCAGAGGTCGTGGTAGGGATGCACGAGGGGTGTGGTAATTGGAGTGGATGTTGTGAGAAACGTTTGCCCACATCACTGGCAAAATATTTTGGCAGTCGATGAAGGAAGTCTTTGATGGAGGATCAACGGGGAAGGAATGCCTGAAAGTTCAAAGTTGAAAACAAAGATTACATCATCTAGAGAAAACAGACTGACATCTTTGATTACATCCAGTGACAGGTGACACGATAGCCATCCAAGATAGGATTAGGCCATGCCTGTAAGTTCCAAGTACACTTTTGAAAAAGAAGATTTGATCATTGCATCCAATGACATGATAGCCATCCAACACACCCAAGCTTGACAGCAAGTGGAAACCAGTATTCACCAGTATAAATCCCATTTTTTGTCTATAATTTTGCTGCTCATGTGCTTCCTCAGGTACAAGAAGTATGTGACCCTTGACCCCCTGGGCGTGGTGACGAAGACCAGGAAGGATATTGAGGAGGAGGAGGAGGGACTGGCCGACGCCCCGTCAACCATCACCAACCGCGAGCAGCTGGAGCGCATACAGGCCGAGAACTACTTCTACATCCCTAATATGGGCGAGGTGCCAGAGATCGACGTGCCCAACCTGCTGCCTGATCTACCGGGTAAGGGTTAGGGGTCAGGTCAGAGGGTAGAGGTCACAGGTCAGGGTTAGCATCCAGGCCGAGAACTACTTCTACATCCCAAATATGGGCGAGGTGCCGGAGATCGACGTCCCCAACCTGCTGCCTGATCTGCCTGGTAAGGATTAGGGGTCAGGTCAGAGGGTAGAGGTCACAGGTTAGGTCAGGGTTAGCGTCCAGAATTAGAACTACTTCTACATCCCAAATATGGGCGAGGTGCCGGAGATCGACGTCTCCAACCTGCTGCCTGATCTGCCGGGTAAGGATTAGGGGTCAGGTCAGAGGGTAGAGGTCACAGGTTAGGGCCAGAGTTAGCGTCCAGGCCGAGAACTACTTCTACATCCCAAATATGGGCGAAGTGCCGGAGATCGACGTCCCCAACCTGCTGCCTGATCTGCCTGGTAAGGATTAGGGGTCAGGTCAGAGGGTAGAGGTCACAGGTTAGGTCAGGGTTAGCGTCCAGAATTAGAACTACTTCTACATCCCAAATATGGGCGAGGTGCCGGAGATCGACGTCCCCAACCTGCTGCCTGATCTGCCGGGTAAGGGTTAGGGGTCAGGTTAAAGGGTAGAGGTCACAGTTCAGGGTTAGCATCCAGGCCAAGAACTACTTCTACATCCCTAATATGGGCGAGGTGCCGGAGATCGACGTCCCCAACCTGCTGCCTGATCTGCCGGGTAAGGGTTAGTGGTTAGAGGTCATAGGTTAGGGTCAGGGTTAGCATCCAGGCCGAGAACTACTTCTACATCCCTAATATGGGCGGGGTGCCGGAGATCGATGCCCCCAACCTGCTGCCTGATCTGCCGGGTAAGGGTTAGGGGTCAGGTCAGAGGGTAGAGGTCACAGGTTAGGTCAGGGTTAGCGTCCAGAATCAGAACTACTTCTACATCCCAAATATGGGCGAGGTGCCGGAGATCGACGTCCCCAACCTGCTGCCTGATCTGCCGGGTAAGGGTTAGGGGTCAGGTTAAAGGGTAGAGGTCACAGTTCAGGGTTAGCATCCAGGCCAAGAACTACTTCTACATCCCTAATATGGGCGAGGTGCCGGAGATCGACGTCCCCAACCTGCTGCCTGATCTGCCGGGTAAGGGTTAGGGGTTAGAGGTCATAGGTTAGGGTCAGGGTTAGCATCCAGGCCGAGAACTACTTCTACATCCCTAATAGGGGCGGGGTGCCGGAGATCGATGCCCCCAACCTGCTGCCTGATCTGCGGGTAAGGGTTAGGGGTCAGGTCAGAGGGTAGAGGTGACAGGTTAGGGTCAGGGTTAGCATCCAGACTGGACATCATGCAGACAAGGCAGTTTGACTTAGTAATACCCACCCAAAGCCATCACATGCATAGGCTAGACTAAATTTGCTGTGTAGAAGCCCTACCTAGTGTATGCTTCCAGTACTGCAGTATACAGTTTAGTTGTGCTGGAGACTGATGTTGCTATGTGATGATGTCTGCTGCAAAGGTCACTCCTGTATCTATTAACCTTGACCGTCTGTCTCCCCTGTCCTTCAGGAGTGGCGGACGACCTTGCCTACAGCGCTGACCTTGGCCCCGGAATCGCTCCGTCCGTCCCGAGCGTCATCCCCGACCTTCCCTCCATCGTGCCTGACGAGATCACCCCCTCCGGCCCTGCTGGCGCACCCCCCGGCCCCCCTCCCCCCACAGACGCTGCCCCACCCCCTCCACCACCCCCTCCTGCTGGAGCACCCCCACCCCCTCCTCCTCCACCCCAGGGCCAGGGGGACCCCCTCCACCACCCCCTCCTCCTCCTCCACCTGCCCCAGACGATGCCGGAGGTCCGCCTGCACCCCCTCCCCCTGCCGGCGCCCCCCCTCCCCACCGAAGGAAGCGCCGGCGGCGGTGACATCCGATGCGCGCTCGGACCTGATGGCGGCAATCCGCTCGGCGGGCGGCTCCGGGAAGGTCAAGCTGAAGAGCGCGAAGGAGCAGAAGACAATGCGGAAGAAGCAGAAGGATGAGTCTAAGGCGGCACCAGTGTCGTCGGGAGGCGACCTCATGTCCGACCTCGCCTCCAAACTCTCCATGAGGCGGAAGGGCATCTCAGGGACCAAACAGGCCGGGGGGGACGAGGACAAGAGGGGGGGTGCTGCGGCCCCGCCGTCCGGAGGGGGGTCCGCCATGGACCGTATCTCAGCGATGATCCCAGCGCCCCCCTCGGGTGGGGACGATACTGGCGGGAACGATGACGATGACTGGGACTAGCGAGAACTGTTGGCTGTTCTGTACACTGAAGTTTCTGTATGCTGTAGCTGCCGGGCCACGTCGGGAAAGTTCCAGGGTTTTTTTACTCTCCAAGCAGAGGTTAGGCTCTAGCTGGTTTTTGGACATTTTAGGTGCTTTTGCCAAGGATTGGTGTTATACAGAAAACCTGACTGAATAGATTTAGCTCAGCAAAAATGCCTAGAAAATATCCTAAACCAGTTGGAGCCAAACCAGATTGGAGAGTAGGGTTGTCGCTATCAGACTGCCTTGAAGAAATGGTGAGAAGCAGCAACGGGCAGCAAAGTGGACATTAAAGTGTGGTGCTGCAATATTACAGAAGGGAGTACAGATGACGCGGAAATGTGACTTTCCTTTGCTTGCAGAGAGGACAATGAAAGGAGAAAAATAGTGAACAAAGAAGTGAGACAAACATTGGGCCCTCTTCCCCAAAATGCACAAATTGTTTGTCTGAAAACAATATTTTCACATATGAATGTATATGTATGATCCTTCTTAAGATTTTCCACCCAGGCCAATGTACTGATATATGTTAAAAAGTTAAGAAATGTGCTAAAATTACTTTGTTACAGATGAACAGAAAAATTCTGATAATGTTCACAGATTGCTTTTCATATAATTAAAATGTACATGTTATCATGTCCATGTACTAATGATTTAATTCTTGATGAATCAAACTTTGTTTATGTTTAATCTGGCTAGTTGCTAAGTAAAACACCAATAAAGGCCCGTAAATAGTTTCATCAGGTTGCTAGCTAAATCAATCGAACATAGTTTTCTTATGTGCACAACCTTATTTTCAATGTAACAAAACAAATGTTTCGACACACTGTTCTCTGCTGTCCATCTCCATGTAAAATAACATTTGTGCTACCAGTGCAAAGTTAACTCTCTAAGATTTATTCTTGTCGGAATAGTTTCATCACAATAGATCGCACTATAGATAGGACAAGTCACTTTGCACAGTTAGCATGTATGTTATTTACTCTGAGGAAGACTGTCAAAACGTGTGTATAACAGAAGAATGTGAGTCGGAGTTGTGTTCATAAGAAAACTATATCAAACCAAGAAAGCACCTTTCAATCTCATTAATTATGAGTACAGCTAATAAAGCCATGTTGATATAAAACCTTCTCAAAACTTGACTTGTCCATCTGTTGTTTTTAGCAGTTGGCTGAAAGTTACATACTTTCATAAATCCATTAGAATTCTGGGACATGAAAACTTATTTTCCATTAACTACTTCATTCTGTCCAATTGCTTCATTTTTTGTTGTAAATGTCATCGCTTACTTTCTGTGTATTTTAGGTCACCCCGATAGTTTTCCGCACATGCAAAGTGCTTTTCCGCAAAACTTGAGGCTCTTCAGAGAATTACAAACGCCTTTCTGTACAAGGGGTAATGTAGGGTCTGTAGAAAACGGAAGTGCAATGTTTCACATACTGATAACGATTAACGGTGAATTAAAATGGCTCGTAACGCTCAATGGAAGAAGACATGCAGACCCTCAAATTAATCAAAATACGTCAGTGGACAATCTTTATTTTAATCAGGACAAATCTCTGTAAATCTGTATGAGTCTAGCCAATACGTCAAAAGCACTAAACACGTGTACGACACATCAATAGTCATCATTCTAGGACCTCGGCCTAATTTCTGAAACACGATTTTTCGATCAAATTTTTCCTGCATGAGCCGGAAAATTCTGCATCTTGTTATGTCTTAAAAAAGTCTCAGACATATTTCAACACGGGATGCCTGCCTACCGAAGAAGCCAAATCGGCAAAACTAATCCGGTGAAGCTGATGGAATAAGATTTCTTTATTTTAGAAGTAAAAGGAACTGAAATCTCAGCTAACAACATGTTTCTAGTCCACACGAGTTTTAACGTTACGTAGAATCATCACTACGTTACGTAAAGTACTGCTATTTGTTGGTTTACAGCAGTCTTTTTTTTTTTTTTTTTTGGTGACACCTCAAGGGTGGAGGCAGCTACAAAAGTTATTTCCATGTGCCCAAAGGAAAAAGGTTCCCTTCAGCCCCTTTACAAATCACGAATTTAGCTCTGCCGACTTGTTAGCGAGCTCCAAATGGGCATTTTCGGCCGGAGTATGACCGGCGTTTTGGCGATTATGCGGGCCTCGAACGATTTTTACAGCTCGGCCGGCGTTTGCGGGGCACTTGCAGCTGCGCTTAATTTCAGCGAGGCCTCGGCGGCGAGTGTTGAGCTCGAAGAGCTAGTCAATTGGTTACCTGTAGCTCAACCGGAGCTTGTCCGAGAAAGACTTGGCCAATACTCGGGCGGCAATCCGACGGTTTTAGACTCCTTTCTTGACAGCTTTGAAACTTGACTATTGTGACTGTTAAAGCTACGATTCTGTACTGCAGCTATCCATAATCATATTCCATGCGTTCAATTTCAAAAAGGGAAAAAAGTATTTTGTGTGCAAGACAGCTACATCTGGACCTAGATCTCACATCCTCACACAAAAATAAGAGCTGGCATTTCAAAATGCAGGATCAGTTATGCGGGAATAGACATTTGATCATACTGTCCGTACACGTGCGGAATATTGCCGTGATTTCTGTACGCCTGTCACCATCCCCGAAACTGAGGAAACGGTGGCCGGTTCCGTTATACCCGTACACATGAATGTCCCAGTGGTCGACCACAGACAGGTCCCCGCCCCGTCCTACCGTGACCAGTCCGGGGTACCCCTGATGCATCTCAAGACCTTTCGGCATCCTGAACTGGCGAATATCTGTGCCGTTGTCGTCCTTAATCGTTACCAATAAATACACGTAGTCAGGAGTGAAGTTCAAGTCTACTGTACGATCGTAAAGGGCGTCCTTCGCAATGCCGAGGAATGTATTGATAGGCAGGAAGGGGTGTATTGTTGGTGTGTCATGTTTCTTCTTTGTGTACTGCACAATCAGGCCAGCAGCAGGCGGGTAACAGTTCCCTACGGCCCATAGAGGGCCCCTCCCGCCGATGGAAATGTCTCCGGGAGCTATCGCCTCGCACTGACTCTCAGCCTTGACGGTGGGGAAACTGCGGTGTGTGGTGCCCCACGCGTCTACCACTCTCACCACCCACTTGTTGGAGCTACTGCTGGAGGCGTCAGACGCACTGGACACGAACACCTCGTGGCTCGGCGACGCGACGACACAAATCAGTTCACGGAGCATTCCCGCTTCGTGCTCATTGGCGCTTGTTGTCTGTTCGACTTCGTCTGGTTCTTTTCCTGAGAAAGAGCAAAATCAAAATGTTGGTCAATCTAGTGAAGTCTAAAGGTGCACTCTCACTGCACTCGCGTCAATTTGCGTCACTGCAGGGTTCGAAATATACTCAACGAATTTCAGAGATAAAGAACGAATTCTCTTTCTTTTTGTGTTTTTTGTCGTCTTCTACGTGTTACGCAATATCTAAATTATACTGAAACCGAATCAGTGGGAATTAAGTAAAATTCGTGCCACATTCGGGCCCATTCGGGTGGGATTTATATCCCAATCACAAGAATGGAAAAAGCCAAAATGCCGTCAGAATGAAAATTCTTTTCTATTCCTGTGAATTCGAAGTGCATTCCAGCCATTATTTTGCCACATTCTGGCAGGATTCGAAGTGGCTTGCCGTTTGGGTTCTCCATCATCATGCGTGTTCTGAACATTTTCTCATGTCTTCCAAGTCGTGTGCGAAGCACTTTGACGTGTGTCCTACCTTCAGTGCTGGTCGGGTCCACATGTCCGTCCGTTTGAGCTGTGGATATGGCGCTGGCTGGGTGAGGTGTCGTGTAGTCCACATCTCCGCTTCCGTCCGTTCTGGCTGGGAAGACGGGATTCGGCCAGGCCTGAGAAATAGAACGACAGTGAGAATAGATAGGAAAGACAGCCACATATGTACTGTGTATACAGGATAAGTATTTTGGAAGAATTCCCTTAGCTCTTCGACTTATCGACAGTTATGCACTGGACAGTTGGCCACGGCTTAACGCTCATGTTTCCTTTCCAAGAGAGGGAAGGGTGGGGTGAGGGTCAAGGGGGTGAAGGGTTGATGCAAGACCTCTAGGTGGGAAGGCTAAGTCCATAATGACCAGGTCACATTTGGCGAAAATCGATCGGACGACGATTCTGCGGCAATCGCCCGAGCCTCGCTTATGATAATAACTTTATTGCACAACAATTGTACAAGGTGCAAAGCATGGCTTATAGGTGACAGGGACGGTTTTCAGGTGAATAATACGTGCAACAATCTGTCGATCTTACATATGGCCGATCTTCCATCGATACGATACGATGATCGTGGATAACCACTGGGCCACGTACACGAGCTACTTAAGAATGGAACAATGAGATATAAGATGCATATGACTACACAACATTGCCACTTATATGTATCAAATATAAAAGATGAACAAGATAACTTAAGTACGACTGATGGTTAATGTTTAGGTATAATCGAAGTATACAACTCTTTACCGTTGGTATGAAACTGTACTGTTCTCCTGGTATGAATGTTGCAATGAAGAGAGCGATGAAGATAGCTGTAAGAACTATGATAACAACTATGATGATGGCACTGGCGTGGCTTTGACCTGGAAAATAAAACGGACATCAAACATAAGAAGATTTCTTCTACAATACATCACCACAAAATGTAGCAGGTACTACGGGTTCATGTATCTACCTGTCTCTCTTTCTCTCTCTGACTCTTTGTTTCTGTCGCTGTGTGTCTCTGTCTCTGTCTATCTCTCTGTCTCTCTCTGTCTCTTTCTCTGTCCTTTTGTCTCTGTCTCTCGCTCTCTCTGTCCCTGTCCTTCTGTCTGTCTGTCTGTCTGTCTGTTTCTCTCTCTCTCTCTCTCGATCGATCGATCGATGATGATATAAACGGCTTTTCATATCGTTGCTGACAGAAACCTATTCTATTGGCAGAAACGAGAACAGGAACTTCTTGAGTTGAACTGAATACGAACCATCTGATCATCACTGGCTTAAACATAGTTGTTCTATTAAACCACTGGTACTCAAATACGTTACAATATACGGTAACTGACCTACAGGTAAACACAGAGACGCGATTGTTCACAACGAGTGTATGTGTCAGTAACTCAAGTGGAAGAACCTAGATGGTTAACTTGTCTTACCTCCACCTGGTTGTCGAACATTTGGGACGTAGGCTGGGTTGAGCGGTAACGCATTCCCGCTGTACATGGGGTTTGAAAGTAACCCGTTCCCATTATACATGGGGTTCGGCAGTAATCCATTCCCACTATACATGGGGTTTGGGCGTAGCCCATTCCGTAGGGTAGATGTTTGGAGTCCGCAATGCCGCATATCTTCATCAGAAGTAACGGTGTATTGTTGGGCATCATTTGCCCTGCTGTAATCGTCCTGATGACAAGCGTCACTCCCTGTTCTGCTCTGACTAGAGCTTTCTGTATCCTCCAGCTGTTGGACGACAGTTTCTGTTTGAACTTCCTCATGACCGATGTTCCCGGCCTCGCTGTTTGCACCGCAGACCTCGACATCCTGCCTGTCCGTACTGGCATGGTCCACATCTGGGCCGCTTTGATAGCAGGTGGACAGCGCTTCCCTGTGGCGGGAACCCCTCAGCTGGTATTGCACGACGCTCTCTGCGCTATCAACTTCAGTACGGCAACCGTAGATGGGCTCTGACGGGGGTTCTTCCACCTCTGAGGGACGGCCACTCGTGGAGTACGGCAAGTCTACGCTCTCTGCGGCATCAACTTCAATACCGTAGATGTGTTTGGACGGTTTTTGTTCTGCTTCTACGAGTGGATTGTCAACATAAAGTGCTTGATTCTGTTCAGTTTCACCAACGTGTGTATAAGAACTACAGATTACCGGTAGCGATGGACGGTCTGCAATGTCGTCAGGACTGAAGCCCGGTCCGCCATCCTGGTTAGAGTCGTCAAACGAAGCGTCGCTACGGACGTCCCGGGACGAGTTTCCCGTGTGGGCGGGCGAGGCGTCTGTTTGTGCCGCCGGACTGAACCGGTATGGGCGGCGCTGATGACCCGCCATATGAACCACAGGTTCTGGTGTAGAGACGGGGCAGTCATGGACATGAGACGGGTCTGCAGATGCTTGCATGTCGGTAGGGATACCATAGCCGGCGCCACAGTCAGAGTCGTCAGTTGGTATTGGATCCATCAAATCTGAGTCATCTACAGAGTTAGCCTGCTAATAGTCCGGTAACCATACCATCTAGGCGCTCGAGATGCTCTTCGGCGATGTAGGGGTAGCCGGCCCGTGCAGGTAGGGGGACTCCGCCTGTTCTTTATACGGGGCTTGATAGGGCAAATCAGACAGGCTGAAAGATGCAGGTCGGTGCAAGTTAGCACACTGAGCGGGGTAAAGCACCCCGAAACCGACCAGCGGAGAATAGTACCCAGGGTAGCCTGCTAACCACCCCATCGCGAGCTCCCCGGTATCCCTACGGTGCTGGAAGTGATGTACCCCGTTCAGGCTCATTAGCGCACGACGGTGGAATTTTACCCTTACGTATACTTCTCTCCCGAGACGACAAGACGTGTAACAATCAGAATGGTCGGCTGGAAAGATAGGCTGTCAGAAAAAAAGCTCATGCTTAGTGGGAATTGGGGTGCCTGGAGTAAAACACCCCGTGCCTGCCCGCGAGAATGGTTACCAGGCTGCTACACAGCCGAACGAATGTACACTAGCTCTCTTCCAGTGACGAAGCTCACGAATGGAGGATATCAGTCGTCGGAGATCGTCGTACCGTTGAGTGGTTCTGTGATATAAGTGCTGCTATGGCCTATGACCCTCTAACTGTTATAAAGGCAGTTTTGAAAGAATCAAATCGCATAAGGTCAGCAGACAATCATTCTGCACAGTTTTATTTTTATACAAACGGTTCGTCCAGCCGAGTAGGTTCACATTAGTCTGGCCCACTTTCAAATGCTTATCATACAGATTAAATGCATTATAAAACCAATTGATGTCGAAGCGGAGGATTCTATGTTTAATTGGAATGTTTTGGAGCAGAGGGTAGCCTCGGGCTGGTTTTGGACTTATTTGTCCCTATTCGGCCAAATTCTTTTTTTTTGTCCAGCTGACAGGCCTGCCTGGTATATCTGTGAATGTCCCCCATTCGATCTGAAGGAAACACACCATTCAAAATCAAACCAAACTAGAGTTCGGCGACCTCATACCTCCATGAAAATTTAGAGCTTTCGTAAATTTCATGCAATTGACTAACACATTAACATAATTTATGCATGGTGTTGTTCATCATTGACTAACGTACACATGTTACAATTATAAAATTCCCATCATCAATCATAAAGCGGTTTTGCAATTTTTACATAAATTATGCAAATAAGTTCCTTATTACCATATTTGGTATCTGCTTATATTCCAACTATCATAATTACCATGTGTTACATTTATTGAAGTCCAGTTATTCAAAACAATGGAATTATACAATTTCCTCATTAATCATGCAAATTAAGTCCTCATTTGCATAAAATGCATATCATTTTAAACATCTTTGCCCAAGCTACCTGCATACTTAAAATGCAGGCAATCCGTCATTCCTTTCTGCAGTTATCCTCTTTGGAATGTCTTGACAAAAATGCCCCTGCAGTTCCACAATTAAATGTTAGGGGACTGAAACTTGCCCCACTTTGTCATGACGCTAAAAGCTATCTACCATTCAAATGTCAAGACCATAGCACATCCGGGACAAGAGATACATTGAAAAAACTGCTATGATAGAATATTCTCATTAATTATGCAAATGTACTCCTATTTTGCATAATTAGTATCTTATCTTGTACAACATTGTCTAAGGTACCTACATACCAAAAATCATGAAAATCCGTTGTTCCCTTCTTGAGCTATCCTCGTCAGAAGTTTTGACAAAAATGCCCCTGCTATCCCAAAACTAGACGCTAGGGGGCCCAAACTTATGTCATTTGTTCCCGAGCACAAGAGCTATCTAATACTCAAAAATCGTGACCATAGCATGTTCAGAACACCGAGATAGCAAAACCGGAAGTTGCACTGCAGTACCAAGGGGAGTCGCTAGGGGGTCCAAAATCTAATCATTTCCAGCTTTCATCACACACTACCAACACACCAAGTATGAAACCAATCCACCAAGCCGTTCTTGAGTTATCTTGTTTACACACACACACACAGACAGACAGACACACACAGGGTAAAATATAACCTCCATGACATTTCATGGAGGTAACTATTCATTGTTAAAAACAAACACTTCCTGCTTAGATCATTGAATAAATATGTCATAGAAAATGTGGGACATTTCCTTTTCCATTGTTTTCAAAGAAGGCAAACCCCGCAATAGTAGCGTATGTTTAGAATCGGATTCGATATCCTGCATGCACATACAATCAGTTAATCTTTGTATGTTAGCTTTTAGATTATTTACCTGTTTTCAATCACTTCATGTATTTGATTTTGCTCACTTGCAATTAGCCCCATGGCATGAATTTCGGCAATAAAACCGCTTTGTATCCCATCGAAAAGTCCAATCTAAAAATAGTATGAGGTCAATATGGTAGAGCCCCCAACCATCATGTGACGCCGACCACGTGACCGAAACTAAGGAAATGCGAACAGAATTCTGCAGCGGCCGAAGAAAGTTCACGTGAAGATTTGAAACTCATTTAAGCTTACATTACACGGATATTCATTTCCGTGGTTATAAGATGGAGAGTAAGCTGGCGAGCGACTTAGGCGAGCAGTTCCTGACGTGCCCGGTCTGTATGCTGCACTTCCGGGACCCCAGAGTCCTGCCATGTCTGCACACATTCTGTAGGGAGTGTCTACAAGAATGGGCCACCAAACAACAGCCGCTGGAGTGTCCAACCTGCCGCACACAGGTCAGTCTACCAGACCAAGGTGTGGACGGACTCAGGACCAACTTCTACGTCAACAACCTGCTGGACTTCGCGGCCGTGAAGAAAGAGGCGGGGCCAGGTGTGCCGTGCCAGGTGTGTGAGGGAGGGCGTGATCAGACTAAGTCATGGTGTACGGACTGCGCCATGTTGTTGTGTGAGTCTTGTACAGTCATACACCGTAAAGTTCCGGTTACAACTCACCACGAACTTGTTCCACATGAGGATACGGAGGGAAGGGAGGGACCAGATAGACTTCAGCGCAAACGGCACTGCCACAAGCACAAGAGCCAGGAACTGGTGTTCTACTGCGAGAGCTGTAACGCTTTGGTTTGTACGGCATGTACCGTGGTCGATCATCGGCCGGGCAAAGATCACAATCCGGTAGAAATCTGCACCGTCGCGCAAAGGAGGAGAGAGACACTGAAGGGCCTTCTTGAAGACGTCGACACGCGTCTAAAGGAAATGCAGGCTTCCGTCAAGGAAGTAGAGAAGAAGATGTCGAACTTAAACCCCGCGAAAGAAGCAGCCACGAAACAAGCCAGTGCATATTTCCGCCAACTTGCTGACCTTCTGCAAAAGCGTGAAAGGGAAATTTTGAGCCAGATTGACGAACAGTGCCGAGCTGATGGCAAGGCGCTACAGACACAGAAGGAAGCGATAGAGTTTGAGCTGGCCGGACTGACGAGCGCACAGACGTTCTGTCAACAAGCTGTAGAACACGGAAGTGACGTGCACATTTTGGAGGTGGGAAACCAAGTCCAAACAAGGGTAGAAACTCTGCTGGCAAAACAACTGGACCTAGAGTCCAACTGGAGCGAGTTTCAGTTCGTCGAGAACACGACCGTCAAAGACTTTAAGGGTGAGGTTGAGACCTTAGGTGGTCTCAAGACCGACGTGGCCGTTTCTAAGTGCGGCGTTGTTGTGAAGCCGGCAGTTCAGGGGTTCCAGTGTTCTGCTTCACTGACGACAGTGAACAAAGGCGGACACGCATGCGTTACAAACAGTAGAGCCGTCACGGCCAACATGAAGGACCCGTCGGGAGAGAGCGTCCCCACAAAACTACAGATGGGGCGCGGGGGTCGCTGGGAAATCTCATACGTGCCCATGGTCACGGGCAACCATAGGTTAGAAGTCAAGGTCAACTCGCAAGAGGTGGCGGGAAGTCCGTTTGATGTGACGGTACAAGACAAGTACACACCTGTGTTAACCATTGGACGGAAGGGCAGTGGGGTGGGGGACCTGGACGGGCCGCTAGATGTCGCTGTGGACACGGACGGTACCATTGTGGTGGTGGAGCAGGGGAACCAGCGGGTTCAGCTGTCTCATGCAGACTCAGGTTTGTTCGTTCGTTCGTTTGTTTGTTTTAATTCACATATCGCCTAATGGCATTTTTCAACGTACCCTGGCGGAAAGACAACAGCGCAAAAGTCAAAGGTATAAACTCAACGAGGTAAATTCGGTCAAAGTTCGAACAAAAGTTACCCAGTTAATACTTCTGGATAAAGTTAATCTTTTAACTTCCAACACAAAAATAAAAGTTGAACTTAACTAAAGTTTTGTCTGTTCAATTTCTGTCTTTGGCTAGGGATGGACGACACACTGCCTCTTTGACTGAAGTTGAACAGTCGAAATTATGGGTGGCTATATAAAGTCCAATTTGGGGGGTTGGAAGTTAAAGTTTAACTTTATCCAAACTGACTTCTACCAACACAGATGAACTTTCAAGTCAAGTTACTAATTGTTACCAAAGTAACTTAAGTAACATATACATAAACTTGCCAAATAATTGAAACACTGATGAAATCGGCTAAATTTCAGGTGTGTGTCTGGGCGGGTTCCCGGTTAGCGGCGAGGGCCCGTACGGACTGGGGCTGGACTCTGAGGGGGCGATTCTTGTGACGTCGTTGGGAGATGACTGCGCCATAAGGAGATACTCAAAGCAAGGCGCACTTCTGAACAGCGTCCAGCCCGACTGCCTGTGCCCTTCCGGAGCTGCAGTTCTGCAGGACGGCCGCATGGTGGTGTCGGACTCGGCTCAGGGGTCCTGTCTCCTACTGGAGCATGATGGGAGCCTCATCCGGGACATCGGCAGTGGGCACCTACAGTTCCCGTCATCCATAGCGGTGGACGAGTCACGTGGTGTGATTTACGTCACGGACAGGTTCGCGCACAAGATATTTGCATTTGACCTTGACGGAAACATGACGTTAAGTTTTGGTAGGCAAGGTCAGAGCGATGGCGAGTTCCAGAGTCCGGCAGGTGTGGCGTTAGACCCGGCAGGTAACGTAATCGCAGGTAACGCAGGTGACGGCCGCGTGCAGGTGTTCGCGCCTGACGGGAGTTTCGTCAGGAACGTCGCGACGGTGACAGGGAAGAGCGCACGCGGTGTGGCGTTGACTCCGAATGGTCTATATGTCGCCGTGGCGTGCTACAAGGGTCACTGTGTAGAACTGTACAGGTACATGTGATCAAGGCTTTGGACTACAGCTTGATAGGCTCTAAAAAAAGACATTGCGGTTAGAAAGAAAACTGCGTAAGGAAGCTCGCGATACACAGGATAAACTGGTGAGATTTGAAGAAAGACTGATTGATTGTAGCTGCAGGGTGTTCAAACAAGTAGAACACAGTTTACTTGTACAGGCAAATGTTTAGCTTTATTCGATAATGTAAGTAACGTTAAGTATTCGCAAATGACTTTTCTAAGAATGTATTGAAAGCTTTTCTTGGTGATTCTATTGACCAAAAGTGGCTAAAATGCTGTCATTAGTGTATTACAAATACAAACAATATAGCACCTAGAAACTATTAACGTTAGAAGATCCTGTTTTCAAGAAGTAGTCATAGCAACGCACATGGCTATATTTGCGTGGATGTCCATGGAAATGTGTGCATTATATGACGACAATGCGTTGGGTTTTGCAGCTGTCGAAGAAACATTTATTTCAACAACTGCATTCAGACTTGTATCGTGAAAAGGAATGGTTCTCTCTTCTGCAATAAACAAGTATTGTGATCTATGAAAGTTTTACTGAAGCACCATTCGCAATCTTCTAGCAGGGATAGCTTTTATTTCATTATATGGTGCACCATGGGAGCACTGACGAGGTTGTAAACATTGGCTAAGGTTCTCTAATGCGGAGAGAGAAAGCTTCCAAGGGGCAAAAGTCTTATATATGGCGACATAAATAAAAACAATTGAAGGTGAACATGGAATCATTCCACCACACCAACCCAAAAGTCGCGGCACTGCCAAACGTGTTTTCACCGTACTGCGTAGGAAATACTTTTTCATTGATATGACGACGTGGTGCCAATCAACAGTTTTCTGTAGTGCATGAGATGATTTTGTAGCAGAGTGAGAGACATCGGTGAAAAATCCTAAACTTCGTCCAATGTCACGTTCTCCACCTCTATGTCCTCTACGCGAAGATCGTGCCCCTCTCTACTGCGCATGCTCCCCTCCGCGGACGTTGACCCCGTCAGCAGAGTTCCCGCGCTTTTAGTCAGCCGGACGGCCCACACGGCACTACTGTCGTCTGATCCGAGCTGTATCGCCGAAGACGCCTTTTTCGGTTTTCTCCGGAGCAGTCCTCTCTCAGAGCCGTTCCCGTCGCCTTTTCCCGCCTCCGGGCGATGCCCATGAGGCCGGCACAAGATGAACTCTGACCCCTGGTAATTACGGAGCTTGATGGGAACCCAGGGCGCCTTCAGCAGCCCAGGCCGCCTGCGGGACAGCCTGTACTTCTTCCACTTGAACGCCAGGGGGCACTGTTGCGCGGAGACCAACCGGTCCGTCCTGCCGCCCACCGACACCTCCAGGCTGACGTCATCCGCGCGAAACACGTCGGTGATGACGTAGATGTGACTCTCCTGCTGCAGCCCGTAGAGCCAGGGGACGAGAGTCAGGTCGCCCTTGGTGAAGGTGAGTTGTGCCGAGAACTTTCTCACGCCCTGGACCCGCACGTGGATCTCTTTCGGCTCCTCCTGTCGCCAACTCACCTGGGAGAAAGTAAGAAAGTGATCTCACACCTGTTCAGCTCACTTCCACTAGTCATGGCAGAAGACACACTATGGAACGTTACAGGGCCTTATTACAGTATTCACAGGTTCATTGTACCGGGGAAATTCTCTTAGCTCTGTTCAACAAGTACGACAACCAGTGGGCCACGGTTTAACGTTCCGATCCGCCCTAAGGACTCCAACCCTTTCTAGTAGCAGTCATGTTTGTTGGCGGACACAGCCGAAATCAAACTCACGTGACGGCTTTTAGTTTTTGAGTCAGGACCGCTAATCACTGGCCATAGACTACGCATGCTACAGTCTGTACAGGACATGGCGACAACTCGGTTGCTATCTCAAACAAAAGGCCAAAGGGCGATGAGAATAGACATACATGTACATTGTAGATTGCACCAAAAAGAAAAGACACCAACCAGTACCTAAATGTTTGAAATGGTGAAATAGATTCTGTACAGTTACAACGTTAACGTTACAGATACTGAGCAGGCATAGATAACGTTAGACGGGGATTTTCTACACAGCATACCATTTGCTACCTCTAAAAGTTAACCCTAACGTCAACGTTACGTGAAGACAACGGTCGTAACGTCTATCAAAGTGGCCAGAATTTCCCCATCCACTGTCAAGTGAAAATCAATAAAAGTGCGGTTGTCAGCCATACAAAAAATAAACCCCGAACGCAGCCCCAAACGCCGTGATGCTCACCATGTCGAGTAAGTAAGGGCACTGGAACCACGCCCACTTCTGGGGCGTGGCCTTGGCGACCTTTGACCCGTCGGGGGCGGGGTTACACAGGTCCGGCAGACTCCCCAGCAGCTTAAACCGGCTGGGTTTCACGATGACCTTCTCACTCCGCGGTTTGACCTTGATAAACACTGCCAACAGACCGAACGCCGCCGCCTGCTCCAATGACGACACAGCAATGGCGTCGTTGCCTAGCAACCCTAGAACCACCTGCGGGCCGACCAATGACCAGGCGTGCTCCACATCGGCGCCGAGAAGGCTGTCGTACAGAGCAGCGTCCATCGCTAGCTTTTTCTTTGTTTGTTTGTTTTGCTTTTGTTGTCATAGATGGTGACGACAGACCTGTAACACTATGATTGTGACGCTGGACACTGTGACGTGACTGTGACGAAATAAATGTAATTCCACTTGTGGTAACTCTTGTCTCTTTACCCTTGACCATTTCGTTTGACTTGTCGGAAGGAATGTGCAGTGTGACAATTGAATTTTTTCAAAGGGTGGACTATTTGTACGCTATCGTTTTTTTACAGCCCGCTTGAACGTGAAAATGTAACGGGAGGTGCCCCAACACGGTACAGCGGTAACTCATGGCGCTCCATCGCTAGTTGCCTGAGAGTGGTCAAATTTTGATGACTGAATTTTTTACACATAGATTTGAACAACATACTTGAATAAGAAATGCATTCATGTGGTTCATGAACCTGTTACAAGCGGCAAACAATGTGAGACAATTTCGTGTATGTAACCTTCCAATTTTGTGCTACGCTGGACAGTGTGCCTAACTCGGTACGCTTTTTTTACATTTTGCTTTCTTAAGAAGTAAGTGGTAAATTTAAGTACACAGAAAAAAATTAATAATATGATATTTTAGCTTTCTTTTGACAGTAAAATAGTGACTGTATGTACTTCTTGTCTCACATGAGGAAGGCTGTACCTAGAACAATCCAGCTCATGTTTTTACGGGCAATGGGCTGAATGCACTGATTGTGAATGCCCGACTAAAAAAACCATTACGAAAAAAAGACACCGCTAACATCAACAAAACTCGGTCTGATTATATGGAAATATCATCTACATCTCTCTATCAAGTCTTATTTTCATAGACAGCACGAATCATTTGTTACAGTCAAATAAATCTTTGGAGCGTACTCTAGTCTGTCACCTTCACGGCCACACTCCCTTGGGAGTACAATGGTGGCAATGTTTATGTCGCTTCCTTTTGGTTGCTTTTCTACTCAACAGACATTTGAAGACCCATATTCATAGTGTTTTATGGAGCTTTATTTATGTGTATCATGGTAGTTGTGTGACTGCTTGAAAGAGTTCGTATAGTTAGCGACACGAGCCGCCAATACGCAGAGGCCGGTGACCGCAGTGATTCAGCACTGTCAACATTACTGTTAGAATTCTGTTTTTTTAAAAACATGAAGTAAATATGTTAAAGTATACTTGGAATGCAAATTAAAGCTGTGTGCATGGACTTGGTTTATTTACCTTTGTAATCAGCATAGTCAGTGGCAACAAACACGGTGTACTTATGGATAATAAGATCAGCAAAAAATCCGTTCCGTCTTACGACGGGGACCGTCTTAGGGCGGCCCCCGTTAAGTATACCTCCAACATGAACGTTACGACGGAGATTTACCGGTACCTTTAACAGACGATCTGTACGATGGGTTGGGTTGAAAATTAGAGTTTCACTTTATTCAGAATTTACTTGTGAAGAAGTTACTGTTAATTCTTGATCTGCCACTGCTAGCAACTCAGTTGCTGGTTAGTTGGCACGTGTTTATTGATCATTTTCATGTGCCACTTTGTTCTCACTTCTGGTAACATACGGAAAGGAAAGAAAAACATATTAATGCGAACTTATCAGAGAAGAAATTTCAATTTTTTATCAATTTATTATGATAAATTAAACTAAACGACGGATATAACGAGTACAGGTGCATAATTAAAGGATCGTAATTCTACAATAGGAAACATCAATACAGGAATTTTCGTGAAGAACTTCAGCCAGTTTTGATGATTTTTTCTGTCAATGCCCTCGTCAATGGTTTAGCTGCCTTCAACTTTTTCAACTCAGAAAACAAAGACGAACCGAGCTATCCCCAGAAACGTTTGAAGTGTGGCTATATCACTAGCCTGGTGCCATCCGATTACTACAGGGGCTCGTTACACCTGCTTTTTTGTTTCAGCGCGGCGAGTGTAAGGAGCCCCAGTACTAGTCGGTTGGTACCCAGAGTGTAAGGAGCCTCAGTACTGGTTGGATGGTACCCTGGCTACCTTATGAGTACCTTATGGCTGCCTTGGCTGAACTGGACTCCAAAGTGGGCTACGATGATGATACAAGAACAGTTTTAAAAACAAACTGTGAACAATGAAGACAGAGACTTTTCTAAGGTCACGCAGGGCATGTATTGAAGCATCATTTATACAGTTATAGATATTTCTTGATGCGTTAGGAAAATATATATCATTTCTTAAAAAATATATTATCTAAAATTCACATAATGTACAGTACATACACAATGTCATCATTGTTTTAAAAGCTATGAGCTCTGTGGAATGTATAAGGCAACCATTTTCACATGTAAGACACTTCTAAGTATAAAATACATTCAGTTATTTACACATGAGACAGTTATTTTCACATTGTCAACATGTACATCACCCACGCTTCTGGTACAGTTTTCTTACTTCCAGTCTTGTTTTGATAAGTATTGGACTCCTGTGTCTCTGCTTGACACAAATTGGTGAGTTTTCTTTAGAATAGCACTCTACGAGCAAGAGCATCATCATTTGAAAGTTTATTGTGCGCTAAGGGGGAAGGGTACAATTGGCCAAATCCAATGTTAAAGGTGTTATTCTCGTGATGGTCTTTATCTGGGCAAAACCTGTAATGTACCTGCTGTAACGTAAAAGTTTCAGAAATGTTTTTTGGAAAGTGTAAACAATTATTAATTAGAAATGGGGAAAAATTACATTTACCAGGAGGGAATGTCTCTAAAAGTTGCAGATGGTCTCGCTGTTTGACTCCACTCTGGTTCAACAGTGCCTGGCAGCAGCATTGCACCAATTTGTCCAGCATCTCCATTTTTTTGTGTTTTTGTGGTATAGTGGGAGCAGCTGGCATAGGCTGAGCCGGTGTAACGCTGCTGCCAGGCACGTCTGAACTGGAGAGAAGCCACGCCAAACAGCGAGACCATTCACAACTCTCAGCAATGCAAGGCTAGTAAAAGAAAAGGAAATAAAATTAAAAAAAATACATCAACCAAAAAATGATTAAAATTGGGAAAAGAAAGATTTCTAAGACCAGAATTTAGCATAAAACTGTTTGACACATTGACTGGACTTTTGAGTTATTCACAGGCTAGTTGCCCAGTTCATGCACCTTCCCCAATCTATAAGCTGCCCAGCCCTTTCAAGTATCGTTTCCAAATTCTCGTACCAGTTTGCGTTTGTAAATGCCAAAATGGTCGTCACAACTATATCTGCCTTGATTTGACATTCTTTAGGATGATTCTAATCGTTGGTAATGTTACACAATAGCATATGAGTAGAAGATTATTTTAATGCTGTCAGTAAGTAGACTTTAAAGTTGCATTTATTGTGCAATAAACAGATGACTTAAAAGGTATGGTATCTATGACACTGTATCTGAGATTTTTGTTGTTGCAATAAACATTATTTTTGAGTGTGATTTGAAAGATTGGACTTGAGGATTTTTCTTAAGTTATACAAACTGTATTTGTGAAGCTTACTCCCAGGAAATGGTCTCCATTTGTTTTTGAAAAAGGTAAAATACAAGAGCTTCTACCCCAGAAAGGGGGCCCGCCCCCCTTCTGGACTGCGCGCCGCCTAAGGGTGCTCTGCACCCTCCTCCATTCTGTTTCTGGGGAGATCCCTCCACATTATGACAAACTTTGATAACACAAACATGCTTACATGTTTACAATCACAGACTTGAAAACAACTACACGACACCCAGTGACCCTTTTCTTAAAATAACTCAACCACCCTCGTGACCGTGGATGTACTGAACCACGGTAAGGTCGTGGTCAGAGGTCACAGTGAAGGTGGTTGCCTGACCATTCACTTCAACCGTACTGCTGTAGGTAACCCCTGCTGGGAGTGACGTCTCGGTCTGGTACTGGCCAGCGGGGATTTGGAACGGCGGATTGTTTGGCAGCTGTACGGTGAGAAGTGGCACGCATGCGGCAATGTTGTTTTGCTGGTCAGCTGGAGGATCAGCATCTGTTGAGACGGGGGACCTGAGGAGAGACAGATGAGAAAAACACGTCTGATCTTGTGGCTGGAAAGTATGGATGGTGTCACAGGATAGACCGACGCTGTTGTTCCGATGTTGCTCTTTTAATGCATGAAACCTCTAAATCTACATAGCAGGACTTCACACTGCCAACCTATCCGTCTCCTGACCCCCTCCTCTCTGCTCATGCGCAGTTAGCCTTGGGCATGCCAAAAACTATTGCAATGACTCCGTCACAGATGGGGTGCAAGGATTTTACTCAAAGCTGCGGTACATTGGTGTTGTTGCTGCGACCCAGTGATTTGAAAGTGCGCTCAACGTAATTCTTTGAAAAAAAGAAACTTTTTACCCTCTGCATGATTGTGTGTTTTGTTGTCTTTTTAGTCATAATTGTCATGATCTTCGTTCTGGAAGCCATCCGAGGGAGAGTGTGTGACAGAACATTTTGAATGATGGGTAACACATAATTTAGAATGCAGCGATGCCACCATTGTACTTTAGTCCAGTGAGTCAAATGATTCTGAGATATAAAGGATATATGATGATGATATAAAGAAACCATTGGACTTACGTAGTGTTTTAAGGATTTTTAACGCAGTGAGAAACAGGATTTATGTACAAGTTGAAACATCAATGAACTCCCAGGACACCTTGATCACAAAATCACAAACATTCAATCTCTTAATCTCACCTGCTGTCGGCATTCTTCAGCAGCTGTTCAGACAGCCTACAGGTAAAACAAACCAGTTGTTAGGTACAGTCTTAATCAAGCCACTTCTAGGAGGATGACATGAAAGTTAACACACAAGATTTTTCTCAGGAAAAGTCTACTATAGTAGGATATTAAAAAAACAACCAGTTGCTAGTTACAGCAAGGAGGTTGAAAAGAGTTCCTTTAGTTACAGTCATAATCAAGCCACTTCTAGGAGGAGGCCACAAAAGTTAACACACATTCAGTTTTTTCTCAGGGAAGACAACTAGAGTAGGATAGGATGGAGGAGAATCTTAAGAAAGTTAATGTTACAATAAGAATTGAACATCTTGTTTATAACGCTAATTCACCTTTATCCGCAGAGTAACTTATATCCGTTGCTTTGAGATATGGGGTATTTTATATGGATGGCAAGTCCACAGACAGTGATTTCAAACTGCAGTAAATTGAAAGAATTGTAATTTGAAGCTGCCGTCCTTCGACTTAATATTTCTAAATACCCTCCTTTTTAAAACAACAAATACCGGGTATAGGTTACTTTGAACGGATAAAAGTGAACTAATGTTATGTTTAGTTGACCAAATTTCATCATTATCAACTTGTATACAAAGTTTATTTAAGCCTCAAATGAAAGTATATAATCATTTTCATTCAACTTCATTCTGTCTTGAAATAATCGGAACAACATGAAAAATGGTTGACACTTGCTGCATGTATTAAAATCATAATTTGCACATTTATTTATTTTTGCACATTGGCACTGGCTCCATGTACTACACACCACGTTAGACCCGTTCTTGTTCTTTAGTGGTGGGGCTTAGTTCAGAGTGGGCTTCCTCAAAGTCATGTATGGGGGGTTTGCCTCCAAAGGAAATTTTAATTCTATGACCGAGGTAGCCCAGCTTTTCTGGATACCCAATTGAAACTATATCTATGATTAATCGGTACCAAAAAAGCCTTACAGCTTCATAAACAGCATGAAAACTAAGCTGAGAAGTCCAAGATAGCACATGAACAACACAGAGATAGCAAATGAACATGCAAAGTGTTGCCTACTTTTGCACTTTCTCCAAGCGTGACTCCTTTTCTTCTCTATCTCTCTTTGTTCTGTAAGAAATGGACACAAATGAGTCATCTATAATGTGCCTCAGTGCAAGTGTTCCTTGAAGGTATGAAGCTATAAGGACATCCCAAAAATAATGAAACAAAAGAAGAGAGTTTACAAACCTTCTCAGCTGATTTTTCAGTGCCTCGACTTTTCTGTAAATGATAAAAAAAAAGAAGAGAATTTTAGTCTGAGTGCATGGAAAATGATAGCAGTACCATAGCAGTGTATGAGCCTGACTAAGTGGCACTTCTGGTGCGGCCATCTGACTGATCTGCCTCAGAGACTCTTTTGAGACAACTTACCTGTACAACTGGGGAACTGGTTACTAACTAGATGTTCTACTGTTTCAGAGTTTGGGCTTATAGTTACGCAGCTTATGCAATGTTTGTAGAACGTTTCTGTTCTGTTTATCTGTTTTCCATGAGTTGCCATAGGACTTCAATACCGGCCCTTATTTGGTAGTTCTCTTAACGTTCTCCCACCCTCAAATCTTCTTAAAGCTTATGGTTCACTCACGAAACTAGAATCTTAAAAATCCATAACTTGATATAATTGCGCTTATAGCGGCATGTCAAACATTACGAGGAGCCTGGAGTGAGTTACAACCCTGAAAAGTGAAGTTTGCATAACAAAGACTAAAATACCCATATTCCATCAAAATACCCATATCCCATCTAGATTTCCCGTTCAGAAACATTATCTGTATCAACAAACCAACATCCTTCATGATGAGACTCAGTGGTAAGAATAATTAGTATCTTCAGAGGTACATGGGGTGGAGGAAGCTGATAAACACCACCCTGCCCTAGTCTGGGTTAGGCTGAACAGCAACAAGGTGCAGTATGTGATCAATGCAGTCAGTCTGAGACATAGCACTGGCAGGTAAATAGTATTTTATGCTGCGCTTTGAATTCTTTTGAGTATTTCAGTTTTTCTTTCGGTACTATTTCAGCTACTACAGTCCTGTCCTTGGTGCTGAGACATGAGAGAGGTTTGAGCCGACTTCTCAACTGACAGATATTTACCTTTTCAGGGTGGCTTCTTGTTCTGGATCATTACTTGACAACTCGATGTCCTCACACCTGTAACAATAAAACTGGTTACATGACCTGAGAGGATATTCCCTGGATCAATGGCAGGAGGGTAATGAAAGATTTAAAGGAAAAGTTCTGATGTGTGAGTTGGACATAAGGAAACTAACTTACTTGCACGGCACCCAGAATCCGCCACCCTCCAGTATAGCAAGTCTGGATTTGAGGGCCTCCACTTCCAGTGCTCTTCTGGCAAGGCTGTAGAAGGGTTAGAGGGCAAAGGTTAGGAGTTTCTGTAGTTGCTTATAATCTCCTTAACTATTACACCTACTGCACCTTCCTTGAGTTGCATGCTTGCATCAAGCATGTAATTATTAACCAAAATATTCTTTGAAAGTTGCTCAAAACTTGCTGAATTCCTTGCATACATTTAAATGATACTTCATTCAGTCCATCAGCTAATGTACATAATAAATACATAATATCTTCCTGGACTTCATGTAAAAACAATATTTGCAAACTACTTCTAGTTTGACTATGTTTTTCTCATTTTTGTATCTGGTACCATTCAGGTTACTAACTTGATATGAACATAGAGTCCTTTAGATGGGATGCATATAACATCTATTATCATAATACCGGTACGTTTACGACGATTTCTCTAGCCATACTGATTTGACAAATTGTCAACGCATCATTTTCTCCAGTTACATGTTGCTGTAATAGGTTACCCTTGCCACTTCTTCTGTGTAACTTTTCTGCCACTCTTGTCCTGCTAAAAGCGTAATATTGTAATTGTAACACGCCGCGGAATTACACGGCGAACGGGCGCGTGGTTGGGAGGGGGTACAAAATACCGGTAGGAAGAAACACGGCACAATTAACTGCCGCTATGTACATTTATACATCCTCTGATGTTCCTTCCTTTTCTGTCAGTAAATGCATAAAACATAAACCTGCATGAGCATACAAAATGTCATGAGAAAACGGACGTATACTGTCAAGAATTTTCATTTAACTTCTGCCCGTCACAACCGCTATGACGTAACACTTCACTGCTAGCGTAGATATAAAAATGGCGGGAAAATGGCTGCGTACGTTCAATTTTGCCCATTCAGTCGTAGATCCGGGCTATTATGCAACGGTTCTTCACACTTTTACATGAGTTGTAGGTCACCAACAGAAATTCAAAATTGTTGTTGAATCATGTTCTTCTTGTGCCGTGAGCATGTGTAATTATGATCTATATAAATTTGGCAATGAATGTGACAGTGTGTTCGTCCCACGACGAGCTGCCTACCCCGAAATTTAAAAAAAAGTATACTGAAAACTTTTGGCCTTGTTGTCTTCGAATGCATTGTTATCGATGCTTTGTAAATGGTGTATTGGACACCTAGATGTCTGAAGTGTGCACAGCTCAGAAATAACTATTGTTGCATGTGTAGATCTCTTTAAGTTCCAGTATTTTTAATCTACCGGTATAAGTCTTACTACCGGTATTATGCCAATGCATGTTACGGTATTTTGTATTTTTTTTTAGCACAATAGATATAGGTTTAACTCACAGATAAAGTTTGAACTAATGTTTCATGCCCATCTTAGGGACATCTCTTACCTCATATTCGCAGCACTCAGCTCTTCGATAAGACTACAAAAGGGCACAGAGAAAAGTTGGTAAGATCACTTGTAGGAAGGTCATAAGAAAATAGGGATAAAATAAAGATGATGATGGAGAAAAGACAATTTTATTAAATCTAAAAGCTTTGTGTTCTGAACAAACTTTTTACATCAAGTCTTACTCTACAGCTGAAACAATACCATTATGTTTGTGGAATGAAATGGTTCCTTACAGTTAAAGGTAACATTTAAAACATCATCATTGTATAGGTCTGATGCACGGTTGAATTAGAATTTCTGAACTTTTTCCAAAGTACAAGTCCTGAAATACTTACGTTGCTTTGTCCTGAGACATTTCGGCCAGCTCTCTGTGAGGAGTGAGAAAGACTTTGTTACTATGGGAGTGATGATCAGTGTTCCTAATACAGCAGAGCATGTGGTTAAGATATGCAGAATTTGTGTCACTAAAAATGTCTAAAGGAATCCAATCTTAAATAATGTAAACCTCCATGTCTGTTACTATGGGAGTGATGATCACAGTGTTCCTGATATGGCACTGTACATGGTTTTACACAGGAAATAGTTATAAGAATATGCAGGATTTTACTTCGCTAGAAATGGAGAAAGAAGTACCAATCTAAACTTTATATAATGTAAACCTCAATTAATTGCTTGTCTGTGTGATACCTTTTGGTCTTGGCGGCTTCTTCCACTTCTGCCTGTCGTTGGTCCTTGACTTGTTTCTCTTGTCTGAACAAAACACAGAAAATTTAACAGGAGATGCAAAAACTCTGGAGCAAAGTGTTTACAATTAAGAACCACAGTTTACTTAACAACAATAAAAAATTAATAATTTAAAAGATAAAAGACCAAGAGAGTTCACAAACCTGTTTATTTCACTCTGCAGTTCCGTCACTTTCCTGTAAGTTAAAAACAAACAAACATTTAGCCTGATTGAGAGCCTGGAGAGAGAAAAAGCATCATCATTATCTGATGAGGGCTATGTCCAATTTAAACTTGATAATATATATATAATGTAAACCTCAATTAATTGTCTGTGTGATACCTTTTGGTCTTGGTGGCTTCTTCCACTTCTGCCTGTCGTTGTTCCTTGACGTGCTTCACTTGTCTGAACAAATCACAGAAAATTACAGGAGATGCAAGAACTCAAAATGTTTACAATTAGGAAACACAGTTTAATGAATAATGATGAAAGATCAACAGCTCTGGAGCAAAGTGTTGAAAATTAGGAACCAGACTTAGTCTAATTAATAATTAAAGATAAAAGATCAAGAGAGTTCACAAACCTGTTTAATTCCTTCTGCATCTCCAATACGTTCCTGTAAGTTAAAGATAAACAAACATTTAGTCTGGTTGAGTGCCAGCAGAGAGAAATGCATCACCATAATAGATGAGCGCTATGACTCTCATATGAGAGGGCAGACCAATACAACAATGTCATCAGCACCTCAGTTGGGCTGCTGAGAACAACTTGCTAAATGGTTTGCAAGAGAACAAGAAGCAGCAAGCAGCAAAAATAGAAGGACCCCTTCTTTCATTAAACTTAAAGTTGGTACAAGCAATTAGAAACAAAAATGTCTCACTCTCTTAACTCCAACAACAAGCAAAAATATCTCTGTTTCTGCTGGGCCAGGGTGGTATTTTCTTTCTTCAGATCAACTGCGAGTTGGGTTGGTGGAAAACCCTGTTGGAGAAAAATGTTTTGGATAAATTGAAGTTTAAAAGACAAACAAATGAATAGACAGTCATTTGGTTTTAAGAGCAAGAGTGTGCCATGCTGTGCAATGGCAATGTGCAGTGTACAGAAAGTGTGAAGTGGAAGGTTTATAAATTTTTTTTTGAAACAATATGTTTGCGAGGCTACATCATTCTCTCAAGATCAACAACCAAGATCCATAAATTCATAACGTTCCCATTTTGTATATTTTGGGCAAACCTACATGTGTAAGTTAAATGAATAAATTATATACTACAATAATCATAGTTGTGGAGTAACGAGAAAATGCTTGATTTTATAGGCCCTTAAAGTTACACTTTCAGATCAACGTAAGTGTGAAAACTAGCGGCAGTGTTCCAACTTACTTCTGGTGCTCCTTGTCATAGTCTGCCCTCAGGCTGAAGATGAGAATACAACATAGCCGTCAAGAAGTTGAAAGAAAACGAACTCAACACTGCTTCAGGTCAGCACTTTTTCAAGAAAAGAAGAGATCCAAATTTCATTTATTTATTTGTTTGTTCGTTAACACCCAGAATCAGGGCTGCCTAACTAGCCTGTGGCTATTACAAAGGGCTAGTGCTACTGACAGAGATAAAAAGGGCAACGCAAATAAAATTTGACATGAACAGAAAACAATCAATAACAGTGTTACAATATCTTAAGCATATTTATAAATTATTGCATACAAAGGGTATTGAGCAATGCCTACAATCATGTGTCTGTAATGATCACTTATTGTTTGTTCATATTTGGAAAGTCCTTTCTAAAGATCAAGCTAAATTGAGAGGAAGCAAAAAGAACCAGAGGATTGTTGACCTACCAGAGTAGTTGGGTCTTAAGCTCCATTATTCGATGGTCTCTGGCATCATTGTGCCTTCAAAATATTAAACAAATACAGCTTTAATGCATGACTGGGAGAGGAGGAATTGACATTCAGCAAGACCTGATGAATCCCCGTCTTGTAATCAGTTAATGTCACCCCGTACGGTAATACAGGTATAACATTGTTGTGTGCAAGCTAGTTAACCCCTGATGATGATGAGCTTAGATATAGGAATAATTTTATGTAAATCACCTGATCATATGTCAATGTCTATACTGTCCTCGAATTTGATAGTTTCTACTTAGTTTTCTGTGTACTCACAGTCTCTCAGCGATGAGTTGCGCCTCCAGCGATATTGTAATAAAGGCATCTGTCTCGAGGTCATCACCACCAGCACAGTGTTGGGGGCACCTAGAGGGGGGGGGGGTCATTTCAGTTACAATTCTATAGAATCCTTTTTCTTTAAGAGGAAGCTTGTCTTAAATATTAGAATAAGAACAAAATTTAATGTGTTTTCAAGCATATTTGCAGCTAAAATTATATTAAAGGCATTATTAGCTTTAGGAAGTTGACAAATACTGAATGATGAGAATATTAAAGGGAAATTGATACAGAAATCATATAAGATATGAATCCACCATAGATGATCTTTTGTATCATTTTGGTTTAAGTATTAAAAAAACCTCAAGTCAGTCTTTGATAGCTTACCCGGTGATCTGTGGTGGTACTGCAGTGTGAGGTTTTGGGGTGTTCACGTGATGACCACTTAGGTACCTGTAAAAGATGAATATGTCAAAGCATCAGATATGAAACATACACATCAGTACCAGCTGGCATGAATCAGGGTATTGAAGGTGTAAGACAATTTAGCTGCATGACCCTCTTAACAGGACTTAATATGCAGAATAACTAAAACAGCATAAAAGTAAAACTACTCTCCGTTGATATGATATTCCTAACTACCCTGTTTTTTAATACAACAGCCAACGGATATAGGTTACCAGTGGATAAAGGTAAACTGGTGTTTCTCCATTAGATGTATCAACTCTTTCATCACATGACTCAATCCATCTTCTCCCACACATCACTCAGGTCAGTGTGCAGTGTGAGAGACTTGATCATTACAGCAAAGTCGTCAACAAAGAAAAATATCTCACTGTTTTAGGTCTCTTTGCTTGGCCAGGAAGGCATCATTTTTTGTCTTTAACCAGTTGGCGGCGATGGTGGTCTGCTCAGCCACCCTGTTTGAGGAAATGTTGGGATGACTTAAACTTCAAAAGACAAAATTAAACTTTTTACATACAAACAAAAATATCTCTGACTATCTTTCTGTTTGGCCAGGAGATCCTCCTTTTCCATTCTCAGAGTTTCAGCAACTTATTTGGAATTCATTGAACCAACCAATCTTGGCAATATTTAAAGATTCATAATTTGATTACTGCACCCCATCTTAAAACTAAACTTTGTATATTTCTGTTTGGCCAGGAGGTCCTCCTTTTCTTTTCTCAGAGTTTCACAGTTTTCTCAGAGGTAATCATCAGGAACCAATGAATCTTGGCATTATCTAAGATACAACAACTACTGCACCCCATCTTAAAATAAACTTTGACTGTATCAGGAAACAAGAAACAAAAATATCTCACTCTCTCTGTTCAGCCAACAAGACGTCTTTTTCCATTTGGAGCATTTCAGCGATGTTAGTCTGCGCAGCGATCCTGTTGGAAGAAACGTTTGAGATGCATCAAACCTGGACCATTCCTGGCAAAGATACAAGGACTGCTGCTCCCTATTTCTACTTCTCAGAATTATATTCTATCCATAATTTCTATATGATAAGCAACAACAAACGAAGTGTACCCATTTCAGAGCAGCAAGGTTGTAATATAACCTGTAGTGTTTTCACTTACTTTTTCTGTGCTGTGTCGAGTTCTTTCTTTAGGCTGAAGGGAAGATACAAAATTGCCGTCAAGAACTGAAGCTAAGGAAGCAAACTGTTTATTTATTATTAGACGGTCTAGAATAGCGTCTACAGTCTACAGAGATAGATACTAGTTGATTGTTCAGTTTTCTTATCTTAAGAAAGTTCTTAGTTTTTAATAGATCAAGTTGAATAGAGAGGAAGCAGAAAGAACCTGAGGATTTTTGACCTACCATTCTAGCTGTGTGTGAAGATCTTTGATCTCGTTGTCCTTGTTCAAGAGATCTGCCCTTGTGGTGCTGTATCTGCATAGTATTAAAACAAACACAGCTTCAATGTAACAATGCATCACTTGGAGGAAAGGTTCAACAATGTATATAACAGCTAATAGATATTTTGTATCTTCATATTGGAAAGTCCCTTCTTGAAAGATGGAGTTAACTCAAGAGAAAGTAGAGAGAACAAATGTACCCATTTGAGAGCAACAAGGTTGTAATATAACTGGTGGTGTTTTCACTTACTTTTTCTGCGCCTTGTCCAGGTCTTCTTTCAAGCTGAAGGGGAAGATACAAAAAAGCTGTCAAGAACTGAGCCTAAGAAAACAAACTATTGTGTATATTATTATCATTAAATGCAAACTAGTGGTTTCAAATTAAAATATCATCGAAATTGAAGCCTCAGTCTGTCGACTTGATATTCCTAAACACCATTTTTAGTACAATAGAATGATACAAGTTACTTGAACATAAACTTTGAACATAACATGCCCATCTCGGGGACACCTCTTACCTCTTATTCGCATGGGTCAAGTCTTCAAGGAGCCTGCAAGGAGAGATAAAAGTTGGTAAGATCACTTGTAGAAAGGTTTATTTATTTATGATGATGAAGAAAAGACTTTTATCTGTCATTGTTAACTTGAGAAATTTAAGCGGTGTCCAGTAACCACCTAATAGCATGCAGAGGGTTAAATTTGACAATTTTTACTTTGTTTGCTAAATACTTACAGCCGCTCTGCTACCAGCGCTGACTCCAGGCGAACTACCTCAAATGCATCCAGCTCCAGGTCGCCACCACCATTGCACCTGGGGGGGGGGGGGGTAGTTACAATTTTAAGGAATGGTCATCTCTTTTCTTCCCTTAAACCTTAGCAGGTGAGTAAGAACAAGATTAAATTGAAACTATTGTCCATTGACTGATATCCTAAATGTCCCAGTTTTCAAGACACTAATATAGGTTACTATGTGGATATAGGTGAACTAGTGTTAGTAAAATAGTCTCTTAGTCAGTATTTGATGATTCAGTTTGAATAGTTGGATGTTGCTGCCTACCTAGTGGGCTGCAGCTTCAGGTTGGTCACATGATCCAATGGGCACTGAGAGGAGGGGGGTTCCAAGGAGAACACTTCAGGTGCTAAAACAGCGAGCCTATGTTCGGAGGAAGGATCAAAGGAGACGATGCTGGGCTTCGTTACTGCAAGTGTCCGGTGTCCAGGTGGTGTTGAGTTCTTGGGCCTGAGGTAGCTGTAAATGATAGATGGTATCAGATATGAAACATACACATCAGCACCAGTCTGGATGGGCATTGAAGGGGAAAGATGAAGCTGGCATTCTTCTTAACTCATGTCAGAATTTGGCAAGTCACTTAAGGTGTGACGGCATATTTTTCAATGCAACTAAAACAGCATAAAAGTAGAACAATATCAGCAGTCAATTAGATCTAAGACAGCAATAACAGCTTGGTAAGGTTAGAAATACTCAGCATAAGTCTAAAAGCATATAATAAGATTAGAAGGGTAGACCAAAGTATATAAGATATAATATGTTCTCCTGACCTGTACGCATGCTGAAGTGCGGCCTGGAGTTCCTTGATAGTTCTGCAGAAAGTGGGGAGGGAGACAGATTTGAAATGTTTTCACACAACACACCAGGATCTAGCTATAGATACAACAGGTTTTTCTTTGACATCCCAAGGAAGATTTTATCAAACAAGGTTGAAGAGAGAAGTGCAAGGTCCCAGGCAAGTTTGACCCCCCTGATCACATGACCCCAACAGAAGTGGGCTGGTGCAAGGCTCCAGGCATAATTGACCAATACAAACGTATGAGCAGACCCATGGTCTGTAGAAATTAACATACCAGAATATAAGACCTACCAACCTCTGTTGTCTCCGTCTGATTCCACTACAAAACTCAACATTACAGTATGCAACAGAGATTTAGCAGGTTGGGTGAGTGAATAAACAATTCAGTATTTCTTGGAACATGCAAGAAATTGCAATAATATCCATCAAATGACTGTACAAAGAAAAAAAGGCCAGAGAATAGAACCCGAATTCAAGAGGAAACAAGGATTGCACAAATACTGAGTGTAGATTTTTGTAGTGAAAATCTAACATTTAAAATTCATCCTGTCCTCTCTACAAAGCTAGAATGTTACAGAGCTGGGTTCTGCGACTCACATGTCGGCTTTCCTGCTGTTGATGTTGATCATGTTGTTGTGCTCTTCCCGTAGTCTTATGTACTTCCTCCTCAACGCCTCAAGATACGCACCCTGCTCCGACAGCTCTTTCATCTGAAGGTTCATACTGTGGGCAACATAACGATAGATCTATTTGCGTGAACAATAACAAAACAGATTTTTTTTTCTGCATATGAAAAAAAATGTCTGTGGTTTATCAGAGAAAGATGTTCACTGATAGAAGAAAGATGCTGTACAAATATATACAAAATGTTTTGTTATGTATTCTGTAGTTTCACTGTGCCTTTTGTTCAGTCAATTAAGCTTCTATACAGAACAACTTGGAAAGACACCAGGAACTTCAAACAAATCATGTCAGCTATCACTATTGTGTAAAACATACATATTGTATTTATCCTAGAGTAACTAATATGAGGAAAAATAAAGTAAAACAAAACTTACATCACATCCATGGTACATAATCGCTCGTCGGCACTCTTGACTCCCTTGTTGGCACTGTAGATACAGACATGGAAAAATTTATTATGTTGATTTTTAAAGCCAGAATTAAGACATCATCATCATCAAACTGGGGGGTATCAAGTTGCTTTTCACTAAATTACATCAAGAGTACATTAAATGATATAAGTATTCCACATGCATCCAAAGTGGTTCTATAGGAGTGCTTTTTCTTCATTTCTTCAAGTCAATCCTGCCCAAAAAAGTACAGAAAGGCTATCAGTAGATTCCATCTCCAACAAATTTGTAATCTTCCTCTCTGGTGACCATTTTTGGTTCATTACAGGCATTCTTTCAGCAGTAGGCACACCAATACTACATTCAACATTGCAGAGAAAATTTGGCTTCATTTATCACAAACATTTCCTTTTCAATGACAACTGAAGTAAAAAAAAATCACAATCTTACCCATCCAACTTCTCTTGGCTCTCTCGAAGCATCCTGTAAGAACACAACATTTCCCATTATGTTCAACACAAATAGCTGTAACTGGGACTCTGGTATGCCTATAATGCTGCACGGCATTCTGTAAAATTTATTATCATATAGCCAGGCGCCGCGGACCAATCAGAAGGCCCCGTTCCACGAAGGCCCCGTTCCACACCGGCACCGGTGTCGATTTGCATCGACACCGGCACCAGTGTCGATGCAAATCGACACCGGTGCCGGTGTCGATTCATTCTGACCAATCAGGGGAGCGATACCCACCTGCCTGGCCTGAATCTACGTGTTACGGCGTCATGCATCAGCAGAAAGGAATGCTTTGTACAGTGTGCAGTCCATGTTAGAGTTAATCCAAACATTATTACTGTTCACATTCCTTCAAATTTATTGAATATGTACATCTATAACTTAGGATTAAATAGCAACACACTTGTCCCAGCAGAAAGGAATGCTTGGTACAGTGTGCAGTCCATGTTAGAGTTACATGGGGACCAAGTCTATTGTGATGGTCCAGTTCCATTTAACAAGTAACATAATGAATTGACATCTTTGTTAGTATTTAAAGCCTTGAAACCGACCTTGATCCAAACATTATTACTGTTCACATTCCTTCAAATTATTGAATATGTACAACTATAACTTAGGATTGAATAGCAACACACTTGTCCCAGCAGAAGGGAATTTGTCATTATGTCAAGCCTTGGAAGTCTTGAATAAGGGAAGTATGTATTATAAAGGAATTTGTTGCTTAAATGGGTCAGTTTGTGTAGGCTATATGATAATAACGTTAATGCCCCGCCTTATCCTCGGTGTATATGGTGAGATAATCCCTGGTCAGGTGCGATAACCACCTCATAAACCACCTCGTTCGCTACGCTCACTCGGTGGTTTATTCGGTGGTTATCGCACCTGACCAGGGATTATCTCACCATATACACCTCGGGCCGGAGCATTAACCCTTTAGTGTTAACGTCTCAATATTAATTTTGACTGTGTGTGGTATTTTATTCTGAATGGTAAAAGAACAGCAGCTTTTGTTGTTGTCTTTTCAGCACAAGTTTTGCAACACCTTCAACTGACTTTCTTATCCCTGGGATGGAAGGAAAATGTACGCTAACCCATCCAACATCACAACATTTAATGTCAGAACACTTTCTCTGAAATGTAGCAATTAAACAAGTGGACTTTATTGATCAGAATTGGGGTTGGCACAGATTTTGTAAACCTTACTTCTTTAGTTGGTCTTCTGCCTCCCAGTGGGCTGCCTGTTGGGATTCAAGTGTCCTGTAAAAAATGGACAAATTCTTCATGAAAGCAAAAAAAAAACACAACAACTATGGTGACATTGTGTGTGGATGGTGTTCAGCACCAAGGAGAGGTGTGTTTACCTGTGTGTGGATGGTGTTCAGCACCAGGGACAGTTGTGTTTACCTGTGTGTGTGTGTGTGTGTGTGTGTGCGCACGCGCGTTCAGCACCAGGGACAGATGTGTTTACCTGTGTGTGTGTGTGTGCATTCAGCACCAGGGACAGGGGTATTTACCTGTGTGTGTGTGTGTGTGGTGTTCAGCACCTGGGACAGGTGTGTTTATCTGTGTGTGGATGGTGTTCAGCATAAAGGATGGGTGTGTTTACCTGTGTGTGGATGGTGTTCAGCACCAAGGACAGGTGTGTTTACCTGTGTGTAGATGGTGTTCAGCACCAGGGACAGGTATGTTTACTTGTGTGTGTGTGGTGTTCAGCACCAGGGACAGGTATGTTTATTTGTGTGTTGATGGTGTTCAGCACCAGGGACAGGTGTGTTTACCTGTGTGTTGAAGGTGTTCAGCACCAGGGACAGGTATGTTTTCCTGTGTGTTGATGGTGTTCAGCACCAGGGACAGGTGTGTTTACCTGTGTGTGGATGGTGTTCAGCACCAATGACAAGTGTGTTTACCTGTGTGTGGATGGTGTTCAGCATCAGAACTTCTATCACAAAGTTTCTTGCTGTACAATAAACATTGTTCATACCTTGTGGTTCTGTACAATCTGACTTTGAGGTCGTTGACAATATTGGACGTTCTGTGAACAGAAATTCCTTTGTTAGAATTGTATTTGAAGTTATAAGTTTCTTGCAGCTTCGTTCACTAAGGAACAAGACAACACTTTTGCCAAACAGGTACCTTAGCAGACAAAGGGCTAGATCTTTACCATTTTGATCTTCATTGGGATCTTTAAAACATGTTTGTATGTTTTTCATTTTGTAGACCGTTATTGTTATGCTTCATGTCTATAATCATAATTTATAGCAAAACCAGTTATGCCAATATTGAAATAGGAACACAGCTAGAAGTATGGATCATTTTCTTTTATGACAACAAACATCATGGATCTAATTTTTTCTGGTAGAAGCAACGACTGTATTGATAAGGTCTGTTAGTCTTTCCATATGTTAGAAATGTTAGAAAAGTCTATCAAGCAGGTTTGCTTATTTCCTTGCAGTAAACTAAACGTGTATCCAGGTGTTAGAAGGAACAGCTGCAGCTGCATTAAAGAAGTCCTGCTCACCTGGCCAGCTGGTCCTGTAGTTGTTGGTTTTTCCTGAAGGGATGGGAAGGGTGATGTTAAACACACCGTGGTGCATCTTATTTGTGTCGTACCCACCCGAGAGAAAAACAACATACATTTCTTTTTCATTCAGGTTTGTGATATGCCCTAAAATTTGAGAAAATTTTGTGTCTTTCTACAAAAATTGTGACAGAAATTCCATTCTCTGAATCCCGGGTATTCAAATCTTTTACAGCTGTACTTGGTGCAACCAAAGTGCGTTTAAATCATTTTATGAAAGCCAGAGTGTGAGAACAGTAGAATCCCATGTGATAACCCAAGTTATCATCCAGTCTGGAACACCCATGCCAAACCTTATCACAACCCAGATATGATATAAATGACTGTACTGAAGTTTGCTTACTCCTTTTCCTCCTCTAGCTGGTACTGTGCCTCATTGTTTAAGAACTCCATCTGCTCCAGCTCTTCCTTTAATCTTTCCTCCGTGCTCGCGTGGAAGCTTGGGAAGTACTTTGGTTGTTCAGGGTTTGTCTCCGACTCTCCCCACTGCTCGAGGTGGCGTTGACTGTAACACAAGGGGCAGGAGGGAGGTCTTTATTGAAGTGCCTGGGGTACCGGGGTTAGGTGTGACAAGTTGTTACTATAAAGAAGGCCTTTCGCTAGACATAGAGGGGTTATGTGTGACAAGTAAAAAAGAACATACTTTTTCTTTGCAAAATGGTGGAATCAGTTAACAAGAATCTTAAATCTTTCAAGAACACTGACTATGGCATGTCAGGTACTCTTTCACACAGAAGTCTGAGAACAGGCCAGTCAGTGCTGAAAATGGAGTGATGAGAATAGAATAGCTTCTACTGGGAAAGAGTCAGGATCAGGAGAGATGGAGGGAAAGAGTCAGGATCAGGAGAGATGGAGGGAAAGAGTCAGGATCAGGAGAGATGGAGGGAAAGAGTCAGGATCATGAGAGATGGAGGGAAAGAGTCAGGATGAAGAGAGATGGAGGGAAAGAGTCAGGATCAGGAGAGATGGAGGGAAAGAGTCAGGATGAGGAGAGATGGAGGGAAAGAGTTAGGATCAGGAGAGATGGAGGGAAAGAGTCAGGATCAGGAGAGATGGAGGGAAAGAGTCAGGATCAGGAGAGATGGAGGGAAAGAGTCAGGATCAGGAGGGATGGAGGGAAAGAGTCAGGATCAGGAGAGATGGAGGTAAAGAGCCAGGATGAGGAGGGATGGAGGGAAAAAGTCAGGATCAGGAGGGATGGAGGGAAAGAGTCAGGATCAGGATGGATGGAGAGAAAGAGTCAGAAACCTGCTCCTCAAGATGAGTCACACAGCTGAAAAGACAACCAAACTGTCTCCAAGATGAATCAATTAAATGATAAATGAACAGTGAATAGATTCCGACAGACTTACTTGATGGCTTCCATGTCATCCAGGACCTGATGCACCACAAATGTGTCCATCTGTGCAGCTCCCTGCTGTGCCTCAGCCTGCACCTGATGCTCCATCATTGTGTCTACCTGTGCATCTCCCTGCTGTGCCTCAGCCTGCACCTGATGCACCATCGTTGTTGTGTCCATCTGTGAAGCTCCCTGCTGTGCCTCAGCCTGCACCTGATGCACCATCGTTGTGGCCATCTGTGCAGCTTCCTGCTGTGCCTCAGCCTGCACCTGATGCACCATCCTTGTTTCCATTTGTGCAGCTCCCTGCTGTGCCTCAGCCTGCACCTGATGCACCATCCTTGTTTCCATTTGTGCAGCTCCCTGCTGTGCCTCAGCCTGCACCGCTCTGTAAGTACCAACAAGTTAGCAGGACTGAAAGGACTTTGCTAGAAACAACAGACTTCAGATATCAAGACTGTTTCCTGTGTGAATCTTTCCCATCCCACTTATTGTTTCGGAGCCTATGAATTTTTGCTGTTAAACTCTACAAAAATGCATTTTAAACATTTCCAGTTTAAAGCTAAATCCTAGGTTATCTTAATTACCTTACAATATTGTAAACTTATAGGTGATAGAATTTTCCTCACCCTTCGTATGATAAATGAATTTTAGTACAAATGAGATTGATGTGATTTTTCCATGTTAATTTTTCATCTATTAAGACGCCTAGAATGCAAGTGTGAGTTACTTGAGTAATGAGATCATTATTTAAAAATATCTGGACATTATCCTTTGGGTATTTCTTATTCTTACCTGCAAAAATTATTAGATTTGTTTTCTTAACATTCAGTCACAGTTTCTTTGTTTTGAACCATTTATTTACTTTGTCTAGTTCCTCATTCTTGATAGCTTCTAATGTATTTAGATTTTAGATAGTTTCAATGACAGACAGCAGAAAAGCAAACATAAGGCCAAGCCAAATAGCAAGAAAGCTCCATAGTTTAGAGCTATGGATAATGTACAAAAAGTAGTAGCTATATTGTATGGTATGCAAAAATCACTAACTTAAAGACTTAGCCCATATGGATCGAGTGTTACCTTACCTCTGAAGGTCCATGTCCGCTTCACGGATGAGGCTGTTGGAAGTACAAGAAGCAAAGTATGGATGAACTAGTCTCAAACCATACAGAAAAAGGAACACAGAATATCAGTGATCATATTCCAAAATACTCACACTCACACTAACTATCCTTTGTTTGATTATCAGGACTGGTATTGATCATTACAATGTATTTGCATCATGTAAGAAGTTCTTGGTCCCATTTTGTATATCTTACATATCTACTTCTGCCTTCTCCTCTTCTGCCTCCTCATCTTCATCAGACAGCCAGTCATCAAGTACTTGCATTCGGCTTTCCACTCTGTAAGGGAGTCAGACATCGTCAGTGACATGTTGATGTGTTTTATTGACTGATTCAGACAAAATCCCCAGTAGGGAAAAACATTTGTTTTTGCTGGTGTGTTCATTTTCTTTTTCTTTCTTCTTCTGTCAGTAGCCAATCAGAGCTTAGATTAGATATTAGCTGTCTCTGTGAATATGATCCAGTTCTACAGGTTCACAATAACATACAATACTAAAGGGTGAGCCTAATGGTATAGTATAATAAAGGGTTGATGCCCCGCCCCGAGGTGTATATGGTGAGATAATCCCTGGTCAGGTGCGATAACCACCGAATAAACCACCGAGTGAGCGTAGCGAACGAGGTGGTTTATGAGGTGGTTATCGCACCTGACCAGGGATTATCTCACCATATACACCGAGGATAAGGCGGGGCATTAACGTTATTATCATATAGCCTATCCAACTGACAGTTATTTCACACAAATTCCTTTATAACAAATAAACACTTTAATACATTACATAAAAATACATTTGCAATATATATATTGTACAATAGTGTCTATATATAATACAAACATTAAACTATTTCATCATCATCATTTAACTAATAATTTTAACTAATCATCTGTTTGTGAGATAGCATATTAGCATCAACATGTAGCTTATTTGCAATACAAACTACATGTATTAAGTGGAGTCCTGGTACCCCCCATGCAGAGCCTTTTCACTTGGGCACGACAAAGTACGTATATATGAAGTGATTTAGGAAGGTACCGGCTTAATCACGTTAGAAAGCCATAATGAAAATGTGTAAAATCAGCATAATTCCTTTTCAAGTATCCCTATATTCCCCATGTGGAGCCCTAATTAACATAACCAATCAATCATAATGTTTTTGACAGCTATGCATGGTTTACACACAAACAACAGTACAAAAAAATTCATGACTGTCCCCTGTATAATGGTGCGGTCCAAAAAGTGGTCGGTTATTAGAATAACCGACCACTTTTGAGGTTACTGCCTGATAACCCATGGGAAATGGGGGCCTCTGATTGGCCAACTCCATCTGGCTATATGATAATAAAACTTAACAACCTAATTAACAGAAGAATGAGGGCTAACATAATTCTTTGATATAGTATTACAATGGAGTAGGCTCATCATTAGTTACAGTATTCTTTCTAATAGCAGAGAAATCCTTGATATATTTGCCTATTTTATGGTATGCAAAAATCACTAAGGCTTAGCCCATATGGATAGAGTGTTCCCTTACCTCTGAAGGTCCTTCTCGAACTCACGAAGAAGTCTGTTGGAAGTACAAGAAACAAAGTATGAATGAACTAGTCTCAAACCATACAGAAAAAGGAACACAGACTAGAAAGGCCGACATTTGCTTGAGAGCAAATACAGCATATTTCAGCCATCTCCCTCCTCATGTAACAATAGACTGTTCCAAAATCACTCATGTGCAAAAATGGAACACTTCTGCTTAAAATAACTTCTAACTACTAATCACACTTATGAGCAAAAATGAATCTTACAAAAACCCCTTCAAGAATGGACTCAAAAAATAGACGACTCCAAAAACACTTCCGCTAAGAAATGGAATTTGGAATCATCAGCCGTCCAAAACCATATTTGAAAAGAATCCCCCCTCTGTGCAAGAATCGACTCTTCCTGTTATACCCCTATGTAAAGTGGAGCGATCCAAAAATATATCAGTTAAAATAGTCAGCAAAGTCCACAAAATGAATTTTTAAAAAATGCCCCCTTCGTCGAAGAATGGAATCTCCCAGCTCACCCTGTTTCAAATTGCACAATAGACAGGTCCAGAAATACTCACAGTACATGGCCTTTTGTATAAGAAGCAACCCAGTCCAAAACTAAATTTTTAAAAAGTCCCCTGTGCATGAATGGGCTCTTCCAGATAACACAAGGCTTGCTGATTGGCTGCTGAATCCTCCTCATGTACAGTCTTCATGTGGGGGTAAACTTCCATTTAACAAATGGAATTCGGAATCATCACCCATGTCCAAAACTGATTTGTTTAAATCCCCCCTATGTGCAAAAATGGACTGTCCCAGTAGTAGTCTTATGTCAAGTGGATCAGTGCGAAAACACTTCCGCTAAAAAAAAACATTGGGATTATCATCAAAGTCTAAAAGAAATTTTAAAATACACCCCCTGTCCAACAATGGACTCTTCCAGCGAAATAAGCTCGCTCATTGGCTGGCCATTAATTGGATTTACCTTGTCCACCAACCACCTGGATGTCTATGGACTAGGTAGGTAGGTAGATAATTGGAACTACCTGGCACACCTGTGGCCCTGACACACCAGAATGACCTAGAGGTCGTTGACCTCGGCACTCCAACCTTACCTATCCTAAACTCTCCCACAAAAACCTCCTTAAGGAGCCATTTTGAAGTGATTTATACCACATATTATACATGGATCCTTTGAATAAGTATCTAGGGCACCTCTGTGCCAAATTTCAGGTCATTTGGATGTAATACCATGGTACAGGGGGCCAAAATATACAGTTTTGGTCCAAAAGTTGCAATAAAACCTCAATAAAATCATTTAACGAGCAGATATGAAAAAAATGAAAAAAACACATTTGGGTATTGGCCCACTCTACCCTTGTGCCAAATTTCAAGTCATTTGGTCCAGAAACGGCGGAGATGAATCGCTTTGAAAATTTGACAGGAGAAAGAAAGAAAGAAAGAAACGTTACGAATATAATATATTTCACCATACCTATGGTATGGCTGAAATATAAATATCAGTGATCATATTCCACAATACAGGACTGGTATTGTTAGATACAATGTATTTGCATCATACAAGAAGTTCTTGGTCCCATTTTGTAAATCTTACCGGCCCAATTCTGATTCCTCCTCTTCTGCCTCTTCCTCAAGCTCTTTGTTGGTGCTGTGAGAAACACAAACACTACAATTAAGCTCTGACTTCAAATCTGCTGAACAATGCAATAAAATACCAGGCTTTTTGTTATGCTGTCTTGCTAACGGATCCCTGAGGTGATATAAGCTTAACTATTCTCCTATTACACCAGTATTTTTTCAGTTCTACCTAGCATAACTGGTCACTACTCTGACTATCAGGAATACTAAGTTCTGCTTAACTAAACTGTGCAGTCCCTATGCTAACTAATTCAAGCTAGTTCAACTGATCCCTATTCTAATTAACTGGTCCCTATGCTAGCTAATACAATTCTATCTAGCTAACTGGTTCCTAAAATGCTTCCTATGCTAACTGATTTAGAATTAGATCTTTCTGGCTAAACTGTCCCCTATGCTAACTAATTAAGTTCCAGTTAGCTAGACTGGTCCTATGTTAACTGATTCAGATCTAACTAGCTAATTGGCCCCTATACTATCTATTACTAATTTAGTTCCATCTAGCTAAACTGGTCCATATGCTAACTAATTCAGTTTCATTTAACTAACTGGTCCCTGTGCTAACTAATTTAGATCTATCTAGCTCAACTGGACCTATGCTAAATAATTTAGATCTATCTAGCTCAACTGGACCTATGCTAAATAATTTAGATCTATCTAGCTCAACTGGACCTATGCTAAATAATTTAGATCTATTTAGCTCAACTGGACCTATGCTAAATAATTTAGATCTATCTAGCTCAACTGGACCTATGCTAAATAATTTAGATCTATTTAGCTCAACTGGACCCTATGCTAATTCAGTTCTATCTAGCTAAACTGAGTCCTTACTGGCTGTCTTAGTAACTGCCTCCTTAGTGTAAGTCTGCCTGATCTGTTCTGCCTGAAGAAGTACAAAAACAAACTTAAGTATCAGAAAGGTCAAATAAAGTCAGCCATCAAACTAACAGTGGTACTGGAAACATAGGCAAAAATAACAAAAAGAAGCTTGAAACTGGAATTATCATCAACAGAAATAACATAATTTGTTAGAGCAAAACTCAGAACTGATAATCATGAATATCAATGTTAAGAAAAGGTGTTACCAAGATTGCAACAGAAAAATACACATACTGGGAGTAAGGGCACACTATCCTGGACACAAACCTTACAGCCCAGTTTCTCACTGTGACAAGCAGCAGATACTGTTGTATATACAGGAGGTCAAGGGTCTACTGAACTAAGCATAGGGAGGGTTAAAGAGGGGTTAAACTGGTGTAACCAGTAGTGCAGCGAACTGGTCAGCACCTAGGACAGGTGTGTCCAGGTGTGTCTCAGAGTGGTCTGATGACTTTTCATGTCTTTGCCTCTCACAGTGGGCAGGTTTTCTGTAGGTGTAAGACTAAGTGTGGCCTGGTGACTTTTCATGTCTTTGCCTCTCACAAGTGGGCAGGTTTTCTGTAGGTGTAGGACTAAGTGTGGCCTGGTGACTTTTCATGTCTTTGTCTCTCACAGTGGGCAGGTTTTCTGTAGGTGTAGGACTAAGTGTGGCCTGGTGACTTTTCATGTCTTTGCCTCTCACAAGTGGGCAGGTGTTCTGTAGGTGTAGGACTAAGTGTGGCCTGGTGACTTTTCATGTCTTTGCCTCTTAGAAGTTGGCAGGTTTTCTGTAGGTGTAGGACTAAGTGTGGTCTGGTGACTTCTCATGTCTTTGCCTCTCACAAGTGGGCAGGTTTTCTGTAGGTGTAGGACTAAGTGTGGCCTGGTGACTTTTCATGTCTTTGCCTCTCACAAGTGGGCAGGTTTTCTGTAGGTGTAGGACTAAGTGTGGCCTGGTGACTTTTCATGTCTTTGCCTCTCACAAGTGGGCAGGTTTTCTGTAGGTGTAGGACTAAGTGTGGCCTGGTGACTTTTCATGTCTTTGCCTCTCACAAGTGGGCAGGTTTTCTGTAGGTGTAGGACTAAGTGTGGCCTGGTGACTTTTCATGTCTTTGCCTCTCACAAGTGGGCAGGTTTTCTGTAGGTGTAGGACTAAGTGTGGTCTGGTGACTTTTCATGTCTTTGCCTCTCACAAGTGGGCAGGTTTTCTGTAGGTGTAAGACAATGTGTATCAGGATGTCAGGGAAATGCACCTACCTGTCCAGACTGGCTCGCATCTGTTACCGACCGGGGGTCGGGGTCATCGATGGGGGGCTGGGGGGAAGCCTTGCCGCTGTTGTCCGTGTTGATTGGGGCTGGGGGGAAAAAGGCAACCATCAGTACATTGGATTGAGGAGGCCATTTGTATTAGGAAGTCTACATCAGTCTTGAACCAAGTCAGGGGGAGGGGGGGGGGGGTGTTACATGATCATTGTTAGTTCTGTGATGGAAAAAGTGGAAGTGATCTTGATCCAGTTTGGCAGAGCTATAATCTTCCACTAGTGGTGACAGAGAAGACAAATTCTATGCACAGTATTTACTGGTTTATTGTACCGGGGCAGGTCCAACAAGCACAACATCATTAATTATGTGACCACAGCTTAACATCGATATCCCATACAAAGGACTGCAGCCTTTTTGTCAGCATGCATGCCAGGTTAGCGACACAGCCAGAATCAAACTCATGGCGTGATAAAGAGAAGAAATGGTGATGTACTCACGGTGGTGTTCTCCCCTCTCTCGTTACTATTCTTCTTTCGCTCCTTCCTCATCTCTACATTTCCAGACATCTTCTACTGTATGGGAAAAATTACGCCAGAAAATTAACTACATGTACAGTCAGTCAAACCTGTCCATTCTCTTGAATTGGAGAAACTGATCAAAGTTCATAATTCAATAAAAATTTGGGCATAGGTTCCTCGCTCTGGCCCCTAACCAGGGGGCCACGGGCCATACGGCATTTATCAACTGGTTCAACAACTGGAAAGTACAGTGACGTGTGCTATTTGCAACCATACCATGTTGAGTAATATTTTATCGTTCCCACAATGCAAAAAATTGCAGATTCTCCCATCTGGGCTTTCCCCAAAGATTCCCAGGGTAAAGTACAATCATATAATTCTAAAAGGGAAATCACAAGTGAAAAATTGCTAACAGGTAAACAAGAAAAGTCTCCACATGTATAAACAGTGTCCCTGCCTTACTCTCGGACTATCACAAAATCCTCAAAATACAGGAAAATTGATGGCAAAAGACACTTAACGTTAACGTCAGTAATAATACGACAGACCTTACCTTTGCTGGAACCTTACTAAAAATTGATAACAGTCTGACTTTGTAAAGAAATCATTTCTAAACAATCAAACCTTACATGGCAGAAAAATGAGGAGAACGATGCAAATGACATAACTGGTCACCAAGTAAAAAAATCAACGATCACAAAGTTGAGTTACATTGTTTTGGTCGCCACATGTAAAAACAATCTCTGACTCTAGGACCTTACGGAACATGGTACGTACACTGTCTTTGTAAATAAATCATTTCTAAACAATTAAATATTACACGGCTGAAACATTTTCCTTTAAATGAGCTAATTTCAACTGGTCACCAAGTAAAAAAGTCAACAATCCCATTGTTTTCGTCCATGGCAACGCCCCCCTCCCCACCCCACCATCAACACAAACAACAACATTAAGTTTCACACAACACAGCAAAGTTATGCCCTTTCTAACGGTCCAAAATTAAACCTAGAATTTTGAAACATGGTTTGTGTCCCTCACAGCAACCTCGCTTTAGTTCTAACATTTTCTATGGTACTAAAAAAACAAAACTTGTGTCTGCAAAGTTTGAAACTTGTATCTTTAGAAGACCATAACCCACCCTATCACCATCCGTGTATTTGCTAAGTAACAGTCACAATCTCCTAAACTTTACATCAACAAAACAAGAAAAAAGTTTTTCCACGGCTTAAAGTGTACACAATGTGAAGTGTTTCAATATACCATGAATCCAGCTATGCTGTACATATTCCTGACGGTTCACAGTTTTCATACGGCACATTTTAATCGCGAAAATCGTGCAACAACTTTGACATATTCCCCACATTAATATACAGACTGGAAACCTCTGTTGGTCCAGTCCTGCACAGCTCCAGAATATCCCTCAAATTTGGAAAACAAACGCTGACAAACGTCAAACCTCTGTCACTGTTGTTTCTACAACATATCATCATGAAGTCTGTGTGATAATTTCCCGCTAAATCACAGATTAATCACGGAAAAATGCAAAAATGAAGCTCACCGTTTTTATCTCGGCTTCTTCTGTGTGACTGAATAAGTCGTCTGTGGTGTTGCTCCGAACGCCGTCTCCATGGCAACCCAGCTGAGCACAGGCAGACGGGAGGAATGATCTTGGAGTTGTGTTTCTACTTTTCATAGAATAACACAATATTTATGTTGTTGATTGTGAAACACTGACAGATATTCACTCCTCAGAGTCCCTTAACGCCTCTAAGGCCTCAGTGCTGTTTCAAAAATGTCAGTTTTGAAAAGATTTCGGACATTATTTTCTTAATTCTCAAGGTCATTATCCGGATAATTCCTGTTCAACCGTTCGCGGATGGATACAAAAATGGCAACTAGGTTGCGCGGTGTTTCCTACGTGTTTCCTACCGCACTATGTTTTGTCTTCGCAACTTTTTATGGAATCTAGCGGGTTTTCCAAAGGCCTTCATTATCCCAAGGCTTAAACATGAATAATTTAACCTAATGTCTGCTGATATCCATAATTTTGCTGCCTTGTTTTTCTTGGACCTATTTTTTCCGATGGATGAAGGTGAAACCCAAGAACGTCCTCCTGTCGCGCCATCTACTGACCCAAGTGTGAACTGCACGGAATAAGCACATGAATTTACCTGAACCGCAGAGACTGCAGTGCCTCTGCGGTCAGGAGCTGGAAGGCGGGTAGCCCACTGTCGCTCCTCCGGCGATCTCGGCCTCTATGTATCCGTCTATCTTGTTTTTGAAACAGTTCACTGTGTTCTGGATGACAACATCCGACGGGAGTTCATTCCAGGCTTTGAAGACTCTTACAGCAAAGCTGGGATCTCCTCCGGACTTCCAGTTTAGTGCAAGGTATTGAGAGTTTCAGGTGGTGTCCCCTGGTGTTATAGGGTGTGCACAATGGAGTAAAGAGCGTGTCTTTGTCAATCCCCTCGAGTCCCTTGACAGTTTTAAAGGCTTCGATCATGTCCCCTCTGAATCTTCTTACTTAGTGTTAGTACTTGATGTTCCTTTTGATAATTTCCAGGATTCTGTTTGCCTTTTTTACCGCATACCCCACATGGTGAGCTGGTTTTAAAGATTTGTCAAAGTGGACCCCTAGGTCTTTTTCAACTGTAGTTTCTCTGATGGGTACTCCATTCATATTGTATGTAAGCCCCAGGTTATTGTACCCTAGGTGCAATACAACACATTTGTTTACATTGAACAACATTTGCCACTGTTTCTCCCATGTACAAACTCTGTTTATATCTTCTTGCAATATACCAATACTGGAGTTTGACCTCAATTCTTGCCATAACTTTGTGTCATCAGCGAACTTGAGTGCCTTGGAGTTTGTTCCCTCTTCCAGGTCATTTATAAATGTTAAGAAAAGAACCGGCCCCAGTACCGACCCTTGCGGGACTCCACTTGTTACATCTTTCTCACATGAAGCTGTTCCGTTCACCACCACCCTCTGGGTTCGGCCCTTTAGCCACGCTTTGTTGAATATGTCAGCCAGCTATGGTTTCGCTGACTTCTTTTAGTAGAGTAGTGTACATATTGTCAGGTCCAGGTGCTTTACCTACTTTCAGCTTGTCTAACTCATTTCTAACCATCTCCTCTGTTATTATTACTGACTTTAGTCTCTCTTCCTCTTTCCTCTGGAAGACTGCTTGTGGTGTTGGTAGTTGATCTGTGTTTTCTTTAGTGAACACTGAGGCAAAATATTTATTCAGCAGTTCTGCTGTCTCCTGGTCTGATGTTACAACATTTCCCTGGGCGTCCGTCAAGGGACCAACAGTATCCATTGTCACTTTTTTGTTTCTAAGGACAAAGAAGGACTTAGGGTCATCTTTTATGTTTTGCCAATTTCTTCTCAAAGTCTCTTTTGGAAGTTCTGATAATGTTTTTTGTTTTTCTTTCTGCAATCTTGTATTTCAAGTATTTCTGATACTCTTTTGTACCTGATGAAATGAAAAGCTGGGTTCAGTCATATAATTGAAGAAAAAAATATAGATGGATAAAAAGTACTTCACGAACTGTTTTTAATGATTTAAAATCACAGGTTTTCTGACTTGTCCAGATTTTAGGCTGTTTTCGAGAACTCGTTTTCAATATTTAGCGACAAAACTGATTAACGTTACATGTGCACATAATTTGTCTCGGTGTAGGTGGTGTTACTCAGCTCATATGAGTTGTTTCATCTCTGGTTTCTGATGTTGTGATGTGAGGCTTCGCATTTCCTTGAGTCTGGGTCTACTCTGGAGTCAACAAGCGCCTTGCCAGGAGCAGGACGTGTTTTTGCCGTGCAGAAACCTGACAAGTACAAGCGGCATCATGTTGGGAGGGCAGCAGCAGTCCCAGACTGGTGACACGGGTGCTGGTAGGTTTGGGGATTTTCTATTAGGACATTCTTTATCTTTTGCTTTCTTCTTTAAGCCATACAGATCGGCCCGATGACTGCCACGGACCTCACTATCCTACCGAATACTGGCAAAAACTACTCCTGGATGTACTACTTCTACGACTACTAACGTCTCCGGTCCTAATCCCGACCTATGTTCTACATGAACACCCACTTGTTTTGTAAATGTGCACTTTACACTAAACCCTTGTGAGCTGAGCTTCAATCCTGTACTGTACATATAACCAAGATTAAAGCTTTACAGAAGTTACTATTGCTACAATAGTCAAAGGACAATATGTATAAAACGTTTGTAAAAAGTAGAGTTAGTTAAACTAGGTTTTCTACAGACGAGTGTATACAAATCTGTAATTTTCCACCAGGCGCCACACCCATGCAGCAGCCTCAGACTGATTGGCAGGGTTGTTTTTTCACATTTTCATTCACAAATCATAAATTACAGAACATTGAAAGCTTTTCGCCTACACACTTGTATCACTATATTACATAAGACAAAATATACACCACTAAAAACAATCATTATAAAATATTAACCCTAGCATTTCCTTACCATTTCACACACTAGTCTACCTTTTTACTAAATTATTTAGGGATATACACTATCTAATATAACACATTTACATATTGTAGCAGGGGCCATTACCACTGGCTTTTTTGGCTAGGGTTTGCTCCCCAGGACTTTTTTTACAGGGGTGTTTTATCCCCCCTGGATATTTTTGTGCTAGGGTTTCTTCCCTAGGACCTCTGTGCAGGGGTGTCATCCCTGGGTTTCTGTGCAGGGTTTTCCTTCCCTGGTTTCAATTTTACACATATCACAAATTTACATAAATATTACTCAAACATTCCCATTTGCAAAACAAATCAGCAGATTTACAAATACAAGAACGACAAATCACAAGTATAAACACATCAAGTATAAATAAAACACGTTATACATAAAGATACCACTATCTTAGCACTAACAAACTCACAAAAACATCAGAACTTGCGATGTTACAAATACAACATTTAAGGCTTACACAAACCTAAACAAAACTAGAGAGCAAACAGGAAAAAAGCAACCATCAGCTTATCCAGAAAAAAAAAACAAAGAAGCAAAAACAATCTTAGATAAACAGTGATCAGTGTCACTGCACAACATACACATCAAAATAACATCAGGTTACAAATACAGAAACATTATGTAATTGCTAGTTCAAAACATCACATAATTTACTTTTGGACAAATGACTGTGACAACAGTGACAACTAGAGAGCAACAAACTCACAGAGCACTGACATCATCAACAGTTGAAAATACTCTTACCTTGCAATTGAATTGGTACAATGTCAAATACGTGTGTCATTCTAAAAGTCCCAAAGAAAAATATTAAAGATGTCATATTTCATTAATTTCACCTCGTTATCTTTATAATGTACCCACGATTGGAAAATAGCAAATTTTGCTAAAGTCACCACTTTGTTGGCTGACCTTTGACCTATATTCATAACCTAGAAAAATGGTTGATGTGACAATCTTTACTTTAACCCCCTTATGAAATAAAAATTTCTCAATCTTCTGCCAGAAATGTTTAAGTCATTTACATTCTATAAACATGTGCACATGATTCTCCTCTACCTTACATATCTCACAAGTAGGGCTGTATACTTCACCTGTCTGATCTTTTACTTTACATTTATTTAGTTTAGATTGACAAGGCAAGATTTGGTGCAAAAGTTTAAAGTTAAATTCTCTTAGCTTATTTTCTTTATTAGCTACCGTTAGACTTTTCCACATTAGCTGTTTATTCAATATAATGACATTGAGGAATTCCCAAATTACCAATACTTTTTCTCTCTTCAGTGTAAATATTTGCTTATTTAAATGGTTGTATATAATGTTAGTTTTAGATATGGCTTTCCCTACTGTATAAATTTATCTTAAAGCATCCTAATTTGTGTTGGTTGGTTTTCTACTTTATTTTTTGGTAAGAATACGGAACCAATTTTGCTTTCCATTCTTTTGGTATTGCTTGAAGAAGGTTATTTTGTTCAGCTAAAAAGTTTTTGGTGTCTCTTAATTTCTCCAATAGTGTCCTTGCTAATATAAATCTACCATTATGGAAAATATCTTTAATTTGTATTAGGCCTGCTTTTATCCAGTTTTTTTTATAAAACAAAGTTTTCTTCTTTAAAATGATATTATGATTACCTCAAATGACTTCATTTAGAATTTCCTCTAGTAATTGTAGTTCTTTACTTACTCCCCCTCCTGTTTTATGCCAAGCAAGGACAACAGCTTTATAGAAGCTAGGTATTAATGGGAATTCTGGACAATGATTTTTAATTGAGAAATTCATTTTGAAAATCAAATTGTCATCCCCATAATATTTACGGTAAAAGTTAGGAATTAATTTCCACTGGGCCATGGGTCCATTACAAAATCTCCTGACCCATGAAGCCATGGACCTTGGATCTGACATCTAACATTAACCATTTTTATTCCACCTTCACAGTAATCACCAATTGTACAGTTTCTAGATATTTTATCTTGTTTATTATTGAATGAATGAATGAATGAATGGTTTATTCGTTGCACAACACAACTTCAGTAAAAACATTTGGCAGCCAATTGGCTGAATTGCACGTTTTTTTCCATCAAATCCTTAATACATCGAGTTAAAGACTATCTGATGAATAACACTTATACACACTAAAACTAAGTATCTTTTAAAACTTTATATAAATACATCATGTAAAGGCAAGAGACGGAAACATACATTTGTGATTAGAACATTCCAAGTCTACTATTGTTTAGCTATGTTTGTTTAACAGTCTTACTAAGAATGGAAGGGGGGAGTTTCTGTAACGGTTGGTTCTGCATCTTACTGTGTTGAACAAGTCCGAGTTTCTCGTGGATCTACCGTGGATCTCGCCAGCCCTTGGCGGGAGCAATGAGGGGTCGACCTTCTTGGCGAATTTCAAGCACAAGTCAATCCTTCTTTTTTCAAGTGTCTGAAGGTTTGTGGTCAGAAGCGCAGTCTCGTAGTCTATGTAATGTTCCCCGAGGATAGTCCGCAGTGCTCTTTTCTGGACTCTTTCCAGACGTACAGTTTGTGATGACGTCAGCCCTGGGTGCCACACTGGAGCACAATACTCTACCACCGGACGTACATAGGATGTGTAAACTTGAACAAGGTCATCGGTTGGGAGGTTAAAGCGTTTTACTTTTCTTAACATGAACAGCCTGCCATTCGCTTTTGATAGCATTTTGTCTACTTGTACTGACCATTTCAAGTTCGCTTGAAGCCACACGCCAAGTAGACAAGTAACAGGTACTATCTCCAGCTGTGTTCCATCAATTTTGAGGACAGGTGGACTGGGGGGCACTTTCATCCAACAGAAAACCATGACCTTACACTTTTCCGCATTGAGGAGCATGTGGTTTAGTTTGGCCCAGTCACTAAACGTGTCAAGCTCACTCTGTATGATGGAAGGTTCACTGTGATGACGTGACTCAGCCATAGAGAGGTCATCAACGAACTTCCATTCTTGTACCAGTGCTTCTCTCAGTGCGTCGTCAAAGACGGCCAGAAATATAATCGGACCAAGAAGTGTACCTTGAGGTACTGAACATGACAGACTTTCCCAGTCCGAGAGTAAGCTGTCGTACCGCACTCGCTGACGTCGGTTGGAGAGAAAGTTACTGATCCATGGAATTAGACAAGGTGACGCTCCAAGCTTTAACAACTTATTTATCGCTACGGTATGATCGATTCTGTCGAACGCTTTTGAGAAATCCGTCATGACCATGGTCGTAATGTTTCCCAGTTTGTCGGATTCCTTGGTCACGTAGTCTAACAAACTGACAAGATACTGTGCGGTTGATCGCCCCTTAAGACTTCCGTATTGCTGAGGGTCAAGCGACGGTCGGATGTCCCGTAGAAGCCACTTAGATACAAAAGTCTCAGCAAAGTCTCAGTCTATTCCAAAGATAGTTCCATAATGTCCTCTCTATCTTCCTTATTGCCCATTCTGGGGTATCTATATTCAAAAAGTTATAAAGTAGCTGGGCCAATGCAAGTTGTTTGATGACTACTACTTTACCATATAGGGTTAATTTTCTACTGTTCCATAAGTAAAGGGTGTTATTTAGCTTCTCTATTTTCTTCTCCCAATTTAAGAGTTCACATACACTTGGGTCATGGCCAAAGTAAACACCAAGTGCCTTAACAGGTTGTTTTGTCCAATCTAAGTCTAAAATTCTTTTATCACTTTTCTCCCACACACCTATCCACATAATCTGGGTATTAGATTTATTAAGTTTAGTTCCTGCTACTTGACTGAATTCTGTTATAACCTCTACTGCATTCATTATTGAATTTTCTGCTAAGACTAGTGTTGTATCATCAGCTACCTGGCTTATTTTGGTTTCTTTACTACTCTCATTAGGTGGAACTAAGATCCCATTTATATCTGTAGAAGTTCTAATCTTGGTGGCCATAATTTCTGTCACTAATATAAACAACAGACATGATAATGGGCAACCCTGTCTTATACATCGGCTTAATTCTATTGGCTCTGATACCCAGCCGTTATTTAATATATTACAACATGTATCTGTGTATAGTATTTTTATCCAATCAATAAATGTTGGGCCAAAGTTAAATTTGTGTAGAGTTTTGTACATGAAATCTCTATTTAAAGAGTAAAAGGCTTTTTCAAAATCTAAAAACAAAAGAGCTCCAGACTTTCTTTCATGTTTAGAATAAAATAGTATGTCATTTATGATTCTGATGTTTTGTCCAATGAAACGACCTTTGATATATGCCGTTTGACTTTTGAAGTTTTGAAAGTACCGTTTTAACTCTATTAGCTAAGGTAATTTTTTTGTTTGATAGCCCTCTAAAAGTACTAGGGGCCCTAGGCTGCTCCAAAAGTGTTTTAGAAATTTAGAAGGAAGTCCATTAGGCTCTGGGGCTTTATTATTTTTCATTCCATTTAAAGCTTGCTCACATTCTTCTAAGGTTATCGGTTTATCTAATTCATTTCTTTCATCATCATTAAGTGTATTATCTAGTGTTATATCTGACAAATATCTATCTACATTATCTGGATTAATATCATCCTGGCTATATAGGTCCTTATAGAAGTTTACAGTTGCTGCTAAGATTTCATGTTGATTAGAAATGTCCAATGTTTCCTTGTTTTAGCAAATCTATGTTTGATTTAGTTATGTTTTTCCTTTCTAAATTGAGAAAAAAATTAGAGCATTTCTCTCCCTCTTTGATCCATTTTGTCTTGACCTTATGTATGCTCCTTTAGCCCTTGTTTCATATAATTTGTCTATCTGCAATTTTTTCTTTTCTAATTTATTCTTAGTTAGTAAATCTGCCTCACTATCCTCCTCATTTTCTAAAACTTCAGTTAGTGTTTTTATTTTGGTTATCAGATCATTCTCCTTTTGTCTATTTTTAACAGCTCTCCTCTTACAGTAGGAAATGGAGAATTCTGTGATCCTTACATAGCATAATTCCAATAGTAAACAATGGGGTAAGTCAGACTCTTTGGTTATTGTGTTTTTGATTAGTTGTCTAATCTCATTACAATACTCTTCCTCTTTAAGAATTTCAGTGTTAAGTTTCCAATAGTTAGGGCCTCTATCTTTTGCTGTGTTGCATATTTTAAGAAAAATCGCATTATGTTCTGTCTTTACACTAGGTCTAATATCACATCTTCTGACTGGACTTACCATGGTTTTTGAAATAAACCAATAGTCTAATCTGCATGAAACTTTATGGAAGTTATCCCTATAGGTAAACTATCTAAGCCGATTATTTGTCTCCCGCCAAATATCACAAAGGTCTAGAGATGAACAGAACTTTCTGAGAGCTACTGATGACTGTTCTACATCAGTCATTCTTCCTCCTTTTTTTTATCTATCTCACTATGGTACACTGCATTATAATCACCCCTTGTAGTGTCATTATTAAGCTGTCTATTATCATCTATCCATGAAGCCGTTTTCCCCAACCCCATCTATGAATCCGGAGCAGGTGAAACGTTTTCAAGCCCTTGTCATGCTTTAATCTTGTCGCTTTTCTCTTTGTCTAAGGCAAAGTTTATGCAAGTCGAGTATAATTTTTTAAATTGCATCTTTGTATTTCTAATTACTATACAAATGTAACGGAAAAACACTTTTGTTGTTGTCGTTTTTTTAATAGCTTTAGGCAAAATTGACATGTTGTAAGATGCAGCAATTTTTACTTCCTAATGTATAAATTATGTGGTAGATTTATGTCGTTTTTGACAAACAGATAATATGTTGGTGAACTTAATCGCATCAAACTTTTTCAATATTTTTTTCTAGGCACCGCACCCATGGAGGAGCCTCAGACTGATTGGCAGGCACGTGCGGACGCCGCTGCAAGTATACCCAACCCTATGTACGCCTCCCGAGCAGGTAAAACATTTTCAAGTCCGCTTACGGGCGTCCTGGTCGTGTTTTGTTTTTGGTTCTCACTTTGCATCTTGTTCTAAGGTAAATTTCACACAAGTCGGGTATCAGTCATAGTTTTTTTTTAAATGGGCTCGTTATATTTGCTACAAATGGCAACAAAAATAGATGTTGTCGTTAGTCTCTACCAGACTCCCTGGGTCGCCCGCTGTTCCCTAGCCGGCTGTACTTCCCTGGCCGGCTTACTCCTCTATTTGTTCCATTTCTACGGTTTTCCCAGCGACCTATGGAGTCTGGTAGAGACTAGTTGTTTCTTGTGTTAAAAGCTCTTAAGCAGTAATGACATGTTGTAAGATTTTATACTTGACATGGAACGGATAATGTGGTAATTTTGGTACTCAGATTACGTGGTTTGTAAGCTTATTCGCACCAGCTTTGCTATTTGCGACAGCATACATTTTTGTAATTTTGCTTGACACCGCACCCTTGGAAAATTGATTGGCTTGTAAAAAAATGTAATTTTGCCAGGCACCACACTCATGGAGGAGTCTCAGACTGCGGCGTCCTTTTCGTGCCAAGCTTTGTGTTTCTTACTTTGTGCTTAAGCCGGCTGTTGTACAGTACCAGGGAACATGGGAATGCGTAATACATATCATACTTTGAATAATTTCATACTTTTAAAAATTGGTTTGCATGTCCCATGTCCTAAAGCAGCCTCTAAAAAGTGGACGAAACGCGTCAGACGATGCTGGAAATGTTGGCAAATCTCGAGTCCTGTGGTCGTCGTGTTCATCGCTGTTCTCTCGTCCTATTTTGCAGGTCAGTTTTCCCTTTTCTAATTTATTGAACATAGCTTAGTAAAGCTTGGAACATACCTTTGAAATACCAAATATCTTAGCATGAAAGCTCATCTGTGTTGATATAATACATATTGAAGTTCTTAACTGTCATTCAACACAAAAGAATTCTCACCTCGATTTTTCGGTCGCACTTCCGTCGACCTTCGTCAGGAGTGATTCAATTACTCTGAGCACGTGACCTAGGGACACGTGACTCGAGTAATGAATCATAGATGCCTTGCAATCGGTATTGGCCCCAGTCTCTGTTAATAAGTGTCGGTTGGTGTGCTCTTATGTAGATGGCCTCCTTTATCCCCCTCGCGAAGTAATCCGGTTCAGTATCCAATATTTGTGCTTTGTCCAAGGTGATGAAATGTCCCGGCGACTCAATATTAATGTGCTGCGACACCTCTGACGAGGCCGAGCTCGGTCTCCTGTGCTCCAAAAACCTAGTCTTTAGAGAGCGCTCAGTTTCCCCAATGTATGATTCTTGGCAGGGACCCCGGGTATTTCTACCCTGACATATTACGCCACACTTATCCTCCTTCTTTGTTTTGTCTTTTGGTGCCACCAGTGACTGTCATAGGGTTCATGTTGGTCAAAAACAGGTTTGTATCTTGTTGCTCGTGAAAATCCTACGGAGGCCTTCCGAAACGCCCTTCACGTAGGGCAGGACAACCAATGCTCTGTTGTTCTGTCGTGTGGCAAGGTTCGGGTTGTGGTCACGGGGAACAGTGGGTTTAGGTGTGGCGGCTTTGTTTATAGCCCAAGACGGGTACCCACACTGCTTAAGTGCTTGTGTTACGTGTAATGTTTCTTTTTGTCTGTGATAATAGTATTGGTACGATGTAAAAGTGTTCTGACTAAGCTAAGTTGTGCTCTAAGGGGTGATTAGACTCAAAGTTCAAATACGTGTCCCTAGGTCACGTGCTCAGAGTAGTTGAATCACTCCTGACGAAGGTCGACGGAAGTTCGACCGAAAATTCGAGGTGAGAATTCTTTGGTGTTGAATGACAGTTAAGAACTTCAATATACCAAATATCTTGTATGTTTTTATTATGCTCTAGTATCATGCAAAGCTTCACCACCGTGATTTTCTTTTTTTGCCGACACAGTCAGATTCACCGTTGTTGAAGAGCTGGGAAAGCTGCAGGCCCGTATGCCGGAGCTGGAAGGTAAGTACAATGCGGTTTGAACTTTATGATAGTTGCAATCTTGCAATCTGTGGATGAATACAAAAGCATATTTTGAGGTTCACCATCTTTGCCAGGAAGTTCATGTTTTTTTGGAACGATGTTTGTGATTTAACAGCATATCTCCAACATTAATTGGATTGTTCTGAAATGTAGAATGTGATTTGGCCTTGAGACATGCCAGAACGTTGCGTTAAGTTCGTGTAAAGAAGCTGCATTTTTTTCTGATTTCTTCCAAGGTAAGGGCCACAGATATCATTAGAAACGGGCCTGATTCCTGAGGCCATATGTGATAACAGTTATGACTGCCTGGTGCAACAGGGACCGTTGGGCCGTCACAGATGGTATGTTTGGATCTTCTATAAGGTTTATTCTATCTTTTCAGGAGACAAAGCTCTGCCTTTTGGGCTCCCTGGGCCATCCGGACCTCCGGGAGAAAAGGGAGCCATGGGGCCAGCTGGCCCTCAAGGAGAAAAGGGAGCCATGGGGCCAGCTGGCCTTCCAGGTGAAAAGGGAGCCATGGGGCCAGCTGGACATCCCGGAGAAAAGGGCGCCATTGGGCCAGCTGGACATCCCGGAGAAAAGGGCACCATGGGGCCAGCTGGCCCTCAAGGAGAAAAAGGAACCATGGGGCCAGCTGGCCTTGTGGGAAAGGACGGGCCGCCCGGACCAGTTGGGCCCCGAGGGCCGCCCGGTCCAAAAGGTATGTCCAAGAGTTCAATTACTGTCAGACCGACTGAACTTTTAGGTGATGCACTTATTCCATCACGTGCCGAAAGCTGTTTGCGCAGTTACAGGTTCGCGATAGCGACACCTCTTATAAATCCATCCGCATTGACGGCAGCTGTCATCTCTTAGTTTCAATTCTGTAGTTCCGTCATGGATTACTAGTCGGCGCTTCAGGGCCGCGGAATCGGTGAATACTGAAGGCACACAATCTTTGAAATCTGCCAAATGTACAATAATCAATGTACAAAAGTTATGTATATCTGCGATGTTGATTTTCTTAATAAAGAAAAAGAAAGATCGCCAAAGAAGTCAGTTTAAGTTCAACACCAATACGTTAAATGATTAAAATAATTCCAAACATAACTTGACATAAAAAGTACATGCAATGGTCACTCCTGAAAGTTATATCACCTACTTCAAACCTTCTCCCGTCATAATAAAATTGCACTAAAACGCAACCCTATCCGTATTTGCTGACGCAGATGCTAATTTTGACTTGTTCATTCCTCTCATTTTCTTCACCTTTAACAAAATAAATGTTATTGTGACAATCAATCAGTATTCAGTGCGGTAACATGTCCGGATCCTTCCAATATCTCATGGCACTGCGAATCTTTCTTACAGCATCTTGCCCCCGTTGGTACAAAATGTGGCATGGAATCTGCTACAAGGCCTTTAAGATAGCAAAGACCTTCATTGATGCGACTGAAACCTGTGGTGAAGACGGCGGTACCCTCGCCATGCCGAGAGACGCTGAGACCAACGACTTCCTGATCTCCCTGTACAAGTCCAGGAATGCCGTCTGGATCGGCCTGCACCGTCAGCACCAAGAGGGGAACTTTCAGTGGGTGGACGGTTCTGCACTTCGTGACTACAACTCGTGGGCTCCGGCAGAACCAGATGGCTCCGGTGGTTGCGTTGTCTACTCCAAACATCCGAAAGGCGGCAGGTGGATCGACTGGAAATGTAGCGACAGGTTTTACTTCGTTTGCCAAGTCGTCCCAGGTACGTCATGTGAAGCTAACTTTGATGGAAATTCATCAAATGAGCTTTACTACTCATTTGATCTACCCCCCCTCTCTCTCTATGTATTTTACTACTCTGTCACTCAGTCCGACAGTTTAACGGCAATCTTTAGATAATTTGAAAATAATCATGACATATCAGTCGTAAGTTTAAGATAATTTGGGGAGAGTATAGGGTCGTAGAACTCCAGTTTAGAAATGGATTTATCATAGGCCTGTTGACCACGCACACGTCTTCACCCCTCTGTTTAACTGCACCTCTTTTCCTCAGCCCAACCAGCCATAGAATAAGGTCTCCCTGTCTGTTTACTTATCGCTAAGGCCTCGACTACATGGATGCTTTCAATCACGGCTAAACACACAGAGTATGGCATACCGAACTATAGGTTCTTTATTTCTGTTCTTTCACATCTCCTTTGGTGTAAATTGTCATATACAGTTTGGAAACATTTTTTTCAAAGAAGTTGATGAACATATTAATTTTTGTGTGTGGCAAATTACAATAAGGGATTATCATTTATGTTGCAAACAACCTAAAAGACAAATCATCTTATAAATATCACATTCTTTTCATGGTTGTTTTTTGTTGTTACAGGACGTCTATAGACGACAGGCCGATCTCTCGCCACTGCTCTGAAACGGCTATTCGGCAACCTGAAATGTTAAAGCTGGACCCTGGAATGGAACCGATGGGCCAACTTAGAAAGTTTAAATAGTTTAATTGCTTTTTTTTTAGCCAACTGTATTGAAACAATTATTGAATACAACATGCACCTGTAGAATGTTGGTCAAACCTTAGTAATAACGTAGTAGGAAGGTTTGGTACACAGATTTCTGGATTTGATCTGACTTTAAACAAGTGCTTTTGAAAAAATCAGCCATTTTTTACTCAAAAGGAACAGAGTATTTATCACCCTTCACACCTCACGGTGAAAATGGTGAAAAATTGACAGATGTGATGTTTAGATTGCATGACATAATTAAAAAGTATCATCTGTAAATGTATTCCAAGAAATAACTCAATGTTCTAAAAAGAAGGAAAAAAATGAAACTAGATGTTAGAGTCCATAACGTTTAAAGTTTGTATGTGATTGAGCACATAACTTTTGTAAGAACATTGATTTAGAAAAATGTCATCTGTAAATGTATTCCAAGAAATAACTAAATGTTTTCAAAAGAAGGAAAAAAATGAAACTAGATGTTAGAGTCCATAACGTTTAAAGTTTGTATGTAATTGAGCACGTAACTTTTGTAAGAACATTGATTTAGAAAAATGTCATCTGTAAATGTATTCCAAGAAATAACTCAATGTTCTAAAAAGAAGGAAAAAATGAAACTATATGTTAGAGTCCATAACGTTCAAAGTTTGTATGTGATTGAGCACATAACTTTTGTAAGAACATTGATTTAGAAAAATGTCATCTGTAAATGTATTCCAAGAAATAACTCAATGTTTTCAAAAAAGGAAAAATTGAAACTAGATGTTAGATTCTAAGACGTTTAAAGTTTGTATGAGCACATAACTTTTGTAGGAACACTGAGTGATTTGACTTATATATGAGGCTCAGAAGCGGCTTGTATAAGAAAAATCCTGTATGTAGAAGGAAAAATCGTCTGGTAAAATTACACCACGTTCCGAATGCATGTATGTAGCATTGGGTTTTGGTCATATAGAAACTGAGATGGGTTTGAATCTGATCTGATGTTGAGCAGATATCCGATGTTGAGCAGATACATGATGAAAAGAAGATTTCAATAAGAAACAAAGAATAGAAGATTCGGATAAGAAGCATGTAACTCGTCCGATGTGCAGAATGCTCTACAGATACAGAGAAAAGTTAATGAAAGATGTGTAAAAGGCAGTAGACGAGAATAAAAAAAATGTGTTCGTGATGAAAGTTTGTTGTGCCTTTTCTATTCTTATTGCGCAGTTTTATAATACATTCACTCATTTGAAAGTAAACTAGATCTTTGAATTCTTCTTGATGAATTTCTCGTTTGAAAACTAATTTTTTGTGAAAGAACCTCGAGTTTTTCACAAACTATGCAACGAAGGGACGCCATTGAAAAGTTGAGAACAAAGGTAAAATAAAACCCTTTAAAGCTACTTTATCCACGGGTTTGACGTGCAGATCAGTTGTTGATGGTAGAAAACTGTGATTCCTGTAGGAACAAATGATGAGCAGGATCCTATCGGTTTTTGTACTCAGTGCGGTTTCACCTGAACTCACTTTTGAATCTGAGCTTCGACGTGAAATCAAACACTGTAGTATCAGGAAAGCAACAGACCAATTTCCTCTGCAACAGGGTGTGTCGGAAAAACGCGAGGTTGTCATTTCCCGCATTTACAGAACCTGGGACGGACAGTTTTTTGTGGCTTTCCGTGGGCCTCCCCCCAGAAACTACTGTAGATACATGTAATATGAAATGTTTAAATTATACATAATAAAATCAAACAGAGTTATCAAATGAAATTCATGAAATTCATTATGACATTAAGTATCTCAATGAAACAGGAGTTACATTACAAATGAATAAAAAAAAATCTGTTTTGTTTAACTTTCTTCAGCAAGTGAAAGTAATGCTTAGGTGATTATGCAGTTTGTTAGTGTAAAATTAATAAATTGTGTTTACACGACTTAGTCTGAAGGAGGCAGATACTGTTTGTTTGACTGTAGTGGGTCACCATGCTGCCCGGTGTCCAACCTGTCAAGCATTTGCCGCAACACTTCTTGGGAGTTAACCCCATATATAAACCCTAACCCTAACCTTAAACCTAACCCTGACCCTAACACTGACCATAACCCTGACCATAACCCTAACCCTAACCCTAACCCTAACCCTAACCCTAACCCTAACCCTAACCCGAACCTTAAACCTAACCCTGACCCTAACACTGACCATGACCCTGACCATAACCCTAACCCTAACCCTAACCCTAACCCTAACCCTAACCCTAACCTTAAACCTAACCCTGACCCTAACACTGACCATAACCCTGACCATAACCCTGAACATAACCCTGACCCTAACCCTAACCCTAACCCTAACCCTAACCCTAACCCTAACCCTAACCTTAAACCTAACCCTGACCCTAACACTGACCATAACCCTGACCATAACCCTGACCATAACCCTGACCATAACCCTAACCCTCACCCTAACCTTAAACCTAACCCTGACCCTAACACTGACCATAACCCTGACCATAACCCTGACCATAACCCTAACCCTAACCCTAACCCTAACCCTAACCTTAAACCTAACCCTGACCCTAACACTGACCATAACCCTGACCATAACCCTAACCCTGACCCTAACCCTAACCCTAATCCTAACCCTAACCCACATGGAGCTCCCCACATCGTGTCGAAGGTTCAAATGTAGAGTCATGGGATGATTTTTGAAACCATAACATGATCAGGTCTGAAAAGACGTCACTTAACTTGAGAATTTTTATGATGCCCTGGGTGAGTAAGAATTACGAAATATTGAATATTGACCAAGTAACATAAATGTGCTTTGGACAATTGCTACAGAAACATTTTAGATCTAATGATCCAATCTATACATATGGTCAGATCATTGTATGGTTCATTGTAATGAGCTTGGATGATAAGCCCACATTTAGTTTTAGATCTACTTGACATTTAGAACAAATGTGTGCCTAGAAATAATGTTCTAAAAGGCAAGATTGAACCTAAACGACAGATGCTATAACGTTTAACTTTTACAGTTTAATCTATTGTAGGAGCACATACCATTTGTAGGTACATTGGGTGATTTGTAACAATGGGCTTTATATGAACAACACCCTACAAAAACCTGTTTAAGTTTTGACTTATATATGAGGCTCAGAAGCCGCATATAGAAAGAAATGGTAAAAAGCACGTTACAAATGTAGATTTTAGTAGTGGGTTTCAATACTATAGAACCTGAGATGGGTTTGTGTCTGATCTGATGTTGCGAAGCTACAAGAAGAAGATAAGAAGATCTGGACAAAAGTACTGTAATAATATATAGCTTATATCATGTAGAAACTCAAATGTGGGTTGAAGCCTTATCTGGTGTTGAGACGCTGCAAGAAGAAGACAACAAGATCGTGGATAAGATTGTAATATTGTACTGTAATAAAAATAAAACTCATGAAACTATTTACCGAGTAATGTAATAATCTGTAGCTTTAATCATATAGAAACTTAGATTGTTTCGTGCCTGATCTGATATTAAGGGGCTACATGAAAAAGAAAAGATTTCAATAAGAAGTACGTAACGCGTCTGATGTGCAAAATGCTCTACAGATACAGAGAAAGGTTAATGAAAGATCTGTGTAAAAGGCCGGAGACGTTAATAAAAATTGTGTTCGTGCTGAAAGTTTGGTGTGCCTTTTCTATTCTTGTTGCGTAAATGCATATACATTGTAGTTATTCGAACGTAAACGTGGTCTTGGTATTATACTTTTAATTTTCAAGTTTGTATACTAATGTTCGATTGTTGTCAGGTTCTGTAGATAGACAATATAACCTACTACCTGGCCCGCATATGTTATACGATGTCTGTATTGTCGATGATTATTAGATATAAATGCTAACAACGAAGTCCAAGAACGTAGTTCTGGCCCGTTTGAGCGCGCCACCTACAGGCCCATGTGTGAACTGCACCATAGAAGCCCTCCCTGGTGACCAGACATGCTGAGTTCATATTGCAAAAACAAATTGATGCTGGTTAGAGTATCTTAGCATTTTTCTATGATCGAAATCACTGCGAGACCTTCTGAAATGCCCAGGAACACATTAGATGCCCTAGTTTTGCACGAAATCTGAAACCGGCCATCAAGAATTATATTAAGGACTATGCGATGAACTTCAACAAAAGTTAGCCTTAACCAATTACTACCAAGGCTCCTTACACCAGGGCTCTTGATATTGACACAGAACACTGGGAGGAGCTTGCAGATGACAGATCCAGCTGGAGATGCACACTGTCCAGGCAGCTAAAATCAGGAGAAACCAGACTGATGCGCATGGCTGAAAAAAGCGGACCCTGTGAAAAGAACTCTGCAACAGACCTGAGTCAGCTTCTGCACGAATCTCATTTTTTTTGCTTGGAATATGTCCACGTTGTGCTCCCATGTATTAATCCTGAGTTTCAAGTCAATCCATTGACCCGAAGTGACATAAATCAAAGTTTTCGATTCTCGATGGTCTTTTTAGCGAACGCCCAGCAAAATGTCTTTTTAGCGAATGCCCACTATATCCACAAAAATATCGGCCGTCGCGCAACGACACCTAAACCAACCGCCACAAACATGTTCAAGATGGTGTCCCATTGATGTGTACGGAGTTTCCGTGCTTTACAAGCATTTTAAGTCCCTGTTTTTGGTCAAAATGTACGGCGACGATACTACCATACTTTAACTATAGCAATTCAAAATGGCGGGCACTAGTCATGTGACCTCCTTGCGGGGCTGTTCTATAAGTATCGCGGGAGGGACTGTTGTAGCATAGCTTCTCATACAACCATTTTAGAGTGAATTCTGAACAAGATTTTCATTTCATAGTGCTATCATCTGACTGATATTTACAATGTGGTCATTTTTTCTGTGCTATTATTACCCAGGTTTGAGGAACTTAGTGCAAATTTGGATATTGATTCACCTCAGTGCCCAATTAATGTACAAAAGGCTCAGACACATTAGTATTATAAACCTGAATAGGGGCAGGTAACCAATACTAGAAAAACATAGCTATTTATTATTAACAATACTATTTACATTATAATAATAACTCTTCACCAAACTGGACTTTTCTTATCTTTATTTATCACAGAAACATTGTTACAATGAGGATTTGATTAGATGAGTATCTGTTACAGTGTGTACAAAATTATTTCAAATACAAAAATGTATTTCGTTTCACTTCCTAAATATTTTTAAAGTATTGGAAGAAGTTGACACAAAAACAATATTAATTGCATTATTTATGTGCAGTAAAATGTGACCACATGCTATCAATAGCCTAATAAAATGTTGGAACATGGCACAAGCGGGCTCCTCTTCTGAGTACAGAAAGGAAATGTTTTATAACATTTAGTTATGACGTAGAAAATTTCAATTGTAAAATGTACCTTTATTAACATTTACAAACAAATTGTTTTTTCTCTTTTTAATAAATGACAACAATACAGGTAAGTAAGGTGTGTTTCCTTTTATAACAGGCCAGGTAAGACGCCGTACAGGTGAGTAACGTGTATTTCCTTTCATTACAGACCAGGTAAGACACCGTACAGGTCAGTAACGTGTATTTCCTTTGATTACAGACCAGGTAAGACACCGTACAGGTGAGTAAGGTGTGTTTCCTTGACTACAGACTAGGTAAGACACCGTACAGGTGAGTAGCGTGTATTTCCTTTGATTACAGACCAGGTAAGACACCGCACAGATGAGTAAGGTGTCTTTCCTTTGCCTATAGACCAGATAGGGCATTATACAGGTAAGTAAGTTGCTTTACTCACCTGTTTAATACCTATCTGGTCTATAGGCAAAGGAAAGTTGCTTTACTCACCTGTATAATACCCTGTCTGGTCTATAGGCAAAGTAAAGACATCTTACTTACCAGTATAATGGCCTATTTGGTCTATAGGCAAAGGAAAGACACCTTACTCACCTGTTTAATGGCCTATCTGGTCTATAGGCAAAGGAAAGACACCTTATCCACCTGTATAATGGCCTATCTGGTATATAGACAAGGGAAAGACACCTTACTTACCTGTATAATACCCCATCTGGTATATAGGCGAAGGAAAGACACCCAACTTACCTGTATAATACCCTATCTGGTCTACAGGCAAAGGAAAGTTGCTTTACTCACCTGCATAATACCCTATCTGGTCTATAGGCAAAGGAAAGACGCCTTACTCACCTGTATAATGGCCTATATGGTATATAGGCAAAGAAAAGACGCCTTACTCACCTGTGTAATACCCTATCTGGTCTATAGACAAAGGAAACACACCTTACTCACCTGTGCGGTGTCTTACCTGGTCTGTAATGAAAGGAAATACACGTTACTCACCTGTATGGTGTCTTACCTGGTCTGTAATCAAAGGAAATACACGTTACTCACATGCACGGTGTCATACCTGGTCTGTTATAAAAAGAAACACACCTTACTTACCTGTATGGTGTCTTACCTGGCCTGTTATCAAAGGAAATACACGTTACTCACCTGTACGGTGTCTTACCTAGTCTGTAGTCAAGGAAACACACCTTACTCACCCGTACGGTGTCTTACCTGGTCTGTAATCAAAGGAAATACACGTTACTCACCTGTACGGTGTCTTACCTAGTCTGTAGTCAAGGAAACACACGTTACTCACCTGTACGGTGTCTTACCTAGTCTGTAGTCAAGGAAACACACCTTACTCACCCGTACGGTGTCTTACCTGGTCTGTAATCAAAGGAAATACACGTTACTCACCTGTACGGTGTCTTACCTAGTCTGTAGTCAAGGAAACACACGTTACTCACCTGTACGGTGTCTTACCTGGTCTGTAATCAAAGGAAATACACGTTACTCACCTGTACGGTGTCTTACCTAGTCTGTAGTCAAGGAAACACACCTTACTCACCTGTACGGTGTCTTACCTGGTCTGTAATCAATGGAAATACACGTTACTCACCTGTACGGTGTCTTACCTAGTCTGTAGTCAAGGAAACACACCTTACTCACCTGTACGGTGTCTTACCTGGTCTGCTATAAAAGGAAACACACCTTAATTACCTGTACGGCGTCTTACCTGGCCTGTTATAAAAGGAAACACACCTTACTTACCTGTATTGTTGTCATTTATTAAAAAGAGAAAAAACAATTTGTTTGTAAATGTTAATAAAGGTACATTTTACAATTGAAATTTTCTACGTCATAACTAAATGTTATAAAACATTTCCTTTCTGTACTCAGAAGAGGAGCCCGCTTGTGCCATGTTCCAACATTTTATTAGGCTATTGATAGCATGTGGTCACATTTTACTGCACATAAATAATGCAATTAATATTGTTTTTGTGTCAACTTCTTCCAATACTTTAAAAATATTTAGGAAGTGAAACGAAATACATTTTTGTATTTGAAATAATTTTGTACACACTGTAACAGATACTCATCTAATCAAATCCTCATTGTAACAATGTTTCTGTGATAAATAAAGATAAGAAAAGTCCAGTTTGGTGAAGAGTTATTATTATAATGTAAATAGTATTGTTAATAATAAATAGCTATGTTTTTCTAGTATTGGTTACCTGCCCCTATTCAGGTTTATAATACTAATGTGTCTGAGCCTTTTGTACATTAATTGGGCACTGAGGTGAATCAATATCCAAATTTGCACTAAGTTCCTCAAACCTGGGTAATAATAGCACAGAAAAAATGACCACATTGTAAATATCAGTCAGATGATAGCACTATGAAATGAAAATCTTGTTCAGAATTCACTCTAAAATGGTTGTATGAGAAGCTATGCTACAACAGTCCCTCCCGCGATACTTATAGAACAGCCCCGCAAGGAGGTCACATGACTAGTGCCCGCCATTTTGAATTGCTATAGTTAAAGTATGGTAGTATCGTCGCCGTACATTTTGACCAAAAACAGGGACTTAAAATGCTTGTAAAGCACGGAAACTCCGTACACATCAATGGGACACCATCTTGAACATGTTTGTGGCGGTAGGTTTAGGTGTCGTTGCGCGACGGCCGATATTTTTGTGGATATAGTGGGCATTCGCTAAAAAGACATTTTGCTGGGCGTTCGCTAAAAAGACCATCGAGAATCGAAAACTTTGATTTATGTCACTTCGGGTCAATGGATTGACTTGAAACTCAGGATTAATACATGGGAGCACAACGTGGACATATTCCAAGCAAAAAAAATGAGATTCGTGCAGCGCGGACTTCTCTAGAGTGGGCGTTTGTGGGCATTCGCTAAAAAGACCCTCCCGCTTACAGATGTGCCCTATGTGGCAGAGACTGTCATTCTCGTACAGGACTGTTTAGCCACAGTCGACGCTGTAGGGCTGATATCAATTAGGATTTTACCATGGTCAATATTGACCGAAGGAGGCCATATATATATATATCCTTACAGTTGCTGCCCTCAGCAGTTTCAGCATGGCGAGTGTGAGGAGGCTACCTTATGGCTGCCTTGACCGAGCTGGGCACTAAAGTGAGATATGATGATGATGCAAGTACAGCTTTAGAAAATCATTGAAAACACAAATTAAAGACAGAGACTTTTGTAAGGTCACCCAGGATACATGTATTGTTGCATTGCTGAATACAGTCTTAGATATAATTTCATTTAAAAATATAAATATACTATCTCTTAAAATATTTATACACATTAAAATTTACACTGTACAATGTTTGCATATTGTTTGATAGACTAAAAACTGCGGTTTCCGATAAACAAGCAATTCACATGAAACCATGGCTAATCTTTACGTGTGTCATATATCTGTAGGTTAGTTAATATGAACAACAATATTGTTTTTTCTCCATACAAAAGTATAAATCAGTCTTCTCCCTGTGATTACGTGGTTCGACATTCAAGTTTATCTTTAAAATTGCACAATACGACCAAAGGACTTCCTCCAAACTACATGTACTTACTAAATAGCATCTGCAGTGCTCAGTATTAGGCATTTAATAGTAAGTCTAATGTCTATTACACACAAAAACTGGTGAGCATTTTTTTTACAATAGCACTCTATGAGCATTATAGGCAGCATTTATTAGCTTCATGGCGGGTTTAGGGGCATCAGATTTTAATGATCCCTGTTCCTGGTCTTTATTTCTGGGGCTTTACCATTGTAATGTAACTGACTACACTTACTAACTGTCAAACAGATTGGGATTTGTTTTTAGAAGACTTTTTGGCACGTTCCACAGTTTTTTTTTGTGATTTGATAATGTGAAATTTTGAAATGTCAAAAACTGTTGAAAAATAATTAAAAAAACAATACTATAACTGGGAAAGAAAATTCAGATTTACCAAAATGCTTAAAAGTTATGGATGGTTTTGCTGAGTTGCTTGACTCCTCTCTAGTTCAACAGTGCCTGGCAGCAGCATTACTCCAATTTGTCCAGCATCTCCATTTTTTTGTGTTTTTGTGGTATAGTGGGAGCAGCTGGCATAGGCTGAGCCGGTGTAACGCTGCTGCCAGGCACTTCTGAACTGGAGAGAAGCCACGCCAAACAGCGAGACCATCCACAACTATCAGCAATGCAGGGCTAAACAAAAGGAAATAAAATCAATTAAAATCAGCCAAAATGTGACAAAAATGTGGAAAATAAAATCAATCAAAATTATCAGCCAAAAAGTAATGGAAATTAATTGTAGAAAAAAAGATTTCAAAATATTTCTTAACAATTCTAATGACCAAAATCTAATAAAAAACCTGTTTGACACAAAGAGTAGACTTTGTTGTTACTTACACGGTAGTCCCTGTTCAGATGCCTTCCACCAATTGACATCAGCCGCTCAGCCATTTCTATTCTCTTTCCAAATCGCACCATTTTTTTTGAGGTGTAAATTATTACAGTGGTCATCACGACCATATCTGCTCCTTTAGGAGGTTTCTCATTATATTATTACAGATTACTTCATTAATCCCCAATACAGAAGTAGCATGTGAATGAAATGATGAAATCATCATGACAACTATATCTGCGCTGATTTGGGTCCCTTAGTAGGATCCTGAATCCTTAGATCATCGGTTGTTACACATAATGACAAACTGGATATTACATGAAACATACATATATAGCACCTCCGGTTAATATACGATCATACATAACGATCACATGTGCACATGTCAACATTACTACATAACATAACACTCAGTGACCTAGTTTTTTTCTTAACCTAACCCCCGTCGATGTACTGAACCACCTTGAGGTCGCGGTCAGAGGTCACCGTGAAGGTGGTGGTCTGACCCCTGACCGCGACCGTGGAGGTGTACGTGATTCCTGCCGGGAGTGCCGTCTCCGTCTGATAGTCAGCGGGGTCAATTTCAAACGGTGGACCATCTGGTTGGTACACCCTGAGTACCGGGCGTGACATGGGTGTGGCGGGGTTGTTTGGCTGGTGGACGGGTCCATCGGTGGAGTCAGGAGATCTGAGGAGAGACAGACGAGAAAAACAGATCTGATGTTGTGGTTGGAAACTTAAATGGGGTACAAGATTTTTTCTTGATAAATGGGTGGATTTCACTGAAGCTGTGGTACATTGGTGTTGCCGGTGCGGCCGAGCGATTTGAAGAGTGATCAACGTAATTCTTTTCACACTTTTGTGCATTTTTTTTTGTCTTCTTAGTCATACTTGTCTTTGTTCTGGAAGTCAAGCGCAGAGAGAGAGTCATACTTGAATGTACATTTTGCATGATATTCCCACTATAATGTCAAGCGTAACATAAATTAAATTTAGAATGCCACCAATGTACTTCAGTCCAGTGAGGTGCCCCCCTAACTACCAAATAACACTGAGATAAGGAAATCATTGGGCTTACGTAGTGTGTTAAGGATTTTTAACAAAGTGAGAAAACAGGATTTATGTACAACTTGAAACAGCAATGAACTCCCAGGACACCTGGATCACAAAATCACAAACATTCAATCTCTGAATCTCACCTGCTGTCGGCATTCTTCAGCAGCTGTTCAGACAGCCTACAGGGAAAACAAACCAGTTGTTAGGTACAGTCATAATCAAACCACTTCTAGGAGGATGACAAGAAAGTTAACACAAGTTTTTTCTCAAGGAAGACAACTTGAGTAGGATCTTAAGTGTGCTGAAGATCAAGGAGGATAGGATGGAGGAGAATCTTAAGAAAGTTAATGTTACAATAAAAATTGAACATCTTGATTATACGTAATACTATGTTTAAGTTAACATACATATAATTTTATCATTATCAACTTGTATACGAAGTTTATTTAATCCTCAAGTACAAGCATATTTCAAAAACATTCTGTCTTGAAATGATTGGAATAATGGTTGATACTTGCTGCATGTATAAAAATCATAATTTGTATATTGGCACTGGCTCCATACACACACTACGTTAGACGCATTCATGGTCTTTATTAGTGGGGCTAAGTTCAGGGTGGGCTTTCCCACCCTTTCTGGGCCTTAAGGTTATGTATGGGGGTTTTGCCTCGATTGGAAATTTCAACTCTATGACCGAGGTAGCCTAGCCTGCCTAGCCTAGCTTTTCTGCAAACCCAAACTAGATTTTTCCAAAAATGCCTACAATGTGTTTAGAAACTGGCTCAGTATCTTGTGCTGTTTATGAATCTGAAATGTCCACAGAAGTCCATGATGCACCATTAAATGTTGCAGCCAAATGTTGGAACCAGATTAATCAGTACGTATTAAAAAATGTGTACAGCTTCATAACAGGATGGAAACTAAGTTGAGAACACAAAGATAGCACATGAACATGCAAATTGTTGCCTTACCGTCGAACTCTATCCAGCCGTGCCTGCAGTTCCATTTTTTCCTTCGTTGTGCTGTAAGAAATTGGCACAAATGAGTCATCTATAATGTGCCAGGGTGCATGTTTGTAAAAGTTACTGTTCTGTTTATCTGTTTTGCGTCGGTCGGTCTGAGACATAGTACTGGCAGGTAAGTAGTATTTTATGCTGTGCTTTCATGTCTTTTGGTACTGTTTGTTATTACAGTCCTGTCCTTGGTGCTGAGACATGAGAGAGGTTTGAGCCGACTTCTCAACTGACAGATATTTACCTTTTCAGAGCGGCTTCTTCTTCGTTACTTGACAACTCGATGTCCTCACACCTGTGAAAATAAAACTGGTTACATGACCTGAGAGGATATTGACCTGGATCAACAGCATGAAGGTAAAGAAAGAATCTAAAGGAAAAGTTCTGATGTGTTGGACATTAGGCCACAGCAAGTAAATTTTATGGATGACATCAGTGCGCGCATTAATTTTCGCCTGATTTCAGAAAAAAAACAAGATTTTTTTTCTTCTGCAGGGATGGTCAACATGACGATAAAGTACCAAAATGAGCAAATATGTTTTGTTGCAGCCAAATAATTGTACTAAGTCTTGTAGAAGTGACACTTGCGAGGTACCCAGGACTGTAGTTGTAGAAATGAAACTTATTGGATAGTTGTAAAAGTGACACTGAATATGGAAGCCATGAGTGTGGTTACCAACTTTGTTGGTGATGCCAGTCTACCACACTAGTGTCACTTTTACTACACCAGTACATGTCTTGAATACAGGAATGAATGCCTTGTTGGATCTGATACCGTGTTTTGCCCCTTTAATTCTTGTTACAACATTCATCATAACTTTATGGTGCCTTGTTTTTCTTTTGCCCTATCGCACTATTTTTGCAGTCTGCAGAGGATGTCATCCATAAAATTTACTTGCTGTGGCCTAAGGGAACTAACTTACTTGCATGGCACCCAGAAGCCTCCACCCTCCAGTATAGCAAGTCTGGATTTGAGGGCCTCTATTTCTAGTGCTCTTCTGGCAAGGCTGTAGAAGGGTTAAAGGGCAAAGGTTTCTGTAGTTGCTTATAATCTCCTTAATTATTACACCTACTGCACCTTTCTTTGAGCTGTATACATGCACCAATGATGTAATTATTGACCAAAATATTCTTTGAAAGTTGCTTACAAAAACTTGCAGAACTCCTCGCATCCTTGAATGATACTTCATTCAGTCCATCAGCTAATGTACATAATAAATACATAGTATCCTCCTGGACTTCATGTAAAAACAATATTTACAAACTACTTCTAGTTTTACTATGTTTCTCTCATTTTTGTATCTGGTACCATTCAGGTTACTAACTTGATATGAACATAAGAGTCCTTTAGATGGGATGCATATACGGTATTTTGTATTTTTTAAAGCACAATAGATATAGGTTTAACTCACAGATAAAGTTTGAACTAATGTTTCATGCCCATCTAAGGGACATCTCTTACCTCTGATTTGCAGCATTCAATTCTTCGATAAGTCTACAAAAGGTCAGAGAAAAGTTGGTAAGATCACTTGTAAGTTGTAGGAAGGTCATAAGTAGGGATAAAATAAAGATGATGATGGAGAAAAGACAATTTTATCAATTTAAAAGCTTTGTGTTCTGAACAAACTTTTTACATAATCAAGTCTTACTCTACAGCTGAAACAGTACCATCCTGGTAGTGGAATGATTTTTTTTCTTACAGTAAAAGGGAAATCTAAAACATCATCATTGTATAGGTCTGATGCACTGTTTAAAGATCTTGTAGATTCTGGACTTTTACCATTAAAAACAGGTCCTGAAATACTTACGTTGCTTTGTCCTGAGACATTTCGGCCAGCTCTCTGTGAGGAGTGAGAAAGGCTTTGTTACTATGGGAGTGATGATCACAGTGTTCCTAATACAGCAGAGCATGTGGTTAAGATATGCAGAATTTGTGTCACTAAAAATGTCTAAAGGAGTCTAATCTTATATAATGTAAACCTCCATGGATACTGTTACTATGGGAGTGATGATCACAGTGTTTCTGATATGGCACTGTACATGGTTTTCTACAGCTTAAGATATGCAGGATTTTATGTCGCTAGAAATGTCGAAAGATGTCCAATTTAAACTTGGTAATATATAATGTAAACCTCAATTAATTGCCTGTGTGATACCTTTTGGTCTTGGTGGCTTCTGTGGCCTCTGCTTTTCTTCGTCTCAGGTTGTGATTCTCTTGTCTGAGCAAAAACACAGAAAATTACAGGAGATGCAAGAACTCTGGAGCAACATGTTTACAATTAGGAAACACAGTTTAATAAATAATGATGAAAGATCAACAGCTCTGGAGCAAAGTGTTGACAATTACGAATTAGGAACCAGACTTAGTCTAATTAATAATCAAAGATAAAAGATCAAGAGAGTTCACAAACCTGTTTAATTCCTTCTGCATCTCCAATACTTTCCTGTAAGTTAAAAACAAACAAACATTTAGTCTGGTTGAGTGCCAGTGAGGAGAGAGAAATGCATCACCATAACAGATGAGCGCTATGACTCTCATATGAGAGGGCAGACCAATACAACAATGTCATCAGCACCTCAGTTGGGCTGCTGAGAACAACTTGCTAAATGGTTTGCAAGAGAACAAGAAGCAGCAAGCAGCAAAAATAGAAGGACCCCTTCTTTCATTAAACTTAAAGTTGGTACAAGCAATTAGAAACAAAAATGTCTCACTCTCTTAACTCCAACAACAAGCAAAAATATCTCTGTTTCTGCTGGGCCAGGGTGGTATTTTCTTTCTTCAGATCAGCTGCCACTTGGGTTTGGTGGACAACCCTGTTGGAGGAAAATGTTTTGGATAAATTGAAGTTTAAAAGACAAACAAATGAATAGACAGTCATTTGTTTTTAAGAGCAAGAGTGTGCCATGCTGTGCAATGTGCAGTGTACAGAAAGTGTGAAATGGAAGGTTTATAATGAAACAATATGTTTGCGAGGCTACATCATTCTCTCAAGATCAACAACCAAGATCCATAAATTCATAACGTTCCCATTTTGTATATTTGGGGTAAACCCACATGTTTAAGTTTAATGAATAAATTATATACTACAGTAATCATAGTTGTGGAGTAAGGAGGAAAATGTTTGATTTTATAGGGCCTTAAAGTTACACTTTCTGATCAACGTAAGCGTGAAAACTAACGGCAGTGGTTCCACTTACCTCTGGTGCTCCCTGTCATAGTCTGCTCTCAGGCTGAAGATGAGAATACAAAATGGCCGTCAAGAAGTTAAAAAGAAACAAACTCAACACTGTTTTAGGTCAGCACTTTCTCAAGAAAAGAAGAGATCCAAATTTCATTTATTTATTGGTTTGTTCATTAACGCCCACAATCAGGGCTACCTAACTAGCCTGTGGCTATTACAAAGGGCTCACAGCCCTGTTGACACAGACAAAGACAATGCAGATAAAAAAATTATTTGATAGGGACAGAATAACAATCAATATTAAGTAATATATATAAATAATTGCATACGAAGGGTATGGAACAGTGCCTACAATCATGTGTCTGCAATGATCACTTATTGTTTGTTCAATTATTTTGAAAGTTCTTTTTTCAAAAGATCAAGCTAAATTGAGAGGAAGCAGAAAGACCCAGAGGATTGTTGACCTACCTGAGTAGTTGGGTCTTAAGCTCCATGATTCGATGATCTTTGGTGGAATTTTCTCTGCAAAATGATAAACAAACGCAGCTTTAATGCATCACTGGGAGAGGAAGGAATTAATATTGGTTGATAATATTATGTAGGAAGAGAGTCATGGCCATCCGTGAAACAGCACACCCGGATGATGATGATGATAATAACAAGACCTGATACATCCCCGTCTTGTAATCAGTTAACGAAAGGGGATGTCACCCGGTAAGACTCGGTATCCTGTCGTGTGTAAGCACGTCTACCAAAGATGAAGATGATGAGCTTAGATATAGAAACTTTTTTATGTAAATCATCTGATCATACGTCAATGTCCATCCTGTGCTTAGATTTGATAGTTTCTACTTAGTTTTCTGTGTACTCACAGTCTCTCAGCGATGAGGTGTGCCTCCAGCGATATTGTCATAAAGGCATCTGTCTCGAGGTCGTCACCACCAGCACAGTGTTGTGGGCACCTAGAAGGGGGGGGGGTAAGGATTTCATTTTGGTTACAACTCTATAGAATCTTTTTTCTATAACAGGAAGCTTGTCTTGAATATAAGAATAAGAACAAAATTTAATGTGTTTTCAAGCATATTTGCAGCTAAAATTATAGGTAAGGCATTATTAGCTTAGGAAGTTGACAAATACTGAATGATGAGAATATTCAAGGGAAATTAATACAGAAATCATATAAGGTATGATTCCACCATAGATGATCTTTTGTATCATTTTGGTTTAAGTAGTTAAAAAGCCTCTCAGTCAGTCTTTGATAGCCTACCTGGTGATCTGTGGTGGTACTGCAGTGTGAGGTTTTGGGGTGTTCACGTGATGACCACTTAGGTACCTGGAAATGATAAAATTGATATGTCAGACATCAGATATGAAACATACACATCAGTACCAGCTGGACCAGGGTATTGAAACTGCATGACCCTCTTAACTCAACGTCACAGGGACTTAAGCAGAACTAAAACAGCATAAAAATAAAGTGTAAAACACATCAGTAAGTTCAATGTAAGAGCCCAGATCATAACAACAAAGTCGTCAGCAACTGGCCCTCGGTGGTGGTGAGAAAGAACATTTTCACCGTGGACCTAATGTTAAATTTTGTTATCACCACTGATGAGGGATTTACATAGGAAAACTTAGAAATACAGGAGTTCTTGTCTGTAGTTTTACCTTTTTACCTTAGGTCCACAGTCCCACTGGGCTCTTTCTTTCAACTTAGAAGAGCTCAGAAGGATGGTGGAACTAAGATGGAAGACAGAGCCCAGAGGAGCTGTCGATCTAAGATGCAAGAATCCCAAAGGGATTGTGAAACGTAAGATAAAAGAAAGAGGCCAGACTGCCGCCAGAGGGACTTGCCCTCAGTTGGGTTACTGAGACTCAGAGTCATGCTGAGGTGGTTTGGGAGCAAAGGAGGGGAAAGCAGCAAAGATACATTGAAGAACTGCAGCATCCCATATCAAATTACACTTTAACCATATAAGCAACAATAAAGAAAACTATCTCACTTGTTGAAGTGTTTCTGCTCGACCAGCAGCTTCTTGTTAGCCTTCTTTAACCAGGTGGCAGCGTTGTTGGTTTCTTCAGTCACCCTGTTTGAAGAAATGTTGGGATGCATTAAAGTTCAAAAGACGAAAGTAAAGTTTTCCTTTCTCAGATTTTTAGCAACTTATTTGGAATTCATTGAACCAACCAATCTTGGCAATATTTAAAGATACATTGATTACTGCACCTAATCTTAAAACTAAATTTTGTATCGGGAAACTACAAACAAAAATATCTCAATCTTTCTGTTCGGCCAGGAAGTGCTCCTTTTCCTCTCTGAGAGTTTCATAGTTTTCTCAGAGGTTTATTGAACCAACCAGTCTTGGCATCAACAGATACAACAACTGCTGCACCCCATCTTAAAATCAAACTTTGACTGTATCACCTCACCTCACCTAGTCCCATCCTGTATCAGGAAACAAGAAACAAAAATATCTCACTGTTTTTGCTCAGCTAGGAGGGCCTCTTTTTCCATTTGGAGCTTTTCGGCGATGTCAGTCTGCTCAGCGATCCTATTGGAGGAAAAGTTTGAGATGCATCAAACCTGGACCATTCCTGGCAAAGATACAAGGACTGCTGCTCCCTATTTCTCCTTTTCAAAATCATATTTTATCCATAATTTTTATATGATAAGCAACAACAAATGAAGTGCACCCATATCAGAGCAACAAGGCTCTAATACAAGCGGTAATGTTTTAACTTACTTTTTCTGTGCCGTGTCAAGGTCTTGCTTCAGGCTGAAGGGGAAGATACAAAAAAAAAAAACGTCAAGAACTGAAGCTAAGGAAGCAAACTGTTGATATAGAGGGTCTAGAATAGTGTATATAGTCTACAGAGATCATACTATGTTATTTTACAGTTTCCGTATCTTTAGAAAGTCCCTTCTAAGTCTTTAAGAGAAAAAGTTGAATTGAGAGGAAGCAGAAAGGACCTGAGGATTGTTGACCTACCAGCGTAGCTGTGTGTGCAGATTTTTAATCTCATGGTTCTTGGTAGTCAGGAGATCTTCCCTTGTGGTGCTGTATCTGCATAGTATTAAAACAAACACAGCGTCAATGTAACAATACATCACTTGCAGGAAATGTTCAACTATGTAGCTAATAGGAATTTTGTTGCTTCATGTTAGCAAGTCCCTTCTTGAAAGATGAAGTTGACTCAAGAGGAAGTAGAGAGAACATGTAACATGGGGATTGTTGACCTGTTAAAGAATCTGTGATTTCTGTATCTCTAACAGCCAGGAGGCCAGTGTTGTTGGTGTTGTGCCTGCCAGATATCAAAACAGACACAGCTTTGACGTAAAATTTCCATCACTGGTAGGAGGGGGAACTATGGGAGAAAATCTTAGAAAATGACAAAATCATCTGATCAAAGATCCATGTCCCTACTGTGTTATAACCCTCTCCCTGCTGCCTAACCCCTATTTAATACAAAACTGGTGCCCAGCGGCTACCTTAGCATGCCAAGGGTTAAACTGGCTGAGTACTTACAAGCGCTCTGCTGTCAGCTCAGACTCGAGCCTGATGACTTCAAAAACATCGAAGTCCCTGCTGCCGCTGCACCTTAAGGGGGGGGGGCATTTTAGTTACAACTTCAAGGAATGGTCATCTCTCTTTTTTTCTTAAACCTTAGAATGTATGAATAAAACATGTCTTCAAGCATGTTTTAGGTCATAGGTGGATATAGGTGAACTAGCGCTCCAAGTTAAAAAGTCAGTCTTTGATGATTCAGTTTGAATAGTTAAGGTGTTGCTGCCTACCTAGTGGGCTGCAGCTCGGTCACATGATCCAACTGGCACTGAGAGGGGGGTGGGGGTGCTGGTTCACATGAAAACACTTCTGGTATGGACACTACGAGCCTTTGTTCGGAGAAGGGCTCAATGGAGACAACTGTAGGTGGTGTCCTCAACAGTGTTCGGTGTTTGTAGCTGTAAATGATAGATGAGTATCAGATATGACACATACACATCAGCACCAGTCTGGATGGGCATTGAAGGCGTTCAGCACTAAGGACAGGTGTATTAACCCTTAGAGGACGTTGGGCCACCTTGATGGCTTTCCCTACGGAGGACGAGAGGCCACCAAGGTGGCTCACTTTGCATGATCTCCATATATGGCACAGTTGACCCAGATGTCTTTGGGAAAACAGCATTATTTGCATGTACAGTGGTCATCAGACATGGAGGCATAGAATGAAGAAGAGTTTTGAGTTTGTTCCCATGTTTTTGAGCAATTTTGGTACAATTTTTTGACAAGTTGGTCAGAGGAACAACACAAGTGATCCTGACACAAGTGAGGGGGAGATAAATGGCGATTCATGTGGCAATGAAATTTTAGATGTTTTCCTATGAATTGCAGAACTTGGTAGTTTTTTAATGTTTCCTTTGCTTCAATAAAGCTATTCTGAATGTATATTCCCACATTTTCCAAAGTTATGATACTATTAATAGGACAATGATTAACATGTTGCACACTTTTTGAATATTTTTATCGAATAGATTTTTTTCTATACTCTTTTTGTCATGTCCTCTCTCATTAACTACATACAGTCTTTTAACTGTTATTGGTGGATTCTACATGCTCTTAGCTTTCTAAAAATGTATAGGTCTGCCTATCTAGCATTGGTATAAAGCATCAAACTTGACCGAAACTGTTATCAAGGTAGTCTGAGATTACACCCGACATTTTAACTACGTCTCCTGTATGCACTTCCGAATTTATCCCGTCCTCTAAGGGTTAACCTCTCTCTTACTCTGCATGTGTATGTATGTGTGTGTGTTGTGTTCAGCACCAGAGACAGGTGTGTTTACCATGTGTGTGGTGTTCAGGACCAGGGACAGGTGTGTTTACTCATGTTGATGGTGTTCAGCACCAGAGACAGGTGTGTTTACCATGTGTGTGGTGTTCAGCACCAGTGACAGGTATGTTTACTTGTGTGTATATGGTGTTTAGCACCAAGGACAGGTGTGTTTACCTGTGTGTATATGGTGGTCAGCACCAGGGACAGGTGTGTTTACCTGTGTGTGGATAATGTTCAGCACCAGGGACAGGTGTGTTTACCTGTGTGTGGATGATGTTCAGCACTAGGGACAGGTGTGTTTACCGGTGTGTGGATGGTGTTCAGCATCAGTGACAGGTATGTTTACTTGTGTGTATTTGGTGTTTAGCACCAGGGACAGGTGTGTTTACCTGTGTGTATATGGTGGTCAGCACCAGGGACAGGTGTGTTTACCTGTGTGTGGATGATGTTCAGCACCAGGGATAGGTGCGTTTACCTGTGTGTGGATGATGTTCAGCACCAGGGACAGGTGTGTTTAACTGTGTGTGGATGGTGTTCAGCACCAAGAACAGGTGTGTTCACCTGTGTGTGGATGGTGTTCAGTACCAGGGACAGGTGTGTTTACCTGTGTGTGGATGATGTTCAGCACCAGGGATAGGTGCGTTTACCTGTGTGTGGATGATGTTCAGCACCAGGGACAGGTGTGTTTACCTGTGTGTGGATGGTGTTCAGCACCAAGGACAGGTGTGTTTACCTGTGTGTGGATGGTGTTCAGCACCAAGGACAGGTGTGTTTACCTGTGTGTGGATGGTGTACAGCACCAGGGACAGGTGTGTTTACCTGTGTGTGGATGGTGTTCGGCACCAGGGACAGGTGTGTTTACCTGTGTGTGGATGATGTTCAGCACCAGGGACAGGTGCGTTTACCTGTGTGTGGATGATGTTCAGCACCAGGGACAGGTGTGTTTACCTGTGTGTGGATGATGTTCAGCACTAGGGACAGGTGTGTTTACCTGTGTGTGGATGGTGTTCAGCACCAAGGACAGGTGTGTTCACCTGTGTGTGGATGGTGTTCAGCACCAAGGACAGGTGTGTTTACCTGTGTGTGGATGGTGTTCAGGACCAGGGACAGGTGTATTTACCTGTGTAGAAGGTGTTCAGCACCAGGGACAGGTGTACCACATGAACCTCTCCTGGTTGTGAAGAAATGGTTCTTACCTTGTGGTTCTCTGTAGGTTGACTGTGAGGTCAGTATTAGCATCCAGTGCTCTGTGAACACAAAATTTGTCACAATTCTATTTCTACACCAGTTGCTGAAAGTTTTACTTATTTTTTGCTGCTGTCGGATCCAAAAAAGAATACAAAGTTTCTGCCAAACAAGTTGGCACCTTAGCAGAAGGGTTAGATCTTTACCATTTTGACCCTCACTAGGATCTTACAAACATGTGAACTTCGTATGTTTTACATTTTACAAACCATTGGTCTTATGCTACATGTCTATAATCAAACATAGTGCAAAACATAGCGCATATGCTAGAAGAATGGTCCATTTTCTTATTTTATCACATAACCATGATCATGGATCTAACTGTTTCTGTTAGAATGGCTGTGTTAAGGTCTTCTAGCCTTACTAGATGTTAGAAGTGTTAGAAATGATGAAGACTATTGAGCAGGTCTGTTTTTTTCACCACAGTAAACTAAACGTGTATGCAGGTGTTACAAGGAACAGCTGCAGCTGCATTAAGGAAGTCCTGCTCACCTGGCCAGCTGGTCCTGTAGCTGTTGGTTCCTCCTGTAGGGATGGAAAGGGTGATGTTAAATACACCGTGGTGCATCTTACTTGTGTCATACCCACCCGAGAGAAAAAAACAACAACATACATTTCTTTTTCATTCAGGTTTGTGGTATGCACTAAAATTTTAGAAAATTTTGTGTCTTTCAACAAAAATTGTCACAGAAATTCCATTCTCTGAATCCTGGGTATTCAAATCTTTTACAGCTGTACTTAGTGCAACCAAAGTGCGTTTAAATCATCTTATGAAAGCCAGAGTGTGTGAACAGTAGAATTCCATGTGATAACCAAAGTTATCATCCAGTCAGGAACACCCATGTCAAACCTTATCACAACCCAGATATGAAGTACTGAAGTTTGCTTACTCCTTTTCCTCCTCCAGCTGGTACTGTGCCTCATTTTTTAAGAACTCCATCTGCTCCAGCTCTTCCTTTAGCCGCTCTTCCTTTCTGTCGTGGAAGCTGGGGAAGTAAGGTTCTTCAGGGTTTGTCTCCGAGTCTCCCCACTGATCGAGGTGGCGTTGACTGTAACACAAGGGGTATGAGGGAGGTCTTTATTGAAGTGCCTGGGGTACCAGGGTTAGGTGTGACAAGTTGTTACTATAAAGAAGGCCTTTCGCTAGACATAGAGGGGTTATGTGTGACAAGTAAAAAAGAACATACTTTTTCACTATCTTTGCAAAATGGTGTAATCAGTTAACAAGAATCTTAAATCTTTCAAGATCACTGACTATGGCATGTCAGGTACTTTTTCACACAGAAGTCTGAGAACAGGCCAGTCAGTGCTGAAAATGATTAAAATGGAATAGCATCTACTGGAGGATCAGGAGAGATGGAGGGAAAGAGTCAGGATCAGAAGAGATGTAGGGAAAGAGTCAGGATCAGGAGAGATGGAGGGAAAGAGTCAGGATCAGGAGAGATGGAGGGAAAGAGTCAGGATCAGGAGAGATGGAGGGAAAGAGTCAGGATCAGGAGAGATGGAGGGAAAGAGTCAGGATCAGGAGAGATGGAGGGAAAGAGTCAGGATCGGGAGAGATGGAGGGAAAGAGTCAGGATCAGGAGAGATGGAGGGAAAGAGTCAGGATCAGGAGAGATGGAGGGAAAGAGTCAGGATGAGGAGGGATGGAGGGAAAGAGTCAGGATGAGGAGGGATGGAGGGAAAGAGTCAGGATCAGGAGGGATGGAGAGAAAGAGTCAGGATCAGGAGAGATGGAGGGAAAGAGTCAGGATCAGGAGAGATGGAGGGAAAGAGTCAGGATCAGGAGGGATGGAGGGAAAGAGTCAGGATCAGGGGGGATGGATGGAAAGAGTCAGGATCAGGAGAGATGGAGGGAAAGAGTCAGGATCAGGAGAGATGGAGGGAAAGAGTCAGGATCGGGAGAGATGGAGGGAAAGAGTCAGGATCAGGAGAGATGGAGGGAAAGAGTCAGGATCAGGAGAGATGGAGGGAAAGAGTCAGGATGAGGAGGGATGGAGGGAAAGAGTCAGGATGAGGAGGGATGGAGGGAAAGAGTCAGGATCAGGAGGGATGGAGAGAAAGAGTCAGGATCAGGAGAGATGGAGGGAAAGAGTCAGGATCAGGAGAGATGGAGGGAAAGAGTCAGGATCAGGAGGGATGGAGGGAAAGAGTCAGGATCAGGAGAGATGGAGGGAAAGAGTCAGGATGAGGAGGGATGGAGGGAAAGAGTCAGGATGAGGAGGGATGGAGGGAAAGAGTCAGGATCAGGATCAGGAGAGATGGAGGGAAATTAAGAGTCAGGATCAGAAGAGATGGAGGGAAAGAGTCAGGATAAGGAGAGATGGAGGGAAAGAGACAACCAAACTGTCTCCAAGATGAATCAATTAAATGATAAATGAACAGTGAATGGATTTTGACAGACTTACTTAAGCGTCTCCATTTCATCCAGGACCTGATGCACCATCTTTGTGTCCATCTGTGCAGCTCCCTGCTGTGCCTCAGCCTGCACCTGATGCTCCATCATTGTGCCCAACTGTGCAGCTCCCTGCTGTGCCTCAGCCTGCACCTGGTGCTCCATCATTGTGTCCTTCTGTGCAGCTCCCTGCTGTGCCTCAGCCTGCACCTGATGCACCAGCATCGCTGTGTCTATCTGTGCAGCTCCCTGCTGTGCCTCAGCCTGCACCTGATGCACCAGCATCGCTGTGTCCATCTGTGCAGCTCCCTGCTGTGCCTCAGCCTGCACCTGGTGCTCCATCATTGTGTCCTTCTGTGCAGCTCCCTGCTGTGCCTCAGCCTGCACCTGATGCACCAGCATCGCTGTGTCCTTCTGTGCAGCTCCCTGCTGTGCCTCAGCCTGCACCTGATGCACCATCGTTGTGGGCACCTGTGCAGCTCCCTGCTGTGCCTCAGCCTGCACCTGATGCTCCATCGTTGTGGCCATCTGTGCAGCTCCCTGCTGTGCCTCAGCCTGCACCTGATGCACCATCGTGTCCATCTGTGCAGCTCCCTGCTGTGCCTCAGCCTGCACCTGATGCACCATCGTTGTTGTGGCCATCTGTGCAGCTCCCTGCTGTGCCTCAGCCTGCACCTTATGCTCCATCGTTGTGTCCAGCTGTGCAGCTCCCTGCTGTGCCTCAGCCTGCACCTGATGCACCATTGTTGTGGCCATCTGTGCAGCTCCCTGCTGTGCCTCAGCCTGCACCTGATGCACCATCACTGTGTCGTGCTGTGCAGCTCCCTGCTGTGCCTCAGCCTGCACCTGATGCTCCATCATTGTGGCCATCTGTGCAGCTCCCTGCTGTGCCTCAGCCTGCACCGCTCTGTAAGTACCAACAAGTTAGCAGGACTGAAAGGACTTTGCTAGAAACAATAGGCTTGAGATATCAAGACTGTTTCCTGTGTTTATCTTTCCCATCCCACTTATTGTTTCGGAGACTATGAATTTTTGCTGTTGAAATCTTACAAAAATGCATTTACCTGCAAAAACTATTGAATTTGTTTTCTTAACATTCAGTGACAGTTTAGTTGTTTTGAACCATTTATTTACTTTGTCTTGTTTCTCATTCATGATAGCTACTAATGTATTTAGATTTTAGATTATAAGTTTCAATGACAGACAGCAGGAAAGCATAACATAAGGCCAAGCCAAATAGCAAGAAAGCTCCATAGTTTAGAGTTATGGATAATGTACAAAAAATAGTAGCTATATTGTATCGTATGTAAAAATCACTAAGACTTAGCCCATATGGATAGAGTATTCCCTTACCTCTGAAGGTCCATGTCCAATTCACTGATAAGGCTGTTGGAAGTACAAGAAACAAAGTATAGATGAACTAGTCTCAAACAATACAGAAAAAGGAACACAGAATATCAGTGATCATATTCCACAATACTCACACTCACACTCACTATCCTTTGTTTGATTATCAGGACTGGTATTGATCATTACAATGTATTTGCATCATGTAAGAAGTTCTTGGTCCCATTTTGTATATCTTACATATCTGCTTCTGCCTTCTCCTCTTCTGCCTCCTCATCTTCATCAGACAGCCAGTCATCAAGTACTTGTACTTGGCTTTCCACTCTGTAAGGGAGTCAGACATCGTCAGTGACATGTTGATGTGTTTTATTGACTGATTCAGACAAAATCCCCAGTAGGGAAAAACATTTGTTTTTGCTGTTGTGTTCTTTCTCTTTTCCTTTCTTCTTCTGTCAGTAGCCAATCAGAGCTTAGATTAGATATTAGCTGTCTCTGTGAATATGATCCATTTCTACAGGTTCACAATGACATACAATACTAAAGGGTGAGCCTAATGGTATAGTATAATATTATGTTAATGACCAGGTCTAAAAACTAAGCAGATGTAGGTTTAGAAAAAAAGCTACATCATTTAGAGTTATGGATAACGTACAAAAATTATGAGTAGCTACATTGTAGAAGAACTTTATTGCACGACAATTGTACATGATACAACTATTACATAAAGTCAAAATAAAGGTATAGAATAAAACTTAACAACCTAATTAACAGAAGAATGAGGGCTAACATAATTCTTTGATACAGTATTACAATGGAGTAGGCTCATCATTAGTTACAGTATTCTTTCTAATAGCAGAGAAATCCTTGATATATTTGCCTATTTTATGGTATGCAAAAATCACTAAGGCTTAGCCCATATAGATAGAGTGTTCCCTTACCTCTGAAGGTCCTTCTCGAACTCACGAAGAAGTCTGTTGGAAGTACAAGGAACAAAGTATGGATGAACTAGTCTCAAACCATACAGAAAAAGGAACACAGAATATCAGTGATTATATTCCACAATACAGGACTGGTATTGTTAGATACAATGTATTTGCATCATACAAGAAGTTCTTGGTCCCATTTTGTAAATCTTACCGGCCCAATTCTGATTCCTCCTCTTCTGCCTCTTCCTCAAGCTCTTTGTTGGTGCTGTGAGAAACACAAACACTACAATTAAACTCTGACTTCAAATCTGCTGAACAATGCAATAAAATACCTGGGGCTTTTTGTTATGCTGTCTTGCTAACGGATCCCTGAGGTGATATAAGCTTAACTATTCTCTTATTACACCAGTACTTTTTCAGTTCTACCTAGCATAACTGGTCACTACTCTGACTATCAGGAATACTAAGTTCTGCCTAGCTAAACTGTGCAGTCCCTATGCTAACTAATTCAAGCTAGTTCAACTGATCCCTATTCTAATTAACTGGTCCCTATGCTAGCTAATACAATTCTATCTAGCTAACTGGTTCCTAAAATGCTTCCTATGCTAACTGATTTAGAATTAGATCTTTCTGGCTAAACTGTCCCCTATGCTAACTAATTAAGTTCCAGTTAGCTAGACTGGCCCCTATGTTAACTGATTCAGATCTAACTAGCTAATTGGCCCCTATACTATCTATTACTAATTTAGTTCCATCTAGCTAAACTGGTCCATATGCTAACTAATTCAGTTTCATTTAACTAACTGGTCCCTGTGCTAACTAATTTAGATCTATCTAGCTCAACTGGACCTACGCTAAATAATTTAAATCTATCTAGCTCAACTGGACCTATGCTAAATAATTTAGATCTATCTAGCTCAACTGGACCTATGCTAAATAATTTAGATCTATCTAGCTCAACTGGACCTATGCTAAATAATTTAGACCTATCTAGCTCAAGTGGACCTATGCTAAATAATTTAGATCTATCTAGCTAACTGGTCCCTATGCTAATTCAGATCTATCTAGCTAAACTGAGTCCTTACTGGCTGTCTACTGCCTCCTTAGTGTAAGTCTGCCTGATCTGTTCTGCCTGAAGAAGTACAAAAACAAACTTAAGCTTCAGAAACATCAAATAAAGTCAGCCATCAATCTGACAGTGGTACTGGAAACATAGGCAAAAATAACAAAAGCAAGCTTGCAACTGGAATTATCATTAACAGAAATGATATAATTTGTTAGAGCAAAACTCAGAACTGATTGTCATGAGCAGAATCATGAATATCAAAGTAAATAAAGATGTTTCTTACCGAGACTGTAACACTACAGAAAAGTACACATACTGGGAGTGAGAACACACTATACTGGACACAAACCTTCCAGTTTCTCATTGTGACAAGCAGGAGATAATGTTGTATATACAGGGGGTCAAGGGTCTACTGAACTAAGCATGGGGAGGGTTAAAGAGGGGTTAAACTGGTGTAACCAGCAGTGCAGCCAACTGGTCAGCACCTCGGACAGGTGTGTCTAAGTGTGATCTGGTGACTTTTCATGTCTTTGCCTCTCACAAGTGGTCAGGTTTTCTGTAGGTGTAGAACTAAGTGTGGCCTGGTGACTTTTCATGTCTTTGCCTCTCACAAGTGGTCAGGTTTTCTGTAGGTGTAGAACTAAGTGTGGCCTGGTGACTTTTCATGTCTTTGCCTCTCACAAGTGGGCAGGTTTTCTGTAGGTGTAGGACTAAGTGTGGTCTGGTGACTTTTCATGTCTTTGCCTCTCACAAGTGGGCAGGTTTTCTGTAGGTGTAGGACTAAGTGTGGTCTGGTGACTTTTCATGTCTTTGCCTCTCACAAGTGGGCAGGTTTTCTGTAGGTGTAGGACTAAGTGTGGTCTGGTGATTTTTCATGTCTTTGCCTCTCACAAGTTGGCAGGTTTTCTGTAGGTGTAGGACTAAGTGTGGTCTGGTGACTTTTCATGTCTTTGCCTCTCACAAGTGGGCAGGTTTTCTGTAGGTGTAGGACTAAGTGTGGTCTGGTGACTTTTCATGTCTTTGCCTCTTAGAAGTTGGCAGGTTTTCTGTAGGTGTAGGACTAAGTGTGGCCTGGTGACTTCTCATGTCTTTGCCTCTCACAAGTGGGCAGGTTTTCTGTAGGTGTAGGACTAAGGGTGGTCTGGTGACTTGTCATGTCTTTGCCTCTCACAAGTTGGCAGGTTTTCTGTAGGTGTAGGACTAAGTGTGGTCTGGTGACTTTTCATGTCTTTGACTCTCACAAGTGGTCAGGTTTTCTGTAGGTGTAGGACTAAGTGTGGCCTGGTGACTTTTCGTGTCTTTGCCTCTCACAAGTGGGCAGGTTTTCAGGTTTTCTGTAGGTGTAGGACTAAGTGTACCAGGATGTCAGGGAAATGCACCTACCTGTCCAGACTGGCTCACATCTGTTACCGACCGGGGGTCGGGGTCATCGATGGGGGGCTGGGGGGAAGCTTCGCCGCTGTTGTCCGTGTTGATTGGGGGCTGGGGGGAACAAGGCAACCATCAGTACATTGGATTGAGGAGGTCATTTGTATTAGGAAGTCTGCATCAGTCTTGAACCAAGTCAGGGGGAGGGGGGATACATGATCACTGTTTGTTCTGTGATGGAAAAAGTGGAAGTGATCTCGATCCAGTTTGGTGAGCTATAATCTCCCACTAGTGGTGACAGAGAAGACAAATTCTATGCACAGTATTTCCTGGTTCATTGTACCGGGGAAGGTCCGACAAGCACAACATCATTATGTGACAGTTACTAAGCTTAACATCATTGTACCGGGGAAGGTCCAATAGCTCTTTCCAATAAGCAGAACATCATTGTCATTTTGTGACTGTAGCTTAACACCCCATACAAAGGACTGCAGCCTTTCTTGTCAGCATGCATGTCTGGTTAGCGACACAGCCAGAATCAAACTCATGGCATGATGAAGAGAAGAAATGGTGATGTACTCACGGTGGTGTTCTCCCCTCTCATGCCATCGTGCTTTTTGCTGGTGTCCCTCCTAACTTCCTTCGTCGCAGACATATTGAGTAGAGTAGTTATTCTCAGAGTAACTGTAAGAGAAAAGTTATGACAAATCATTAACTACATGCCAAACTTGTCCATTCTCTTAAAACCTATAAAATTTCCTGATTGAAGAAAAAATTGGGCATATAGTCCATGGGCCAGGTCCCCCAAAATGGCCATTTGGTACCAAACAAAGGGACAAAGGGTGACTTACTTTCTTGAAAAGGTTGATTCCTCTACTTCATTATTTTGCATGATAACCATGTCAGATGCCCAGCTTTATAGGAATTATCACGTGATTTTGTGACGTCACTCAAATCTATAGAACTACCGAAAATCGTTTATTACAAGTCATCAAAAGTGGTTTTAGCAATCCCAACCACATTTGATGAGTATTTCTCTGCACTTAGATCATACAAATACCTGTTGAATATATTTGGAACCATTTTGAAATAAATTTAGACAAATTTCCACAATGGTTGCCATGGCAACGGTGAAAAATAACATTTTCTTACAGGAAAGTTGCTAAACAAGCCATTGTTGGATGCTTGTGAAATTTAGCCATTATCAAGGCATGACCAATGACACCGAACGATTCATAACTAATGTAAGGTCTCTTAGAAAACATTTTAGTTAGGTAAGAAATAAATAGAACGTCTAGTATTTTAATCCATACTACAGTGTGGATTGAAATACATGTATATTGTTTTTTTGCCGTGTTTCTCCTGCCAAATCTTTAAATAAATGGATTCAACTTTTTCATCTTTGGCCCAAATGAGTTGCAATTTGGCATGGAGGTAGAGATAGCAAATACCCCCAGACTTTTTTCCTCTCTTTTTTGGTAGAGACCTTAAAAATTGTTTCATTTAGGGTTTTTAGTCATTTTTGGCGGAAAATATATATTTTGGGCCCCTGTACCCTGGTATTACAACCTAATGACCTGAAATTTGATACAGAGGTGCATTGGGCATTTGCTCACAGGGCACTATGAACAATTTGTGCTTACATTACTTCAAAAATGAGTTATTTGGGGATTTTGGGCCATTTTTGACTAAAAATATATATTTTTGGCTCCTGTGCCATTGTATTGAAACCAAATGACCTGAAATTTGGTTTGGAGGTGTGTAGGCTATGTGCCCACATTATTTCATTTTTACTTTCGGAATACGTTTCTTGAAATTGTTGAATTTTGGGATTTTTTTTGCTATTTTCAGACTAAAAACATATAGTTTTGGGTATGCCTCTGTACTAAAACCAAATGACCTGAAATTCAGTATGAGGGTGCGGACGGACTTTCTAGTTTAGTTAATAAATCATGATCAGGTGACATACGCCATTCTATCGGCCATTTGGACCTCTAAACAATATTTGTAGGCATTTTGAAATAGGCAGATTTTTCATGGCGGTTACCATGGAAATGGTGCTAAAATACTCTATCATCAAGACCAATTACACTGAACGATTCATAAACAGTGGTAGGGTTCTTAGTGGTTAGTTTAGCTCCTTGGCTAGGTGCGTAAGAAAAGTAGACATTTTTAGCAAAGAAGTCAGGAGACAGAAATCAGGACGCTAATTTGGCATCTTGCCACTGTCATCTTGCATTTTTCAATGCAAACGTTTATCCGGATGTCTTGTGCCATCATTATGTTAAAAGTCCTCAAAATGACTTTTCGTTGTGAGTTGTAAGTCTGACTCAGTTACATATGGATGATATGGAGCATAATCCTAGGTCATCTTATCTTCTTTCTGTATTACAACAACAAGACTCACATGCCTCCTGGCATATTTACAACAACGAGGCAATTCAGTCAGCAACGATTCAGCAAGAGGGCTGTTCATAAAAATTGGAATCATTGTAAGGGACATATCAAATGCTGATTCAATGCTAAAATCTTAGGAATACTATTTGTTTAAAATCTGAGTTTCAAAGTGGTATACAGTAGAAGCCAGTTAATTGCGCGTCGGATAAACGCACACTTCAGTCAATTGCACGGAATCCTTAAATACCAAACCAGCTTCCATTCACTCCATTGTTAGTGACTTCGCTTATCTGCACGATGAAAAGTCACCAATAATGCACGTAAATTTGTCAAACATCGTCGCCAAATGGACTGAATATGCGTGCTTAAAATCGGCATACGCGGTACAATTAGGCCGATAATTGCCTGTGTAGAAGCGCAATACCGACAACATGTATGAAATTGTTATTGGGAGCCAAAGAAAATGATATTGTGGGAGGTCGTGGGCGGGTCCTGCGCGTGTCGGCGCCATAAAAAGACGCACGTCCGCCAAAAGCCGTCAAAGCCGGCATTATGATTTGGGAGACAACTTGCTGTGCACGTGACAAACTCAATAAAATTTGTTCTCTACCAGTCCATTGTCTATTAGCTGTACATGTATTTGAGATTGCGGGGACATACTTTTGCGCGAAGGAGAAAATATTTGCAGTGGTTTAAAGTCATTGGCAGTCAGTCAGAAACCACACTGCGACTCGGGTCCTATAGACGGTAATAGCAGTCGCTTTTGGCGGTACGGTACCTTCGTGATCAGCAATGGTAAAGTGTACTTAAATATCACATGGAAGGCCCTGTTCACGATGCAAAAAAATGAAACGGTTCATCCGTTTGGCAAGCTAAAACGGATAAATTTGTCACCATGAACGTTCCGTTTCGTTATTCTTGGTTGTGAATACAGCCATGGTTGGGTTTGGGTTGCCAGGTGATTGATAGTTTAGATGTGGAACTGTCTCCTTGAAATTTGCATGTGAAACAATCTGCTTGAGAAATGAAGCTTATAGAATTGAGTAAAGCCTAATATTTTACAAAACGATACACGTTAGTAATTTTCCCATGTATTTGCGTCAAATTTAATTGATTTTGAAATATTCTGGATATTTTGCAAATTAACCTATTCCAAAAGACGTAAACATCTGGGGCTTTTCAAACCCCAAATCCAGGTAACAGATGGAAAATCATACAATGGGGTCACAAGAATAAGAATTTCTCACTGCACATTTGCTGGCATATTTCAAGGACTTTATTTTTAACGCGCAGACGTACTCCCTCCCTGCTCTTGCCAGTCGTTCCCCACGTTTTCAGGAATACGTGTCGGACGTGGCCTCCACAAAAAAACGTACGGACAAATTGCACGTACGGCGGGTTGTGCCCCAGGCTTTAACGATCTGTCCAGCTTGTGGGTTTGACATAAATGCGGGGACCAAAGAAAAATGCAGAAGAGCCACACTGGTCTGCCTATAGCTAGGTGTCCCTTCTTGGTAATCATTATGGAGACGTCGGTATTGTTTCCCTCAAAAGTTTTCCTCAGGCGATACGGGCATTTTGTGCGCTCATGAGAAGGCATTTCTTAATTGTGACACCAAAATATTGCATCGGTGTTTGCAAAAAATTTAATGCCGATAAATGTAATATATGTATTTGCAAAATGATTTTCCTCACAAATCTTTATTTACTGCTTAATTAATATCACAGTTGATTTATCGTGCAGGTTTTAGGTCGTAACCACCCACTTCATACCATTTATGCATGTTGTATAACTATTCATTAAGTCCAGGCAACGTCCACATTGAAGTTTCTCCGTTTTATTCACCTCAGATAGATACAGGAAAGCAACATGATAATTGCTCTTTAAACATTTTTACACCATTCTGACCATCTTTATTTGACGACGTCAATGAAAGATGTTGATGAAATGTTTTGTCAACGTTTCTGCACCAACAGTATAATATTCTTTCATTCTGCAGGACATTTTGTCAGCTTTCTTACATGAAAACGTTCTCTATATTTTGCTTTAGAATCAGCATTCTTTCCAATGCTTCATGCCATTTCAGGCTTCTTGAAAATGATAGATATACATGTACCCATTTTTCAGTCACTACTGTGTCTCCATTTACGATAGCCAAAAATGACAGCTTTTTTCGACCCAAGGGTTATATCATAGGCAGGAGTTACAAACGTTACCTGTAACAGTGCACTTCACCTTATTTTCTTCGTAATAAAAGTTTCCCCTCGGTCGGCACTGGCAGTGCTTCCCGCCCGCCCTAGTCTACTGCCACATGCATAGTTACCTCGTCATAATCAGACAATTCACGATCAGCTGCCAGAAAGATCGAACGTCAAAACTAAGGGCCGACGCTTGCCTAGCCCTGGGTCTGGGTAGGTAGAACGCCCAATAGCCGGGCTAGAGAAATAGTTAAGGTGGTATCTGACTGCACTTGGGGCACGCTTGCGGCACTACTGGGTTCGAGAACGCAGATGCATCATTCACGAAATCTAGAGGTAACCACACCACTACCGAACCTAGAGGTGCCGGATGCAAGTGCGACGTTTTTAACAATGTTACTTGGTGGGAAAAATTAGTGGGTACTGAAAACATGTGTAACTTATTGCTCGTGGTCAATTGATCAAAATGTTCTCTATAGTGGCCACCTGTCTACAGTAGCCACATTTCTCCAGCCACCCCCCCCCCCCGCTATAGACAGGTGTGACTGTATACAACAGACACAAACGTAACCAACATAGGAAAATGATGTAACAAAATGTGATGATCATCTTTAAATACAAATACAAAAGGTTCAAAACAGCACATACCGTCTTTGAGATGACAAGTCGGGAATCGTTCGTTCTGTGTTTTTGTTTGTAACCAAGAAACTGCAAGTCTGGAACTCGAGGTTATACCGACCAGCCCAGTTTGCGAGTTCGGAACCAATGAGGTTACCAAGGAAAAATGCAGAAAGACCAGATCGGGCAGTCTAGGGGCCCAGAGGCTGTCACCGTTGGCGCCTGCGCCCAGACCGGTGACTGGGCAAATCCGTTGGTGTGTGTTTACATGTACAAATGAAAATCTAACATTTGATTGTCGTTTGGTCGTATTTGCCATTATGTTAAAAACAAATGTGACAAAAGAAAAATGCAGAAGAGCCGCACTGGGCTGTCTATAGCTAGGTGTCCCTTCTTCGTAATTATTATGGAGATGTCGGTAATGTTTCACACAAAAGTTTTCTCAGGCGATACGGGCGTTCTGTGCTGAAGGTCCACTCTCACTACACTCGCGCCACGCTTGCGTCGCTTCGGGGTTCGACAACGCAGACGTAACCCCACGGAACCTAGAGGTGACGCGAGCGAACCTAGATGACACAAGCAAGCGCGACGATTTTTGGAAAGTTAAAAAATAGCGCAAGTGGCAAGATGCCCCAACAGTAACCTAAGAGTGACCCAAGTGTGACACAATAGTGACACAACAGTGACACAAAGTGACGCCAACATGCTTTCAACAGTATTAAGGTTATATTTTGCCTATTTTGCACCAAGTATCAAAAGCAAACATCCTTTTGTTACTGAAAAGCTATTTTGGATACATTTTGGATATCATTTTACAGCGGTTTTTGATTCAGTTACAACAGTGAGATTTCCACAAAACTTAACTTGTATCCGTATTCAGACTAACTTAAAGATATCTTTTGCTATTAGATGGGAAATAGGTCAGAATTCTATACTTGTAAACACCAAATAAGTAAGTCGGAATTACGTCAGATACCATCAACAACAAATGATGACTGATGATACAAACGACTGAATGACCATAAACAGATGAAAATCGCCATTAGAAAAATGGCCGTTGCCATGGCAACTGGTGAACAGCACTTTACCCAAAACGTAGCCATTTTTTTATGTATGGACCAATGCCCTACTACTACCCCAAATGTTGAGAAAAATCAACATTTTGACTCGGCCACATGGATTAGTTTATAGACAGTCTCTTGGATTACCCATGATGCATTGCGATATTCGCAGAAATTTGATAAAAAGTCCGTTGGGTGTAATTATTAAAATAATCGTAACTCCTGCTGGAATTGACGGATTTTGTTGCTTTAAAGCCCAAAATGCAGGTAAAAATGTGGCAAATCACGAAAACGTATCAAACAAGGCCACATAGGCAGGCTGAATAAATGCCTGGTTTTGGAAAGTAAACAATGTAATTTTTACGCAAAAATTACCCCAAAAATCAGCCTTTAAAGATTCATAACTTCCTAAAGATGCTAAATACCGACAAAAAACTTAATACTTTGTAATTCTTGTGGTATTTTTCACATGTAAACCAATTTTCATTGGAAATTATTGATGTTTTACATATTTATCTCGTCCTTTTCAATAAATGACCAAACGGCCAGGTCAATTTGGATGACGTCACTTGGTCACGTGATTACAGTAGGAAAGCTGTGCATGACAACTGGTTATCATGGCTTAAAATAAACTTTAGTTCTTACTAATACAAAATCCATGATAGCACTTGTCCCTCTCGGTGGTACCAAAAACCCCTCTGGCCCATGGACTAATAGGTTCCACGCTCTGGCCCCTAACCAGGGGGCCACGGGCCATACGGCATTATTGACTCAATTTCAACAACTGGAAAGTACATGAAATATCATATCTGTCATGTTGACTGATATTTTATATTGCCTTTCACACAAAGCAAACATTGATTTTATTTAGGACCAACAGAGTCCAGAAAGAGGCTCATAAATTAGTGGCTTTACCCAAACATTCCCAAGGTAGAACACAATCATTTTACTCTTAAAGGGATGTCAAAAGTCTCCACATGTAAAAACATGGATCTTAAAAAACCCTCAAAACACAGAATACTGACGGTGAAAATTTTCAATTTACATAAAACTGTCGGTGAAAATTCTCAACATACAGAAAACCGACGGTAAAAATCCGCAGAAAACTGACGGTGGTAATCCACAAAATACAGAAAACTTAGACGGTGAAAAATCCCCAAATCACAGAAAACTGTCGGTGACATTTTTACAATTTTCCCAGACGGAGCGTGAGGAAAACTAAGACCTACCTTTGCTGGAACATTACTGAACATTGGTCACTCTGACTTTGTAAACATGAGAAGAATCTAAATTAGCAAATTTTAACTGTAAAGTAAATAGTCGACCATCACAAAGTTAAGATACATTGTTTTGGTCCATGGCAACGCCCCCCTCCCCACCCCATATCAAAACACAACATTAGGACAACAAAATCATATCCTTTCTAACGGTACAAAAATAAACCCAAACTTTTGAAACATGGTTGAATGTTCTTCACAGTAACATAGCTTTAGTGCTAATATTTTCCATGGGAATCATATAACCCCCAACTTGTGTCTGCAAAGTTTTTGAACTTGTATCGTTAGAAGACCATAACCCACCCTATCACCATCTGTGTATTTGCTAACAGTCACAATCTCCTAAACTTTACATCAACAAAACAAGAAAAAAAGTTTTTCCACCGCTTAAAATGTACATGATGGGAAATGTCTCAATATACCCTGAATCCAGCTGTGCTGTACATATTTCTGACGGTTCACAGTTTCCATACGGCACATTTTAAAGGCGAGAATCGCGCAACGACTTTAACATATTCCCCACATTAATATACAGACTGGAAACCTCTGTTGGTCCGGTCCTGCACAGCTCCCGAATATCACTCAAATTTGCAAAACAAACGTTAACAAACGTCAAGCCTCTATCACTGTTGTTTCTACAACATATCATCATGAAGTCTGTGTGATAATTTCCCGCCAAATCACAAATTAATCACGGAAAAAGGCAAAAATGAAGCTCACCGTTTTAGTCTTGGCTTCTTCTGTGTGACTGAATAAGTCGTCTGTGGTGTTGCTCCGAACGCCGTCTCCATGGCAACCCAGCTGACACAGGCAGACGGGAGGAATGATCTTGGCGTTGTGTTTCTACATTTCATAGAATAACACAATATTTATGTTGTTGATTGTGAAACACTGACAGAAATTCACTCCTCAGAGTCCCTTAACGACTCTAAGGCCTCAGTGCTGTTTCAAAAATGTCAGTTTTGAAAAGATTTCGGACATTATTTTCTTAATTCTCAAGGTCATTATCCGGATAATTCCTGTTCAACCGTTCGCGGATGGATACAAAAATGGCAACTAGGTTGCGCGGTGTTTCCTACGTGTTTCCTACCGCACTATGTTTTGTCTTCGCAACTTTTTATGGAATCTAGCGGGTTTTCCAAAGGCCTTCATTATCCCAAGGCTTAAACATGAATGATTTAACCTAATGTCTGCTGATATCCATAATTTTGCTGCCTTGTTTTTCTTGGACCTACTTTTTTCGATGGATGAAGGTGAAACCCAAGAACGTCCTCCTGTCACGCCATCTACAGACCCAATCGTGAACTGCATAGTAGAGACACACGATAAAAAGAACAGCTGGTTTAAGTCAAATTGAAGAAAAAAAATGGAATTTAAGAAAAAATGGATTAATGGATTAAAAGTTCTGACACGAACAGGTTTTAATGGTTTAAAATCACTGCAGGTTTTTCTGACATGTCAGATTTTATGCTGTTTTAGAGAACTTATTTCAATATTTAGCGAGCAAACCGATTACATGTCCACATAATTAGTCTCGGTGTGGGCGGTGTTACCCAGCGTACATGAGTTGTTTCCATCTCTGGTTTCTGATGTTGTGATGTAAGGCTTCATATTCCTTTGAGTCTGGGACTACCCTGGAGTCAACGACCGCCTTGCCAGGAGCAGGACGTGTTTTTGCTGTGCAGAAACCTGACAAGTACAAGCGGCATCATGTCGGGAGGGCAGCAGCAGTCCCAGACTGGGGACACGGGTGCCGGTAGGTTTGGGGATTTTCTTAGGACATTCTTTTCATTTTCCCCTTTTCAAGGAAGCCTGAATGCTGTAAAAAGGCTTCACTGTCACATTGAATACTGACAAAAAACTACTACCACAGTAGTCATAGAACACAGTAGTCATAGAAGAATGATGAAGAAAACGTTTCATTTTGTCAAAATCTTTCACGTCGTGATATTTTGCAAAACCTTCGAAACTGAAAAGTGAAAAGAGTGCATTGTGAACACTATAATGGCTGCCAATAGTGATATGCCGAGTTTCTGTCAGGTCGCAAAGCATTTTTGTACATTTTATTTCACTGACTCGTTTTTGAATGTTGTTGCATATTTGGCACTCCTGTCGCTAACTTCAATACTTACTGATGACTGTATATACCTTTAGCAGTTTTACAGATCATTGTTTATCCCTCTGTAATTTTCCTCTAGACACCACACCCATGCAACAGCCTCAGACTGATCGGCAGGGTTGTAACGACGCCGTTTTTCCCAACCCCATGTATGAATCCGGAGCAGGTAAAACGTTTTCAAGCCCTTGTGCTGCTTTGCGGTTGTCGCTTTGTTTCTTTGTCTAAGGCAGAAAAGTTTATGCAAGTCGTGTATAATGTTTGTTAAAAAAAATGGTATCTTTCTATTTCTATCTATTTTAGAAAATGTAATGGAAAATTGTTTTGATGTTGTTGTAGCTTTCTTAAAAATCTTCCAGGCAAAATGACATGTTATAAGATGTAGCAATTTTACTTCATAATGTATGATTTTAGACGTAACGTTATGTCATTTTGACAACCAGATAATGTGCAGGGAAACATAATGAATTCAATTTTTCCAGGCACAACACCCATGGAGGAGCCTCAGACTGATTGGCAGGCACGTGGCGACGTCGCTGCGGATGTTCCAGACCAAATTTACGAATCTGTACCAGGTATAGTTTTGAAGTCCGCTTTCGAAGTCTTTTTGTAGTCTCTCTCTTTGTGGTTGTTTTTGTAGTCTCTCTCTTCGTAGTTCTCTGGTTTGATGTCTGCTGTAGTAAATCTACAGTAAACACTGGTCTCTGAAATGCTGTGATTTTCCAACAGACGCCACACCCATGGAGCAAGATCCCAACCCTCTGTACGCCCCCGGAAAAGGTAAAACCTTTCATTTCCAATCTTGGTGGCACGCAGACAATATCCGCAAATAACTCAAGATAGGAGTAACGGATTTTCACGATTTGGGTATCTGGGTAGCTTTGACGAAGATGTACAAAATCAAATAGAAATTATGCAAATTTTGTGTTATGCAAATTTTGCATAATTAATGAGAATGTTTTATCATAGAATTTTTTTTCAATTTATCTCTTGTCCCGGACATGATACGGTCTGGACATTTGGGTGGCAGACAGCTATCGACGTTAGGCCAAGGTGGGCTTTCAGCCCCCTAACATTGCATTGTGGAACTGAAGGGGCATTTCTGTCAAAACATTCCAAAAGGGCTAACTGAAGAAAGGAACGAGGGATTTCCATCATTTTGGGCATGCAGGTAGCTTAGGCAAAAATGTACACAATGATATGCATGTTATGCTAATGGCACTTAAGTTCCATAATTAACGAGGAACTTATATAATTCCATTGTTTTCCATAACAAAACTTACAGATACCAAACATGCAAATGGTGAGTTAATTTGCATAATGAATGCAAAAAATGTTGAAGTGCTTAATGATGAATGATAGGATGTTAACTTGTTACATGAGTAAGCTAATCAATGATGACCAGCACCATGCAAGAAGCATGTAAATGTGTATGTAATTTGCATAGCATCTACAAAAGATCTAAATATTTTATAAAGGTATGAGGTCGCCGAACCATAGTTCTGTATCCATTTTTAAATTATAATTTCTCTGCTGTTGTCTCCTTTGTATGTTAAGGATTCAATGATAAGTCATCTAGGATAAACAGAGATTATAGAAAATAATGCTGGTTCATAAGATCACTGACTCCGAGAAAATGGTTTCTAATAAACGAAAAGCAGTATTCTAGTTCTAGTTCTAGTTCATAATCCGCAAACTTCCCATAGGAATATCACGCGGATAAATAGTTAGTCAGAAATAATCCCCGTCTTAATGCAAATCTTCCTTACAGCATCCTGTCCCGAAGGCTACACGAAGTGGAAGGGAACCTGCTACAAGGCCTTCAAAGCACGTAAGATCTTTGTACTTGCCTCCGCGGCCTGTCTTAAAGACGGCGGCCTCCTCGCCATGCCCCGAGACGCCGAGACCAACGACTTCCTGATGTCCTTGTACAAGTCCGGGGGCAATTATGCCTTCTGGCTCGGCCTGCACGATCAGCGCGAAGAGGGGAGTTTTGAGTGGGTGGACGGTTTTGCACTTGGAGACTACAACTTGTGGGGTCCGAGAGAACCGATGGGCTCGGGTGATTGCGTTCATTACTCGACACAGACAGGATGGTGGTCGGACTGGCCTTGTTACACTACCGAGGACTTCATCTGCGAAGTCGCTCCAGGTACGTCGTGTGAACCTTTGTTACCTTCGCTAAGAAGGTTATGTTTTAGTAGCGCGTGTGTGTGTCTTTATATGTTGATGAGCAGCATAGGAGGTTTTGTGGTTGGTCATGTCCGTACGTTTGCAGCTACTCAGCTGCATTTGAATTAAGTTCGTCATGTCGTCTGCTAGTATGTGCGAGATGATGCACCGTGGCAGATGTGTACGTAATACAATGTTACAGGAAACATCCCTATCCGCATCGAATTTCCGAACAGCTCAATAATGTTGTGGGTGTGTGCTATTCATGTTTTCTCCAAGAAGATGTTAGGTTATGTGTTGTCTCCACGCTCTTTGTCTATTGGCCTGATGCATTAAACAGCCGTGTCAGTCTCATTGGAGCCTGGGTATTGTCAGAGCCTCCAAGCAGATGTTAGGCTCAGGCTTCCTACACTGCATTGGTTACTGCCTACTGTTATTAACGTACTAAACAATTACCCAAACCTTGATGAAAACAATTAGATACAAATTATGAGAATCATGACTTATTTTGCATAATCAACGAGGAGACGTCATAATTTTTGTTACAGAAGTTTGAACGTCTGAAGGCAGCAGGCCGATCTCCTCTTCGGCAAACCGTAACTCTACAACTGACAGGTGAAATGTTACAGCTGGAATCAAATCAATGGGCCAACTAAGTTGTTGAGGTTTGAAACGCCCTTTCTGTACACAGACTACCATCAAGCTTTCGATCAGCCCTGTGATCCTTCTCAAAGTCACATGACCTGGACGGAAGTGTGACGTCAGCAACGGGTCGAAAGTTCCCGGCAATCGGTACGGCCCCTGTCTCTGTTGAGGGGTGGTCGATGTGCTCTGATTTGTTGCACGTCTATCCCGGTCACGTGATTTAAGTTTTAGGTCATTCCAACATGAGAAGGGCCAGAGACCTGGTCGGAAGCTTGTTTGTTGGCAAGCGTTTTACTTTGTACGGAAATAGCATTTAAAATATATACAATGTGAATTCGAGACCAATATTCAATTAGAGTTCAAAAATTGATGTTCTTATATTGTCTTTAGGATTTGTCACTTACAAAATTAATGTAGAAACACAATAAATAAACAGTAATGAAGGAATTAATAAATATGACATATATATGTTAGTCAACCCTTAGTAATCAGGTTTATAGGAACATTGAGTGATCTGGAACAATGGAATCTATATGCACAAATCTCGCAATGGATTTTTACTTACATATGAGGCACAGAAGCTGCATGTAGAAGGTAAAATCTTCTGGTATGAAACACTTGACTTATGTTTGGTTTGTAGTTACTGTAGTATTGAAACTTAGATGAGTTTGGCCCTGATCTGTTACGAAGCTGCCAGTGAAAAAGATCTGGATAAGTAGGGAGTATTATGATAATCTACATCCTTAAACATGTGGTAACATAGATGGTTTGTAACTGATCTGATGTTGAGAAGCGGCAACTGATATTTTAAAGATCCGAATAAATAGAAAATATTGTAATAATCTACAGCTTTAATCATATAGAAACTGAGATGGTTTTGTAACTGATCTGATGTTGAGAAGCTGCGACTGGAAAAGATCTGGATAAAAAGTAGTGTAATAATCTATAGCCCTGTAAGGTTTGTGTCTGACGTGATGTTGAGAAGCTACATGAAAAAAGGGAAGATTTCAATAAGAAGCATATAACTCATCTAATGGGCAATCTGCTCTACAGACACAGACGAATTATAACGGAAGATTTCTGTAAAAGTCCGTAGACCCGAATAAAAATCGTGTTCGTGATGAAAGTTTGTTGTGCATTTTTTATTCTCATTGCGTAAATGCATATACTTTTTCTAATTCGAATGCAAACTTGGTGTTTTCTAGATAGATGGCCTTGTTCATGTATCTGAATAATACTTATGTTCGATTGTTGTCAGATTCTGTAAACAGACACTATAAGCTACTACCTGGCCCGCATATGTTATACAATGTCTGTATTGTCGATGATGATTAGATATAAATGCTAACAACGAAGTCCAAGAACGTAGTGCCGCCCCCTTTGAGCGCGCCACCTACAGGCCCATGTGTGAACTGCACCGTAGAAGCCCTCCCTGGTGACGAGAAAAGTTGAGTTCATCTTGAAAAAAAAGAGAAAAATGATGCTAGTTAGAGTATTTAAGTAATTTTTATGGTAAAAAATCACTGCGAGACCTTCTGATATGCCCAGGAACGCAGTAGATGCCTTAGTTTTGCACGAAATCTGAAACCGGCCATCAAGAATAATCTTAAGGACTATGCGACGAACTTTAACAGAAGAACAAAAGGCATGTCAGTGGCTCAGAAATGGAATGAATTCAAAGGCAAAATGAAGAACACAATGAACATGCACATTCCTAGTAAAATGACAACTAACTAACAAGTTGCCCTGATTCAATAGGAACTTAAGAAGGCACTGTCGGAAGAAACAACGTCTTCACAACAAAGCTACGAGAATAGGGCAACAAGAAGACTGGAACAAATACAAGGGGGTCAAGAAGGGGGTTCAGAAGAGTATAAGATCAGCACACTCAAAATACGTAGCAAAGATATTAGGAAAAGCTAAAACTGACAAACCCAAAACATTCTGGTCATACTTAAAAGGCCTGAGGAGAGACCTTGTGGGGTAGCTCCTCTTTCGGTCGGGAGCACCATTATTAGTGACAGCGTCAGCGAGAAAAAGGCAGAAGCACTTAATTCACAATTTGAAAGTGTATTCACATAAGAAGACGCCACAGACATGCTATCTCTAGGTCAGTCCTGCACCCCTCCTATGGAACAAACAAAAATTTCTACTTATGGTGTAGAAAAATGTTGCAAGGCCTTAATCCCTCCAAAGCATCCGGGCTAGATCAAATACTTCATTGGTTCCTCAAAATGTTAGCCAGTGAACTGTTTTAACTAACATTGACGTTCCGACTGATAAGTATTTAATACCAGCTCAAACAAGAACAAGGAATAGTCATACCTTCAAGTACTAGAGTTACCAACCAAGGATTGATGTGTTCAAATATTCGTATTTTCCCAGAATTGTCATATATAGAGTGGAATTTGTTATCACCAAGAAAGTAGGGGCATCTTCGTCGGATAGTTTTAAAGACTATTGGCAGATAGATGTGCAAAAGCTAGGTGTGGCAGGTCGTTCGTCGTAATATAACCTGCTGCTGCCACGCCGCGTGCCTGCGAAGCTTATGTGTATGTGTTACGCCGAGGGGCGGTTATACCCGCTATATAGATACAGATACAGATAGTTCATAGACTATTTTGAATTTCAATATTTAGGTTACATCTGCACATAATTTGTCTCGGTGTGGGCGGTGTTACAGCACACATGACGTCATATTTCTCCGAGTCTGGGTCTACTCTGGAGTCAACAAGCGCCTTGCCAGGAGCAGGACGTGTTTTTGCCGTGCAGAAACCTGACAAGTACAAGCGGCATCATGTCGGGAGGGCAGCAGCAGTCCCAGACTGGGGACACGGGTGCTGGTAGGTTTGAATTGGTGATTTTCTCAGGACATTCTTTTCCCTTTTCTCACCTTCAATCCATATAGATCAGCTCGATGTCAGTTAAAGGGTTTCACTGTCTTGCCGAATACTGGAAAAAGATCTACTACTGCATGTACTACTACTACTACTAAGACTACTATTACTATTACTAGAAAATGCAAAAGACATGTAAAAAACGTTACATCATTTTGTAAAAAAGTTCAGTTAATTGCCCTAGGTTTTCTAGATGATTGATACAATTCTGGAATTTTCCAGGCATCACACCCATGGAGAAGCCCCAGACTGATTGGCGGGCACGTGCCGACGCCGCTGCACGTATACCCAACCCTATGTACGCCTCTGTAAAAGGTAAAACCTTTCAAAGTCCACTTACGGCGTCCTGGTCTTGATTTTCGTTCTCACTTTGATTCTTGTTCGAAGGTAAAGTTTACACAAGTCTTTTTTTTTAATTTGTTAAAATTTGACAAATGGCAACGGCAAAATAGTTGTTACCTCAATGAAGATGGAGGTATTATTGCCATACTGTTTTCACTCTGGAGATTATGTGGGGTATATCTCAAGAAACTCTTTTCAATGGTTTAAAGCCGTGTTTTTATTTGACGATGGGATCTAGGCGCAGGCGCTAATTGTTACGTCACCCCTTCTTGTCACACCCTGTCACGTACCGTCTTAGTTCGCGTAAACAGTGTTTCGACATACATATGCACATTGCTTGCAAGATACGAGGGGGTGATCAGAAAGTTCTTTGTTAGTTGTTGGTCTAATAAAGGACTACAAGCAGAGGTAGGATAGTTGCTTTTAGCGCTTCATTTGTTGTTACAAAGTGTACGGTGTCTATTTTGAAAATTTAGCCATTTTTTTCGTCCTATCTCATTACTTTGGTAGTCCATGTCATCACATACTGTGGCCTTAACAGATACTGATTCTGTAATACTAGTTATCTTCGCCAAGAAGATAATGTTTTTGCCGACTTGGGTCTGTATGTAGGTCAATAGGATATAAGTCGAGAAATTATGGATGGAACTTTTTGATTTTTTGCAGGTGTGTAGCGGTTGTCAACAGGCATGCCTAGTCCGAAAATGGTTTACCTGGCGTTTTCCTACGGTACAGTAGCGAGCTTGGTATTTTTTCGTGTGTTTTTTCGGGAAGCATAAGTCAAAATGCAGCTGGGCAATTTCCACGATATTTGGCAGGTGTGTCGCGGTTGTGGAAAGGATTGTCATGTGCGAGAATGGTTTAGCTAGCTTTTACCTATGGTGCTGTAGCTGGCTTTGTATGTAAGTGCGTTTGTCTGTATGCAAAATAACTCGAGATGTTCTAGATGGATGCTAATGATATTTGGTTGATAGGTAGGAGACATAGAAAGGAAGGTCAAGTTCGATAATGGGCCCCCTGGTGACTTGTTTTGGTACTGCAAGTGAGCCTCAAAGTTTGCGCCTAAATTTTCCAGGAGTGCCAGGTTCATGATTTTTAAGTGGTGGATAGCTGTTGGGGCTAGGAGTAAATGGTGTAATTTTGGGCCCCCTAGCAGCTTGTTTGGAACTGCAGTGGGTCTTATTGTTCGTAACTTTTTAGATGGATAACTCCTGAGGGGATTGATGGATTTCTTTGTTTTTGGTAGGTAGGTACTTTGGGTGATTATCAACATAATGAGATGCAAATTATGTAAATCACTATCTGTTTAATATAATTACTTAGGGAAACTTAATAAACTGCAAATACTGCAGCGGCATATTGGGTTGGTACATACATGTGCACCACAGCTGGTGTCTTTAGATGTAGGTCAATAGGTCGCCTACAAGGATGTAATGTGTTGAACAGTTTTACATAAACAAACAGATGTCACCTTCAGAGATATAGGTACGCTCTGATTAGAGAAATATTGCGGACTAACATATCTGACTGCAAAGATGAGAAATGCCCCACTTTATGCCTTTGATTTGACTGTGAAGCGTAAAAACAAAGTGTGCTACAATATCGCCAAATGATACCCTATATCACTGGACTTGTGTGTACAGTTCACCAGTGTGGGGAGGTGGTGACCTGGTTACACCAAATTAACCCTGACTGAAGCAGCATTAGGGAAAGAACCACACATCTGGGGGAGGTGGTGACCTGGTTACACCAAGTTAACCCTGGCTCAAGCAGCATAAGGGAGAGAATCACTCATGTGGAACCGAATTCCGGGAGTTTCCCCGAAGAGACCAGACCTGCCCAGCCCTTTATGTCACTGGGCTGAGTTGTGATTAGTAGTGTACCACCTGTGTTGTAGAGGCAGGGTATGGTCGGGTCGTATGACTTGATTATTACATGTTACGCAGTGTAAAATATTTTGGCAGATAAGGACATGTTTGTCATGTAAAATACTTAGTAAGGTCTCCTCTAGACTGTTTTTTCCACAGTTTTCAGCCGATATAATAATCAGAAAGCCCCTTGATATGTTCTATAAATGGGCACCATGTGTGCCCCACAAGGCAAGTTGGTGTGATAGTTAGCCAGCTGTTCCCCAGGAACAAGTCAATTAGCATGCTTCAACCTTCGGGGATCTTCGTGAGGGCCTTCAACGAACAGAAACCCTCTTTTAGCGACATTAATTCTCGGTATTCCTGAGGGCCAAGCCTTATATGGAGGAAGCAAGTGGTCGTCTGTCATGTTAGCCGAGTGCCTGTAGATTTGATTGGCGGCTCTGTGAGCCAGGGTATTGCATGTTTTCAGGCACTAAATTTGTCACTAAGACGTGAGGCGGACACAAAACCTAACAAGTTTACAAAATGTTCCTCATGAAGTTACATGTATGAGGGTCATCTAAAATGTATCAATGGGTGGAGAGTTTGTGGATGTTCCCTGGGACTGCATCAGGGATTGCCTATCATGGTGCAAGTCTGCCTGGGATGACCAGCGGGTTACTACTAAAAGGTCAACCATATTTCCTTTCACCTCCTCAGTCCTGCTGTGACACTTGCTACCTCCCAGAAAATGTGGGGAAAAACAAAAGCCAGTATCTTCGCGAACAAAATCAAGTCAGACCAAATGAAACAGTGCTGCACACTATAATGTACATACACTCACATCTAAGCTTATCTTTAGTCTTATAAAATGTACATCTATTCTAAGCACTTATGTAAAAAGTTAGCATTTGAAAAATACAAGCTACATCATGTTACCTGTAAATAAGTCCGGCAATAAGTTTAATTGTAAATAAGATCATCCTAAATAAGCATGCTAATTAACTCCAACTTTGCATAATTGACAATTTAAAATGTACATCTCTACCAAAAGTAACAATATGCAAAATATCATGTAGATCCAACGTTCCTGCAACCTACCGACAAAAAATGAAAACCATACCATGTCCAAGTAAAAAGATACCACATACCAAATATCGTTACAATCCATCCAAAGATACTAAAGTTATGCTGACCACAAAAATGCAAAAACACAGACAGACACACACAGACATACCAAAAGCTATGCCAAATGCAGGCAAAAATACACAAACAATATAAATTCACTGCATTCCAAAACAAGATACATAAGCTTCAAAAACTCACATTACAAAAGCATTTCATTAAATATCTATTTTCAAAAATTAGCAACATTTCAAAAACAACAATCTTCATAAAAAAAATTGTTTATTTGGCGAAGATATGTGTTCGTGGAACTCTAGTACATAAATGATATCAATTAAGATGAATGGATTATGCAAAAAGTTGTTATTCATAGTGTGTTGGAAACTGATCTCCCTCTGCTTAGTCCTTACTTAGACCATATACTGTTAATCATTCTTTGTCTTTTCTTATACTATTGCCCATGTCCCCCACCAGAAAAATAAAATCACAAAACCCAACCAAATTCAAACACATATATGTGGATATTTCATGGAGGTATGAAGTCTACGAACTCTTGTTGTGTTAAAACGCTGTTTGGTAATAATGACATGTTGTAAGATGCAGTAATTTCATATTTGATATGGTAAACCCTATGTGGTCATTACAATCTAAGGTTTGCTGGTACCAAAAAATAAAATGTAATTTGCCAGGTGCAACGCCCATGGAGGAGCCTCAGACTGATTGGCAGGCACGTGCCGACACCGTTGCGAGTTTCCCAAACCCTATGTACGCCTCCGGAGCAGGTAAAACATTTCCAAGTCTGCTTCCGACTTCCTTTTGTTGTTTCTCTTTATGATTCTCACTTTGTTCCTGGTCTAAGGCAAAGTTTTTACAAGTTTATGTTTTAATATACTTACTTTCTATTTTCTGATAATCTGTTGGTTAACTTTAAAAAAAAATCACCCTTATTAATATTTCTACAAGTAACTGCATGGTTCGTCATTTTGCCAGGTCCCACACCCACGGAAGAGCCTCAGACTGATTGGCAGGCACGTGCCGACGCCACAGCGAGTATATCCAACACTATGTGCGCCTCTGGAGCAGGTAAAATGTTTTCAAGTGCGCTTATGGCGTCCTTTTCTTGTAATTTGTGCTTCTTGATTTCATTCTTCTTCTAAGGCAAGGTTCACACCAGTCGTGTATTTTTTTTTTGAAATGGCCTCTTTCTATCTAACAAATGGTAACGAAATTTTTTTTTGTGTTAAAAAGTTGCATGGCACATAATGACATGTTGTAAGATAAATCAATTTTATACTTGATTATGTTATGGTACGGATTATGTTGTAATCTTTGGTACTCAGATTATGTGTTGGTAAGCACATTCGCACCAGTTTTGCTATTTGTGACAGCAGACATTTTTTGTAATTTTGCCAGACACCAATCCCATGGAAAAGTAAATGTGGAGTGCCTTGGACCACTTTTGCAGGAGGGGGTCATAAGTAGCAGAAAGTCTATGTCGCCCCCCGTCTCTGTTGAGGGTTGGCTCTGTTGTACATTGCCTCCTCCACTGTGTCCTTTTGTTGTCTGTCTATGTTGCTCTTGCTTTGATGTAGACATACAGTATACGCTGGTCTCTGAGATGCTTCAACTACATTTTCTAACAGGCGCAACACCCAATGAGCAAGACCAGACTGATTCGCAGGCCAGTGCCTACGCCTCTGCGAGCGGGCCCAACCCTCTCTACGTCCCCGGAGAAGGTAAAACGTTTTAATTCCGATCATATATATATCGCACAGATCTGTCCCGCAAACTGTCGATGCCATTTGAAACGGTCGATGCCATATTATCATATAGCCAGTCGCCGCGGACCAATCAGAAGGCCCCATTCCACGTTGGTTATGACGCCGTAACACATAGATTCCGACCAGGCTGGTGCGTTCGCTCCTTCTGATTGTTCAGAATAAGTTCAGAATGAATCGCGACCGGCACCGCTTCGCTCACTCAGTGGTTTTATTCGGTGGTTATAGCAAAGGACCAGCCGTTATGACACCATATACATCTCGGGGCGGGTCATTAACCCTTAATTATTCACCGGTCGATCCAAACGTATTACAATTTTGGGAAGGGTCAAAAGCCTGTGAAAACGTACAAAAGCCAACATTTCATTATAGATGTACGACAATATCGTGAAGAACGGTAAACTGAATCAATGAAAAAAGAAATAATACCTGTAACTCACAAGCTTAATGTTTGCCGTTCTGCTATATGACGATAGCTGTTTCAAATGCCAGTCACTGTTAACATGACAGAAATTAGCTATGGTGTCGTGTTCTTTTCTCGCCTTCTAGTTTTAGCTTTGGTTTAAAGTCTATTGTTGTACTTAGAAAGTGTTCTAGTGCATTTTAAACCTTTTTTAATGCATACAAGATCTACAGTATACATTGGTCTCTGAATGTTTGTACCGACACTGGGAACTGATCTGTTCGTTTTGTTCTAAGCCGGAGTTATCTCCATGAAAAATGGAGATATTATTTTGGGTGTGTCTTCATCTTTATTCTTCAAACGTCAATTGATAAAAATATACAATTTCGTTGTTGTTTTGTGAAAAACTCCCAGGCAATGATGAAATAATTAAAGATGTAGCAATATTACCGCATTTTATGCTTTGTGATTATTTCTGATATTCAGATTTTCTGTTGACAAGCTGTAAAAGTAATGTGCCTTGAAAATTCCAAGGTTGGTCTGTAAGAAAATAAATTCATGATTTTGCCGGACGCACACTCAAAGGGGAGCCTCAGACTGGTTGGCAGGCACGTGCGGACACCACTGCGCGTATACCCAACCCTATCTACGCCCCCGGAGCAGGTAAAACGTTTTCAATCCCACTTTTGTTGTCTGTCTTTGTGGTTCTCGCTTTGTTCATCGTCTAAAGCAAAGTTGCTACAAGTTATGTATCATTTTTCAAAATAGTTACTTTCTATCTTCTACAATTGTATGAATTATGTTGTCATTGTATGACCTCAGGTTATCCGGTAAACTTACTCGCACTGATATTTCTACAGATAGCTGTATAGTTACATGTTTGTCGTTTTGCCAGACACCACACCTATGGAGGAGCCCCAGACTGATTGGCAGGCACGTGCCGACGCCGCTGCGAGCACACCTGACCCCGCCTACGCGTCATTAGCAGGTGAAAAGTCGTCAAGTACCCTTACGGCGTTCTGTTCTTGCCTTTTTTTTGTTTCTTGGTTTGAATCTTGTTCTTTGGCAAAGTTCACGCAAGTCGTGTTTCAGTTTTGGAATGGTCTCCTACTATTTTACAAATGTTTACGAAAAAGATTTTGGTCTTTTTGTGTTGAAAAGCTTGTAGGCAATAGTGATCATGACATGACGACATGTTGCAAGATAAAAAAAATTCTATACTTTATATGGTACGAATCAAGTGGTCATTTTTGATACTCAGATTATGTGTTGGTAAGCATATTCGCACCAGCTTCGCTTTATGTAGAAGTATACAATTTTGTAATATCTATTTTGCCAGACACCACAAAATGTGTAAAGTGAAAGTAAAGTACCTTTAACGTTACACGGTTGGCTTGTAGAAAAATAATTATGCAAGTTTGTTATAGGCGCCGAACCCATGGAAGAACCTCAACCTGATTGGCAGGCACGTGCGGACGCCGCTGCGAAAATACCTAACCCCATGTACGCCTCTAGAGCAGGTAAAGTTTCATTCCGAGCCATCATAGGGCTTTCTGTTGTTGCTTCTTTGTGGCTATCTCTTTGTTTCCTGGTTTAAGGCAATGTTGTTACAAGTGATGTATCATTTTTATGAATAATTTCTTTCTATTTTCTACAACTGTATGCAATTTTGGTCATTGGTTAAAAATGAGACATATTATATTTTGGTGAACTTATTCGTACTAGTCTGATATTTCTACAAATATATAGTTACATGTTTGTCATGTTGTCAGACACCACACCCATTGAGTTACATGTTATACTATTGTACTGTTCTTACCTCTTCATATACACATTTCATGTTTAAAAATGATTTTTGCATTATATACAAAAGCACCCTCTAACCAGAGGAGGAAGAAATGCATGGCGTTGTGGCTATTCTCGAGCCCTGTGATCTTCTTGGTCATCGCTGTTGTATCGTCCTATTTTGCAGGTCAGTTTTCTCTTAATTTTCGAACTGATGAATATGGAATAGGAAAGCTTGTAACAGTTCAGTTCAGTTCATCCTCGGAAAGGGGACACGTGCTGTTGAAATGACCTGTCTATTGAATATTTGCATCATGCAAAACTTCGCGACCGTGATATTCTCACAGACAATCAGCCTGAGCCTGAGTACCTTTTCCTCACATTACTCGTCAAGCTTAGGTCCAAATTGCACCAGTGCCTGTCAGGGATGTAGCCCACATTTTTGTAGTAACCGTAAATTTTGTTGTTGTTGATACAGCCAGACTCACTGTTTTCGAGGAGGTGGGAAAGCTCCAAGCACGTGTGCAGGAGCTAGAAAGTAAGTACAATATTAATGCATTTTTCACTATAACTTCATGCTAGGTAATTAAACATAAAAAAGTATATTTGGTTTGGTCTGAAATTTGGAATGTGATCTGCCCCTGAATGGACATTTTGTACGTTCAAGCTGCATTTGGTGATTCTTCCAAGCTAAGGATCACAGATGCTCATTAGAACCTGATATATCAGGTCATATATGATATGTACCATCTTTCGTCCAACGGTCTCTTTTGGACCAAATTATTTGGTGCAAAACGGACCGTTGGGCCAAAGTGGGTACATGTATGTCTGGGTCTTCTTGGAAGGTTCATTTTCAGGAAACTTTTGGGCTCTTGGGCTTCCTGGGTCAAGCAGGCCTCCAGGAGAAGAGGGAGCCATTGAGCCAGCTGGTCCTGTGCCTGTTGGGCCAACCGGACCTCCGGGAGAAAAGGCAGGAAAGGATGGGCCGCCCGGACCAGTTGGGCCACGAGGTCCGAAGGGTCCAACTGGTCCCGGTCCAACAGGGATGCCCCAGTCTCCAAGTCCTGCCGGACCGGCTGGATATAACATCATTTCTTTTAATACCGGTACGTTTACGACGATTTCTCTAGCCATACTGATTTGACAAATTGTCAACGCATCATTTTCTCCAGTTACATGTTGCTGTTATAGGTTACCCTTGCCACTTCTTCTGTGTAACTTTTCTGCCACTCTTGTCCTGCTAAAAGCGCAATATTGTAATTGTAACACGCCGCGGAATTACACGGCGAACGGGCGCGTGGTTGGGAGGGGGTAAAAATACCAGCCGGGAGAAACACGGCACAATTAACTGTCGCTATGTACCTTTATACATCCTCTGGTGTTCCTTCCTTTTCTGTTAGTAAGTGCATCAAACATAAACCTGCACGAGCATACAAAATGTCATGAGAAAACGGACGTATACTGTCAAGAATTTTCATTTAACTTCTGTCCGTCACAACCGCTATGACGTAACACTTCACTGCTAGCGTAGATATAAAAATGGCGGGAAAATGGCTGCGTACGTTCAATTTTGCCCATTCAGTCGTAGATCCGGGCTATTATGCAACGGTTCTTCACACTTTTACATGAGTTGTAGGTCTCCAACAGAAATTCAAGATTGTTGTTGAATCATGTTCGTCTTGTGCCGTGAGCATGTGTAATTATGATCTACAAATCTGGCAATGAATGTGACAGTGTGTTCGTCCCACGACGAGCTGCCTACCCCGAAAAAGATACTGAAAACTTTTGGCCTTGTTGTCTTCGAATGCATTGTTATCGATGCTTTGTAAATGATGTATTGGACACCTAGATGTCTGAAGTGTGCATACCTCAGAAATAACTATTGTTGCATGTGTAGATCTCTTTAAATTCCATTATTTTTGATCGGCTGGTATAAGTCTTACTGTCGGTATTATGCCAATACATGCTACAGGTGAGGCATTCCTTCATGTGCACAAGGCAGTATTATGCAATCCTAGCTCAGGTTTCCTTTGTATGTTTGGATTCTAAAGTCTTTTTAGAATAATCACAATGTATAAAAAATGATGTTGATATATATTACTGACTCCGCAGAAATGATCTCTAAGGCCATGTTGATTTGATATGGATAACATCCTCTAGGAACCCCAAAACTGACGAATAAATGACAATGACAATGACAATGAAGTTTATTGCATATTCATGCCCCATTGGGGCTAAATGCAGTCAGTTTGGTACATAGTATGTAATCGGAAAGCTATACATATATATTACAGTTTACATGCTTCTTCTCTCTTCTTAAAACATGCGTGGACGAGCTTACAGAGTTTTTCCAGTATATCGTAGTTAGATGATGACATAAGGTATTTGAACAGATCTTCCTTCGTCAGGTGCGCATATTTTTTATCTATATGTGTAGCATTAGCGAACGCATTTCACAGATCTTTGTACAGCGAACACTCTAGGACAAAGTGTACTTCGTTTTCTACATACATGAAACTCTTATCGCAAAATATACAAAATCTATTATCAGGGGGAGTTCGGTTATATCTACCAGCTTCAATTTCCAGTGGATGATCGCTGATCCTTAGTTTGGTCATGGCCCGGCGATATCTAAAATTTGCTAAATCCAGATATTTTTCTCTTTCATACGAATGCTTAAATTTTCTGTAAGTTCTTAACTTATTTCCTTGATTTTCCGTCGTGCCAGGAGAGTTAAGATCTAAGTAGAAGTTTTGAATAAAGTTGTCTTTTAGTCAGTCTTTGTTTTATTTCGGACTGGGCGAATGAAGTGTTGCGATCACTGTTAATCAATAGGTAGGCAAAACCTGACTCCTCCAGGATTTTACTAACATTGGATAACCAGCATGGTATGTTACGTTTGTGTAAGTCCTGCTGTACACGGAGAGCTTCAAATTGAAGGCTACTTGTTGGTACTTCTTTAACTAATCTTTTGTAATACGAATACAATCTTGTATACACTACGATCCACAGGGGGTACCTTCCAAGCTCTGCCCTTGTTGCAAGGTTACTCGCATTTTTTCTTACCCGTGTGAATAAAAAAACATTTGCGAAAAATGAATAAAATCAAAGTAGTCTGAAAGGTTGAACAAATAACTTAACACACCGAGTGAGGTATACATTTTTGTTCTTTCACACCTTCTATGACGTTGGAACTTAGCTTGGCATTCACTACATCAGGATCCATATTGGCAATTTAATTTTACGGCATATTTATGCTCATTTTACAGCTGCTTTTTACGATTTACAGAGTGGTTCAAACTGATAAACGGCCAAAAATTGATGCGCGCGGGGATGCCATTTATATTATCAAATGGATGACTCCCAGCATCCTCTGCTGTTAGGCAACGCTGTACATATTATGAAGGATTATACTTAAATAGAATATTATATTCCTGGACTTCCACGCCGTGTTATTTTATGATGCGTTTGACAGTCAGATAAGATACAAAAATGTGTTATATGATTTTTAACTTCAGCATGTACGCCTTATGTAGATATTGTATATGATGATGATAATGCGAGCACCATGTAAACTTCAGTGCAATTCAGGTACCTGCTACCTGCAAAACTGTTGTGATGAATAAACTGAACTGAAACTGAACTGAAACTGAACTGAAATCAAAATGGCCTAATAGAAGAAAAGCAGTATTCAGTTCGAATGATTTCCGTTTTGATGCAAATGTTTATTTCAGAATCTTGCCCCGGAGGTTACTGGAGTTTTGCACATACCTGCTACAAGGTGTTTAATACACGAAAGAACTTCAGCGATGCGGCCGCGGCCTGTCGTGAAGACAATGGCACCCTCGCCATGCCCCGAGACATTGATCACAACAGCAACATTTTCTCCATGTACCGGTACATATATTTGTTTGTTTTATCAATATCTCAATTAGAGTTATAATGCTGTCACAGATAAAAAGAAATGGTGGACAAAGAAATATGCATAAACAAAATGGTGAGCATAAAAGTTGGAGGTCTACACATTATTCATATGAAATATCATTCCATAATTGACCACAATTGATCATACAACATGATTGACGAGAACAAAAAAACTTAAATGAATGAGCTTAATCATGCATATACAGAAGAGAAGCAATCAGATTAAGGTAAGTATAGTAGTAATACCCGCCTCACATTAGGCGAGATTCGATCGGAAGACTAGTTTACGAGCTCTAAATGACATTTTCGGGAGTAAGACGTCCGGTGTTCTCACGATCATCTTGCGATTTTTAGGGATCGCCGGCAATTTTCAGGAGTCTTACGACGGTCGCGGTGCAGCGAAACATGTTCTTAACATAAGCGACAAGTCGCAGGAGATCTCCGAGATCGCAGAGGTCGTTACCAAGTCGCAGATCGTGCGTGCAAATCGTGCGTACCTCGCAAGGGTATCGGTCAATAGTCTTGCGTCAATCCAACGATTGAAGACCAATAGGCGAGCACAGACATAGTTATTAATCATCGAACGCAAATCGGATGGCGAACCGCCCGTTAGTCGGGCGACGTTCGGGCGACGTTCACCCGACTTCCGATTGTTTACAAATATTGAATTTCTGGGAAAGTGAGGGTAATTCTAACATTGTGGCCCCTGTGGCAGTATGTAGGCTGGCTTTGTGACACACTTTCCTTTCTTGTGTCATTTCTATTATGCCCCCGCATTCCATTCATTGGTTAAAAAGATTCCGACAACAAAATAAGCAACATTTATTGATCTCTTGCCTTTTTTGAGGAACGTTTTGTGTTCCATTGTCTGCGTGCAAGAGGTCATGGGAAGTTCATTATCATAGATTTATTCACCGTCGATCGCACGAGGCTCGCTTATATGTGAGGGAAACAGATTTTTGGCGAAAAATACGCAAGACCATCTTAAGATCTTAAAATCAGCCGACCTTCCTGCTATCGCGAAGTACGTCCGAAGATCGTATATAACGTGAGGCGGGTATAACATACCGAATGACTAAGTCTAAGCAACTGAAACTGAAACTGAAATTGTATACACAAGAAAAAAGCAATCGAAGGTAAACATAAAACAAACCTACAAAATAACTTCTTGAACTAGTTGAACTGTAATTTCCAGCACAAAAATTGGACTCACCCAAATTTTCGGCTGCACAGCATCAGTCTTTGTCACGACAGCAGTGGATTGTTCATTCCGTGACAAAGGCTGATGCTGTACAGTCGAAAATTTGGGTGAGTTTAGCGATTTAAAGATTAGCAAAATGTAATATAAAGTAATTCTCGACCACACGATTGTTTACCATCAGTGCTGTAAGGATTGTTTTGTATCTACGTTAGTTTTGATTCAATGCTCTTAGTGCTTCTGAACACGGACGGAGTGCATGATCTTATGTGATGTTGGAATGCATTGTGAGATTTTATACATCTATACAAGCATGTTTTCCTCAAAGAAGTTGTTCTTGGGTTCGAAAGTATAAACCTGTCTCCTGTCGCAAGTCTAGTACTTTGTCTATGTGCATTTTGTATACTTTGTAACCTATTATTGGTAACCGCTTCAGGCGACTTGGTTATAAGAATGGCAGTGTGGACTTCTGGATCGGCCTGCGCGAAGAGAGAAGCTTTGAGTGGGTGGACGGTTCTGCACTTGGTGACTTCACCTGGTGGGGTCCAGAAAAACCTGGTGATTGCGTTTGTCACTCACTCTCATATGTACAGCCAAATGGCCCCAGCTGGACCAAGTGGGTGGTCTCGCCATGTGACCTCACTAAATACTTCGTCTGTCAAGTCACTCCAGGTACGTCATGTGAACCTGCCTGTTACCTTCTCAATGAAAGGTATGTTTTAAGTAGTGTGTGTGTGTGTTTGTGTGTGTGTGTGTGTGTGTGTGTGTGTGTGTGTGTGTTTGTGTGTGTGTGTGTGTGTGTGTGTGTGTGCCTTCATATGTGGATGAACAGCATCCTTGGTCATGTCCGTACGTTCGCAGCTACTCAGTTTGTCACGTCTTCTGCCAGTATGTTGAGATGATACATGTGAGTGAGTAAGAAAACCGTTCGAGAGAAGCCGTGTAAGTACGGCCTGCACGCGGTAACGTGGCAATCGCACAGAGATCGTACGTTGTAAGCACGTACAATTCACCTACTTCTTGCGCAAAGAACGATGCACGCAACCGCTCACGGCCAGGCATGGCGCACAGACCACGTCCAAGGTTACACCTTGCGCATCCATGTGAGTGACGTGCGTTGACGTACCCCCTCTCTGCTCTGCTCTTTCCATTCCTTCCCCACATTTAAAAAAAAAACGGGGCGGGCATGGCCTCCCAAGAAAAAAAAAGAAACGTACGTAAAAAAACACGTTGTGCCCTTAGCGTCAGCAGAGGTTGGGTTATGTACATGTGTTGTCTCCACGTTCTTTGCTTAGCGGCCTGATGCATTAAACAGCTGTTGTCAGTCCGATGGGAGCCTGGGTACAATCAGAGCCTCCAAGCAGATGTTAGGATCCGGCTTCCCACACTGCATTGGTTACTGCCTTGTGTTATGCATCTACTAAACAATTAACCGATTAGACACAATTAGACACAATTTATGAGAACCATGAGCTATTTTGCATAATCAAAGAGGTCATAATTTTCGTTACAGAAGTTTGAACGTCTACAGGCAGCAGGTTGGTATCCTCTTCGGCAAACTGCAACTCTACAACTGTGCAGGTGAATGGAATTGATGATGGAATTAAAACAATGCCTAAGCTATGTTATCGAGATTCGAAACGCTTTTTCTGTACACAGCTCTCACAAACTTCCATCAAGCTTTCGATCAGTCCTCTGATCCTTCTCAAAGTCACCTAGTGACCTAGGCGGAAGTGTGACGTCAGCAACGGATGCAATGTTCCCGGAAATCGGTATCTGCCCCCGTCTCGGTTGATGGATGGTTGATGTGGTCTGATCTGTAGCACGTCCATCCCGGTCACGTGAGTTAAGCTTCGGATCATTTCAACTTCAAAAGAAACAGAGGTCAAACCGCTTTATCGGAAGTTTGTTTCGCTGGCAAGCGTTTTACTGTGTACGGAAATAGCGTTTAAAATCTGTACAATGTGAATTGGAGGTCAACTTTCATTTGAGGATAAGAAAGTTATGTTCTAAGTCTTTAGAATTTGTCACTTCTAATGTAGAAACAAAATAAGTGAACAGTAATGGAAGAACTAATGAATATAACATGTACCTGCACAATGTTAGTCAACCCTTAGCAATCACGTTCATAGGAACATTGAGTGATCTATGACAATGTAATATATATGCACAAATCTCGCAATGGATTTTTACTTATGTATGAGACTCAGAAGCTGCATGTAGAAGTTCAAATCTACTGGTATGAAGCACTCGACTAATGTATGCTTGTAGTAGTGCTAACCTGATGTTGAGAAGCTGCATGAAAAAGAGAAGGAGATTTGGATAAAAATCATGTAACTGATCTAACAGGAAATATACTGTGATTTGTAGCAATGTGTTTTATATGCACAAAAACCTGCATGGATTTTTAGTTTTATATGAGGCTCAGAAGCTGTATGTAGAAGGAAAATCTACTGGTAAGAAGCACGTGACTAATGTATGTTCACAGTAGTGGGTTTTGATAATATCGAAACTTAGATGAGTTTAAGTCTGATCTGATGTTAGAAGCTGCAACTGAAAGATCTGGATAAGGAAGAAATATGTGCACAGTAGTAATGTACAGACTCAATTATATAGAAACTTGGTTTTGTAACTGATCTGATGTTGAGAAGCTGCAACTGAAAAGATCTGGATAAGGAAGAAAAATTGTAATAATCTACATCCTTAATCAAGAAGAAACATAGATGGTTTGTAACTGATCTGATGTTGAGAAGCGGCAACTAATATTTTAAAGATCTGGATAAGGAGGAAATATTGTAGAAATCTGCGGACTTAAGCATATAGGAACTTAAATAGTTTTGTAACTGAACTGATGTTGAGAAGCTGCGACTGGAAAAGATCTGGGTAAGACGTATTGTAATAATCTATAGCCTTGAAAGGTTTTGGCTTCCTATGATGTTGAGAAGCTGAACGAAAAAGAGAAGATTTCGATAAGAAGTATGTAACTCATCTAATGAGAAAATACTGATAAAAACGAAGGTTAATGAAAGATCTCTGTAAAAGGCCGTAGACGCTAATAAAAAATGTGTTTGTGGTGAAAGTTTATTGTGCCTTTTCTATTCTTATTCAATGTATTCGTATTGCGTAAATGCATTGACATTGTACTCATTCGAACGCAAACTTGGTCTTTATCCTATTATACTTTAACTTTATTCAGGTTGTAACAAGACAATACACTGTGAGCACTAGGCAGCATGGCTGGTATCGTGGCCACAGACATATGAATATACAATACAAGATGAACATGTATATACAGTAATAGAATAAAATAAATTTTAGTTGTTACAATAAAAACAGGTAAAGCTAACACTTATGCCTGACTAGCTAAAAATTGTGGCACGGCTGGAAGAGAATCTTTTGGTAGATATCATGTACACACACAGTGCTTCTGAAAGCTGTCTATTGATGACAGGGTCATGGTCAGGTGAGCCGTGGAGCAGTAGTGAAACAGTAGGCCGTTGTCGTACAATGCATTCAACAGTGGTGGTGAGTTTGCTACGCTGCTCAGAGTACAGGGGGCAGTGTAGTAGGTAGTGTTGAACTGTTTCAGAAGAGGCCCCACAGACACATTGTTTGCTCTTGATGTTCATTTTGTGTACTATGTTGTTCTTGATGATTTTCTCGTTTAAACACTGATGTTCGATTATTGTCAGGTTCTGTAGACAGACACAACCAGCTACTACCTGGCCCGCAAATGTTATGAAATTGTCGATGATTATTTATTAGATACCAATACAAAGCTAAGAACTTATTTCAAAACACACATTTCGTTAGTATCTTTTTGCATGGCCTTATAAATATAGATGTATTGACCTAAAACGTTATCCGTAATTCTTCGGAAGATAAACATAGACGACTCAAAATGATGTAACTTCAGAACATCAATGACAACGGTATAAACCAAAGTTTTCAGTACTACTTCTACGGCTGACAAGCAGTAAATAGTCAGTGGGAAAAGTGATGCCTTTCCAATATGTCTATGTCACTGCAAATATTACATAATATGCCGAGTCTGTGTCTTTGAAGTGGACTTCGCTGGACGGAGGAATCTTAGACTCGAATGGACGACAATAGGTCCGTCACCACAATAGTTCGTCGCGGGATTGTCGTATGTCGTGCGATTGTCGTAAGACGTGTTAAACTGAGGGCGTACGACGTGTCAAACTGGGGGTATTCCTGGGAAAGTCGTACACATGACTAATACTCCGGAGGAGATTCTTAACACATGATTAAGACTGCGCAGAATCAATCAGGCTGTGAAAGAGCCACGAGTTTTTTTACAATCAACTATGCGACAAAGGGACGCCATTGAAACGTCGAAAAGAAAAAAACAAACTTTAAAGCTACTTGACGTGCAGATCGATAGTCGAAAAATCTGATCCCTGGAGGAAAAGCCGATCAGCTTTGGTCTGTGGTTTTTTGTACTCCGTGCGGTTTCACCTGATCTTACTTTTGAATCTGAGCTTCAACGTGAAAGCAGACATTGTATGAGAAACGCAACAGACCAATTTCCTCTGCAACAGGGTGTGTCGGAAAAATCGAGGTTGTCATTTCCCGGATTTACAGAACCTGGGACGGACAGTTTCTGGAACACTCAGAAATATCATTTCGTGTTGATAAAAGTGTTAGCTGGCTATTGTTTATTGGCAAGTGTTGGTGAACGCAAAACAGAACATGTCGGCGTGGGTCTTCATGATACTCGCATTCGGCTGCGTCATGTCACCAGGTAAGTTAACAAGGTTTGTAAATAAGGTAGCCATACGAAATGTCTTCCGATTCGTTCAAAACGCACTTTTATTAAAAATCAAGTCGCGAACAGGACCAAATGTTAACTTTTAACACATAGGAATGGATTCAGCTCTTCCATAGAGAACAACAGGTCTGTAACTGTGCGGTCACCTTTGCAGTAGGTCCTCGTACGATTTTGACTCCACAGAATTTTCAATCCGGCTGTGAAAGAACCGACCGCCATGAAGACTCTAAGACAGTCGTTTTTATTTCGTAAAGATACAGCTGAATTTTGTACGACATTGCCACGACTATTTCAAGAATGCTCCCAGTTTGCAATCGTACGACAATCGCACGGCGTATGTGACCACGTCATAACTTGACTTTATTCTCCAAGCAGAGGTTGGGTCTCGGTGATAGTAGTACTCGGGAGATTTAACCGACTCCCACCCGTGACGAGCGACCCGGGAAAAGTGTCCACTGCTACTATCCCAGCGACCCAACCTCAGCAACCAATGACTTGACCTATTGTCGTCCATTCGAGTCTAAGATTCCTCCGTCCAGTGAAGTTCACTTCAAAGACACACTCGGCAAATTTCTACATACTAGTACGTAACCAATGTCGCGACAGCAAATTACTACACAGTAAGAAAATACGAGCATTGATAATACCGAACTCAAATGGCCCTCGCTGTTACGAGTTTTAGATGTTTATTTTCTTTCTATCACTGGAAAAAATCTTACATTGAGATTGACATAAGTTGGCATCATTCTTAGATAATTGTTGTTTTTGCATGAGAACATATTCTTTGAAGTATGAATGGTGGATAACATTGGGAAGTGTACGATGTATAACATTGTCATTAACAGCACTACATAACCTACTAATTTGTTTGAGTACATGTACAGTTAACATGTTTTGACCATCTGAAGGGCTTTATGTGGCATAAAAAGGCAATCAAAACGCCTTTGCTCTGTCGTCTTGTTACCTACAAAACCAGCATGCTTCCGTGCGAGGGTTTTGGACACCACATGTATATTTGTAAGTGTCCAATATTCCTTTTTATTCTCTAACTAAATCTCATTCCTAATCTTGCTTTCTGTCAGGTTCCAGTTCAAAAGATGAAGCATGTGAAGCGGCAGTGCAGACGACAAAAACCTACGTGTTTGTCGGCCGGCCACAGTTCAGCAGCCCCCTCTATCGGGATCAAAGCACTCTGCAGCCTGAGCCTGATCTCCAGACTGAGGCCATGGATAAAATCGGTTGATCTTTTCTCTTACTCATGCGGCATTCTTGCCTTTTCATATGTAGCTCTTTACACAGGTAGTAAGTATCACAGCTTCCAAATATCTGTTTCAATAGTTTCAAAATGTTTCAATATCTATTGTCTTGTTGGCACTAAAATCCCCTCTTTTTAACATGTTTATTTTTTGCTGATATCTTCTGGCTGATTTGAAAAAAAACTTCTATGATAGAATATTCTCCTATTCTCCTAAATGTACTCCTATTTTCTATGATTAGTATTTCATTTTGTGCAACATTGTCTAGGGTAGCTACATGCCGGTAATCATGAAAATCCCTTCTTCTTTTCTTGAGTTATTCCCTTCAGAAGTTTTTGACAAAAATGCCCCCGCTATCCCAAAACTAACCGCCTTGCTGTGCACAAGAGCTAACATCCCAAAATCGTGACCATATATAGCTTGTCCAGAACACGAGATAGCAAAACCGGAAGTTTGAACGCTGCAGTACCAAGGAAAGCCGCTAGCGGGCCCAAAATCTAATCATTTCCAGCTTTCATCACACCCTACCAACACAACAAATATGAAACCAATCTACCCGGCCGCTCTTGTGTTATCTTGTTGACACACAGACAAACACACAGACAGACACACAAACGCTAGTGAAACATTTACGATTTCACTATTAATAGTATCATGGTACTATTTCTGGCCGGCAGAAAATTTAAAGTAGTATAAATTTCCCTGTCATATACTATATGTAAACGTTACTTCCATCGAGTTTTATTTCACAATACTCAGATTTATTTTCACTGGTAACTTTGATTGTTTGTATCCACAGATGTCGACGAATGTGCAGAAGGCACACACAACTGCGACGCCCAGGCAACCTGTACCAACACGGACGGCTCGTTTACCTGTACATGTAACACTGGGTACAGCGGAAATGGAGTCACCTGTACTGGTAAGGACATTTGGTTCCACATCCTTTTTAAGTAAAACGTTATTCTGTACTTATCTCCGATGCTAGATGGACAAGACAAGAAAGGCAAGGGGGAGGGGGTGGTGGTGTTTGGCGAGAGACGTCCCTTCTTTAATGGTCAGGACAACGACCATCATCTAATGCATGCTGTTGGTGAAACTACATAACAATATGTACTAACTTAAAAAGCTAAACTGAGAACTTACAAAACAGAAAAGATGTTTTGGGTCTGGGCAAACATACCTTCTAAAACTATCACACATCTTACTATGCGAACAGAAACTTCTGCCCTGTGCTGGTTTCGGGTCCACAAACATGGAGAACAATGTAAGCAGTCCCATCTGCAGGTGTAACGATAAAAGGTTCGAACCTGAGGCGAGTCTTAAACCTGATGTTACATAACGATGAGGAAAGTCCTGCTTAGTAGGAGCTTTTGGTCGCGATATCTAGAGGGTACTATAATGGCAGGCAATGAACAGGTTGAATTTGAAATGAATCTGATGTGTAAGATGACATAGTAATGAAAGGTTTGGAGCAGTTTGACACTGGGTTGTGAGGCAGTACAGGCGATGCTCAGCTGGAGGCACCAGTGGACGGGTTCTACTGAGGGAATTATTGGATTTTAATTTAAGAGTCCCAGAGCGTTTGTCGCCGACAGCGTTTGTAGTAGATTGTACCGTGCATGCCATTTTTCACATGACGGAACCTTGCTGCCTCGACATAGTTCTTCCAGTTCCTATATTGAAACGTTAAGCTGTTACAGCGTTCCCAAAAGCGCCCCACCTTAGTAGTCACAAGAAAACAAGGGTAAGACAAGTTAAGACTATGTTGACTTTCTCATAGCATCTTGTCTCGGTGGCTACAAAATGCGGCGCGGAATCTGCTACAAGGCCTTCATCACACGTAAGACCTTCAGCGATGCGGCCGCGGCCTGTGGTGAAGACGGCGGCACCCTCGCCATGCCCCGAGACGCTGGGACCAACGACTTCCTGATCTCCTTGTACAAGTCCGTGCGCAACAAATGGGCCTTCTGGTTCGGCCTGAACGATCGGCGCGAAGAGGGAAGCTATGAGTGGGTGGATGGTTCTGCACTTGGAACGTACAACTCCTGGGGTCCTGGAGAACCGAACAATTCGGGCGGAGAAGAAGATTGTATTTCTTACGTCGTAGGCTGGAAAGGCAAATGGAACAATACATGCGACTTGATGTTTCGCTACATATGCCAGATTGTTCCAGGTAATTCTTATAACCCTCACAAAATTTCTAAAACCCGTCCATCTTTTAAAGATGCCACAAGTATCCATCTGGCTAAAGACGTTAGACCATCGATGCTCTTGTTATAAAGCTTGGCAAAACACGTCACTCCTCATCTCATCACTGCTATTTCTGTTCATGTTTTCCAGGACGTCCGTAGGCGACAGGCGAAACTCTGGCCACCACTGTCCAGCGGATCTCCGACCATCCGCAGTAAAACTGACCGGCAGAACGTGAAACCTGGAAATATAGCAACAGAGGAAATCAGTAAATTGAAAAAACCTGAGCTGTATTATTCTTGGTTAAATAAATAGAGTGAAAGTGAAACCTGGGATAATAATAACAGAGGAAATCAGCACGTTGTTCTCTGAACCTGTTTCGAAGTCGAGTAGAAAACTAAGAGAGGATAAAGTGAGTTGGCACCAAAGCAATGGATCACTTATTGTACAATGGTAGATGGGCCTTATTTTTCATATATATAACGGATTTACATAATGTTTTCGCTTTTAGCCAGGAGTTTGTTTATATGAAGCACGCTCAAAAAAGCGAAAAGCTTCTGGTTTGCCTGTTTCTTTCGCATTTCGTACTAAACAGACAATACAAAGAAAATGTAAGCATAACTTCACTAATAGTAATAATACGTAATCTCTGTTGTTTCACAATAGGCAAACTTCCTTTTGTTGTAGTAAAAAGCAAAATGGCAGAAGTGGCCGCTTGTATTTATTCATGGGGGTTCCTTTGTAACAAGCCTGAACAAGTTATATAGATTTCAGCACGTCGTTTTCTGAATACGTTTAAGAGTTTGTCGAGTCGAAAACTAACAGAAGAAGTAGTGAATGGCACCAAAGCAATGGATCACCTACAGTGCTAGACACACTATAGTGTTCATACAGAAAAAATGTACTTTTTGCAAGATATGCACATAACCATTTTTAAACATACTACAACATTTAGTTTGGAGAGACTAAACAGACAGGACAAACAAAATGTAAGCACAGCTTCACTAAGTCTAATAGTAATAATAAGTAACCTCATTGTTTTCACAATAGACAGACTTTTGCTGTTGTAAAAGGACGAAAAAAGCACAATGCCAGAACTGCTGGTATTCATTGGTTGAATCTCCTTTGTAACAAGCATGAACCAATTCAAGTTATAGAGATTTTCTGGCTGTTCTCCAATGTTTGTAGACTGTGCTCATTTGAGCCTGGACCACTGAAGAAGCCACATTGGTGAAACCTGTCTGTGTGACAGACTGAATAAAAGTTGTAAACTGGAACTATGTGGCTCCGGCTGTCTTACTGAGGAGTGACTGTGGTGGGAAAGTTTTCAGTTAGCGTGAGGAACAGTCGGCTTCATACATAAATGTTATCTAACTTTTGGAAACTTTCCATTAAAACCACATGAGGCATGAAGGTGCTGTGCTTATGATGTGTTTGCAATTGAGCAGAATTTGAGTTGTGCTAGTAGATTCGCATTGCTATATTACAGTACAGGGCGTGATGCACACAAACCTGTGCTCCACTCATGGCCGCCCTGTCTTACCCAACGTGTCCGGGCACAGCTCAGGCTAACGTTACATCGCCACAAAGGGGCCCGAGAGCTCTGGGAAACGAAAGGTCCGATATAAAAGGCAACAAAAACACAAAATGGACCAAGTTGGTCGGAGGTTTGTTGTTTTGCTTCAAACGATGTTGTGACAAAAGTCAAGCCCAGCAAACGGCTTCCCCTGGTTCCCAATGGTCAGATATACTCACCATCCACTCTGAGTTGAAGTTACTTATTGCTGGCTAAAATAAGTGGAACCATAGACAAACACATCAAAGACAATACCTCCATTTTTCATGGTGGGAAATACAACAATGAAGGCAGAAAATTTCTGACACAAATTTAGGAACTACTTAAGAGCGAATGTCTGTAAGGGTCAAACAATGGTGGCACCGGTCAAAAAATAGATTTGGCTCCTTTTTTGCACAGTGATAGTACTTGGTACACAACCCCTCAAAATAGCTTTCTTTCTTCTCAGAACCCCTCGTTGCCATGGCAACAGGCCAAAGAAGTTTGGGGGCCATTTTGCCGGATTTGAGCATTTCAAAAACATGAAAATTGGCCAACTTAAGGGCACTATCACTGAACAATGCTTTAACTAAACAACAAAGGCAGAATATGCTGATCAGAGCAATGCCTAAACTTGTATGAAATAGCAGTAAAGTTAATCTCCTGTAAATTCTAAGGCCCTGGGCAGCCTGAATACAATACACTGTTTTCAGGTTGTTTAGAATCTGAAATTTTGCCCAACTTCAAAGCACTGAAAGTCCATAAGTATAAAATATTTTCGCTTGCAATTTACTACAAATAATAACCTACTATAGGGCTATTAGATGAATGCTAGCAAAGTTTGGGTTCTTGTTTTGTTACTATGCAATCGTCCGTCGAAGTGGGTCAAATTTCATGATTTTGATAATATGTAATTTTATGCTCTCTTTAAACAATCATAAGTCCCATACCAAAGTTGCTCTGCAATTAAAATTCACATGGATTATAAGCCAATGTATTGTCTATCAAATGCATGTTTGTAAAGTTCGGGTTCTTGTTTTGTTGCTACGTAATTGTCCTTTAAAGTGGGTCATTTTTTTATGATTTTGATAAAATACATTATTTTGCATCATCTTCGAACAATCATAAATCACAAGCCAAAATTGTTCTGTAACTAGAATTTACTTGAAATGTAAACCAAGATATTGTTTCTCAAGGTCATGCTTGTAAAGTTTGGGTTCTTGTTTTGTTGCTAAGCAATTGTCCGTTAAAGTGGGTCAATTTTCATGATTTTGATGATATATCATTTTGTGCTCTCTTTGAACTGTCATAAGTTGCAAAGTAAATTTGTTCTGAAATTGAAATTAACAAGGAATACAAACGAATATATTGTCTATCAAATGCTTGTTTGGACAGTTCGAGTTCGGGTATTCTAACAGTGAATGTACATGTCCCTGAAAGTAGGTCGTATTCCACTGACTTTTCCACAAATCATGTTCTTGACAACAGTGATACACATGTCACAGTCTTTGTTTTCATAGAACCGATGTAGCAATGTGCTATCACCGTAACAAAACATTTGTAGGGATTATATTCTACACAAAGTCATATTTATGTTTAATGTCAGATTAATCCACTCTGAACTTTTAAACATTCTGCTAGTTTTACTGCTAAGCATGACGTATGACTACAGTCTTGAACATGTTTGCATCCCCACAATATGACTCTTGAAGACTTAGCTTATACAGTGTATATACATATTTGGAACGAATATCATAAATCTCTGTGCATCTTTCTTTTCACGGTAGCATTTATGTGAAAACATGCGTTTTTCAGTTTCTGCTATTCAATGGACCATACTCGTTTTAAGCAAGGGCAAGAACGAACCTAGTAGGTTGCTCTTGAAGTTTGCCTGAAATGCCAACTCCTGGCGGCGATTGATGTTTGTCTGCTAGTCTGTCTGTGTGGAAATTAGCTTGACAGGCTAACGTCAAAATTCGGCAGAGGATGATGAAGGTCAGCATCTTGACCTAACTTTGTTCGAATCTATCAACAGTAAAGATCAAAATGAAGCAACGAATGACGTTTATCTACGTCTTCCTTTTTGGGAGACACATATAAGCTTGCGATTTGGCAAGGAAATTAAAATTGTACGAACTAACATCCCTAAATCTGATTTGCGATCACCAATAATTGATTGCCTTTGGAAGTCCATATATGTGGCGAAAATTCAAGAAGACCGAAGTTCATGTCCTTGCTGAAAATGAGTGTGTTAGCAGAAGTTGAAAATGCACATGATTTTCACATTACTGTGAAAGAAAGATGCACAGAGATTTAAGATATTTGTTCCAATGTAGAAATAAGTCGCCATATTGTGGGGATGCAAACATGTTCAAGACTGTAGTCATACGTCATGCTTAGCTTTAAAACTAGCAGAATGTTTGAAAGTTCAGTGTGGATTAATCTGACTTTAAACATAAATATGACTTTGTGTAGAATATAATCCCTACAAGTGTTTTTTTTTCCATGGTGATAGCACATTGCTACATCGGTTCTATAAAAACAAAGACTGTGTATCACTGTTGTCAAGAACATGATTTGTGGAAAAGTCAGTGGAATACGACCTACTTTCAGGGACATGTACATTCACTGTTAGAATACCCGAACTCGAACTGTCCAAACAAGCATTTGATAGACAATATATTCGTTTGTATTCCTTGTTAATTTCAATTTCAGAACAAATTTACTTTGCAACTTATGACAGTTCAAAGAGAGCACAAAATGATATATCATCAAAATCATGAAAATTGACCCACTTTAACGGACAATTGCTTAGCAACAAAACAAGAACCCAAACTTTACAAGCATGACCTTGAGAAACAATATCTTGGTTTACATTTCAGGTAAATTCTAGTTACAGAACAATTTTGTCTTGTGAGTTATGATTGTTCGAAGATGATGCAAAATAATGTATTTTATCAAAATCATAAAAAATGACCCACTTTAAAGGACAATTACGTAGCAACGAAACAAGAACCCGAACTTTACAAACATGCATTTGATAGACAATACATTGGCTTATAATCCATGTGAATTTTAATTGCAGAGCAACTTTGGTATGGGACTTATGATTGTTTAAAGAGAGCATAAAATTACATATTATCAAAATCATGAAATTTGACCCACTTCGACGGACGATTGCATAGCAACAAAACAAGAACCCAAACTTTGCTAGCATTCATCTAATAGCCCTATAGTAGGTTATTATTTGTAGTAAATTGCAAGCGAAAATATTTTATACTTATGGACTTTCAGTGCTTTGAAGTTGGGCAAAATTTCAAATTCTTTACAACCTGAAAACAGTGTATTGTATTCAGGCTGCCCAGGGCCTTAGAATTTACAGGAGATTAACTTTACTGCTATTTCATACAAGTTTAGGCATTGCTCTGATCAGCATATTCTGCCTTTGTTGTTTAGTTAAAGCATTGTTCAGTGATAGTGCCCTTAAGTTGGCCAATTTTCATGTTTTTGACATGCCCAAATCCGGCAAAATGGCCCCCAAACTTCTTGGGCCTGTTGCCATGGCAACGAGGGGTTCTGAGAAGAAAGAAAGCTATTTTGAGGGGTTGTGTACCAAGTACTATCACTGTGCAAAAAAGGAGCCAAATCTATTTTTTGACCGGTGCCACCATTGTTTGACCCTTACAGACATTCGCTCTTAAAAACACAACTTTCTCGATTCTAAACTATCATACAGTCTCAGACGTTCGTCAGTCTAAAACGGCGGGAACCTGGGTGCGCAGAGGAAGCCATGAAAACTCGGGGATTCAATGACTATAGAAAGAGTTCTCACGTACCAACCTTTTCATGTTTCTACCTGCCGGCTCAGATAAACTTCTTTTTACAGAAAATTAGTCTGCCACTTGCAGAAAAACAAAATGCCATTCGCACCACCTGATGCCACGTCATCCCTCCAAATGAAGATAGATATGGCCGGTTGTTGTTGTTTGTGTTTACTGGGTATGTTGTGTATCATCATTGTGGAACTCTTGTATATTTAGGTCTCATCATTTCAATTTCCTGCTTATTGGAACAAAAAAAAAAGATATTTTGGTTATGCTGAACTAAAAGAACAACATAGCGTATAGCTGCGCTGTTCCTTGACGTTCGTGACACATGTCAATCACTGTAGTCTAAAATGTACTCGATCATATTACTGAAGTTAAACGTTCTAAAACAAACTCTGAATTCCTCTGTTTTAAATGCAGTTACACTTGAAATGAATATGAGTTATTGCAGCATACAGTGCTATATTATAGTACTCTTTACGTGTTTAACCCAGAATTTCAGAAAGGGTTTGCAATGTCTCCAGAAAAACACGGAGATTTAATGACTACATTTACACTTAAGAGTTTTCATGTAAAAAACAACTTTTTCATCTCTCCATTTCAGGCCAGATTAACTTCGAAAATTAGTCTCCCACTTGCAGAAAAACAAAATGCCATTCGCACCACATGATGCCACGTCATCCCTCCAAATAAGGTTAGATGTGATCTTACGTCGTCAGACTAATTAAGGTATTACTTGGTATATTCATGTGTCTTACACATTTATGTACTGCACGACACAACATAAAATTATTATGATAAAATATACCTATTTCTACATGTTTATATCAAAATCTGTCAGATAATTTACAGGGATGCATGAATCAAATTCATTTCTACGAGATTTCCACGATCAGTTTAACAATATATACATATTCTCCTTGTCGACCCTGACGTTCTGACATGTAAATGACGCCACCTGTCAACTCTTAGCAATACTACAGCGCTAAGCATGGGTTTGTCACTTGGGTGTTGTTTGGGTGAAGACGCCGAATGAAAATTTATTGTAGAAAATCTATAAAAGCATGAAACGTAAAATTCTTAAGTGTGTTTACTGACTACAAGTGTGACGAAGACAGAAAATTTCAAACGGAGAAAAAAAGACAATTGTTTTCCCTTAGGGGTGGATATAGATGAATTCAATACATGTGATGGGTTTCCAAACATGATGAAAAATGTAGAATGTCTTTAGAAATTGTTTTCTATACCTCTCTTTCAATATGCAATAAAGAAACAAAGAAAACGATTACGTGTGTATCTGATTTGTCTGGAAACGTGCGTTGTTTGTTAATCATGATTTTCGTTCATCTTTGGTTTCTAATTTCTTCATATTTCACATTGCGTCTCGGACCTCGCCTGGCGCAGGGCGTGTATTTTTGCTGTGCAGAAACCTGACAAGTCGCACCATGCCGGGAGGGCTACAGCAGTCCCACACTGGTGACACAGGTAAATATGTTTTTAAACATATCTTTTCTCTACATATGCCAGCGGCCAATGGGATTTGGTTTAAAAAATCCATGTAATGACAGCACTAAGGTTTAAAATTACCCAGTGCCGTGCAATTTATATGTTTATTCTTCTAAATAGCATTTGGTTGAAGCATGAAGCCCGGAGGATGCATTTTTATGGCAGTACTTCTCTATCCCGAGGGAGGGGGGGATCGGCACAATTAGTAGGGGCAGGTATATAGGGGGACTGCCTCAAAAGGTAATCTTGTCGAGACCTACCCACATACCAACTGTTCACCTATCAGAACCAGAAGACTGCCAGAATCTCGAGGGAAAGGGGAAATTCTACAGAGGAACAGTCTCCGTGACCGGAACAGGCAGGACGTGTCAGCGATGGGTCAGCCAGACACCTCAGGAACACGACAAGACACCTGCCAATCACCCATATGCCGGCCTGGATCGGAACTACTGCCGGAACCCGGACGGTGAACCCGGAGTCTGGTGCTACACCACGGACCCCGGCACCAGATGGGAGCTGTGTGACGTACCGATGTGTGGTAAGGCCTAAACCAGTTAGCTTTAAAACGGGAGACGCCGACAGCGTTTGTAGTAAATTGTACCGTGCATGCCGTTTTTCACATACCTGACGGAGCCTTGCTGCCTCGACATAGTTCTTCCAGTTCCTATTGAAACGTTAAGCTGTTACAGCGTTCCCAAAAGCGCCCCACCTTAGAAGTCACAAGAAAACAAGGGTAAGACAAGTTAAGACTATGTTGACATTCTCATAGCATCTTGTCTCGGTGGCTACAAAATGCGGCGCGGAATCTGCTACAAGGCCTTCAACACACAGAAGACCTTCAGTGATGCGGCCGCAGCCTGTCGTGAAGACGGCGGCACCCTCGCCATGCCCCGAGACGCTGGGACTAATAACGACTTCCTGCTCATCTTGTCCAGGGCCGAGCTCGACAGCCCCTTCTTCTGGATCGGCCTGCTCCATAAGCGCCAAGAGGGAAGGTTTGAGTGGATGGACGGTTCCGGACTTGGTGACTACAGCCCGTGGGCTTCGGGACAACCGACTGACGTTGGCGAATGCGTTATCACCTCTGTATTATTCGGCGGCAAGTGGGTCAAATTTCCATGTTCGGTGGCACTTGTCTTCATCTGCCAAGTCACACCAGGTACGTGAAGCTACATTTCATGTAAAGTCATCAAATTATATGGAACAGCTTTATTAATTAGTTCTCATTTGACCAACTTACTCAATCGGTCTCTATTTTAATATCTATAATCCTTACTTTTCTACTCTGCCTCTCTTTTTCTACTCTGTTGACTATCTAACTTCAACGTAAATACTTGGAATGATTTGAAAATCATTATCATACATCAGTTGTAAATGTTAGAATCATTTGGCTAAGGTATGGGGTCGTAGAACTCGACATATTAAGCTATAGATTCCGTATTTCTGTCCCTTTACATCTCTTTCTTTGACTTTGTAATATACAGTCCGGACACATAACTTCGCGCTAGTTGTTGGGCATGGAAATATCAAACTTATGTAAGTGGCAATGTAAAATAAGACATTATTATTCATATTGCAAACCAAAATGACAGATCATTTTATCAATGTCACATTCTTTTTATGATTATCGTTTGTTGTTACAGGACGTCTATAGTCGACAGGACGATCTCTCGCCACTGCTCTGAAACTGCTATTCAGCAAAATGACATGGCAAAGCTGGAATGAAACCAATGGACCAACTAAGAAAGTTGTTGAGATTTTAAACGCTCATTCTGTGACAAAGTAAAACGCTTGCCTACAAGATTTCAATTAGTCCTTTGATCCTTCACAAAGGCCTGGACGGAAGTGTGACGTAAGAAACGGATCAAATGTTCCCGGCAATCAATGTCGGCCCCCGTCTCGGCTGAGGGATGGTCGATGTGCTCTGAAGTATTGCCGGGCACCATTGACCCTTTGCTGACGTCACTCTTGTCCATGTCACGTGAGTTATGTTTTGGGTCACTTCCACATGAGAAGGACAAGAGGCCCAATAGGAAGCATGTTCTGTCTGTGTGTACGGAAATATCTTGTTTAATCCATTTCTATATTCGTTATGAAAAATACAAATATCTCATTTAACCACCCAAGGGATTCACTTTGGGTGAAGATTCCATTGATTAATTAAGAAATAAAACAGTACAGTGTAGATCAACCCTTAGTGACTATTTCGAAGGCGTTGGTGGTGCATTCTGAATGCTATGTGATTTTATTTATTTGCACAAATAACATCAATTAAAAACTAGTCAATATATAGAAAAGACAAACATGTAGGAGGAGGACAGAAGCCTCCCTCAGAAACTGAATGATATGAAATGTTTGATTCGTACATTTTCAAATCAAACAAAGTTATTAAATAAAATAAATTGAAATAATAACATAAAGTATTTTAATGAAACAGGAATCATATGATGAATGATTAATATTGAACATGGTAAATAATTTACAAATTGTGAATTAAAAAATCTGATTTGTTTTACTTTCTTCAGCAAGTGAAAGTAATGCTTATGTGATTATGCAGTTTATTAGTGTAAAATGAATCAATTGTGTAATTCATTAACACGACTTTAAGGCTGATCTGGTGCTGAGAAGCTGTATTAAGAAGAGAACAAGATGTGGATAAGAATTATTGCAACAATCTATAACTTCAATCAAATAGAAAATCTAGAGCTTTAATCCGAATATAGAAACTTAGATGTGTTTGAGTCTGATCTGATGTTGAGAAGCTTGAAGAGGACGAGAAGAAGATCTGGATAAGAAGTATGTAACTGATCTCATGGGCAGAATGCTCTACAGATACAAAGTAAGGTTAATGAAAGATCAGTGTAAAAGGCCGTATAGACGTGAATAAAGAAAATGTGTTCGTGATGTTCGTGATGTGAAAGTTTGTTGTGCCATTTCTATTCCTATTGCGCATGTGTATATATACATTGCACTCATTTGAAAGTAAACTAGATATTTGAATTCTTCTTAATGAGTTTCTCATTTAAGACGAACGTTCGATTATTGTCAGGGTCTGTAGATTGACACTACCAGGTTATATATGATACATGTATGCATTGTCGATAATTATTACAAACAAATACAAAGCTCAGAACTTGTTTTAAAACACACATTTTTATGTATTTCCATAATGTTTATCTATGGTATTATCCTATTTGTCAGTTACAAATGTCACATATTGGAATAGTCCTACAATGGTATTATAAACTGTAGTGGATTTAAAAACTTTTCTCCTCAATTATGCAAACTAGATTTTGATTTACATGATTCATACCTAACTATATGAAACATAGCTATGAAACGCCAAGTAAACCATTTTCAATTTTGACCTGCCTTTTCACAACTGCTACACACCTACCAAATATCACCAAAATCCATCCACAACTTCTCGAGTTATATGCTGTTAACCTACATACAGACCCAACAAGTCCTAGCTCAACCGTTTGCGAAGGCAACAACACACAGCGTTATATCATGTATTATGGTACAATTTACATGTTTTACCCAAAATTGCAGGAGGGTTTGCAACATCTCCAGAAAAACATGGGGATTCAATGACTACATTACGAGTTCTCACGTAGAAACTTTTTCATGTTCTCCCTCCCAGCGTAGATTAACTTCTTTTCTCAGAAAATTAGTCTGCCACTTGCAGAAAAACAAAATGCCATTCGCACCACCTAATGCCACGTCATCCGTCCAGATAAAGGCAAATGTGGCCTTACGTCGTCAGACTAATTAAGGTATGATTTGCTATATTCATGTATTTTCTTCGCAGTTTTGTATTTACACACTGCGCGGCGGTTGTCTGTACAGTACAGTCCAAATGTACGAGCAAGCAGAGCCGGTCCGGGCCCCTTTCTCGCGCCCTGACCGCGGCCAAACCAGCGGGCCGCCGACCCAACCCCCTCCTGTCCACCAGGGTGGTTCCCGCGGGCGTGTCCGCAATGGCAACGGGGCTGACAAGTCGCAAGAAGAGCAAGAAGCGTCTTCACACACGTACGAAGAAGCCGAGGCGGTGAAGCGTTACGCAACGTACACGTCTGCAGGTAGCCGACATTTTGTCACTTGCCCGTTTCTGTAAAACTGGTATTTATTTGTAAAATCAGCAGCTGTTGTGTATGATTACGTACAGGTACATAGACTTTATTTGTCAAAACTTGTATAATGTCATAAGGCCACAGCAAGTAAATTTTATGGATGACATCCTCTGCAGACTGCAAAAATAATGAGATAGGGCGAAAAAAAACCAAGATGGGCAAAAAAAAACAAGATGGCAAATTTTCAAAATAGACGTTGTAACAAGACTTGAAGTGACAAAATATCGCATCACAGCCAACAAGGCATTCATTCCTGTATTCAATGTACCAATGTGTGACACTAGTGTGGTAGACTAGTACCATTAACCATGTTGGCAACTACACTCATAGCTCCCATATAGTTGTGCCACTTTTACAACTATCTATCAAGTTGCACCTCTGCAACTACAGTCAATGCTAAGGAGTCTCTAGTGTCAATTCTACATTCAATGATTAGGTTAAAACACAACCTTTACCCATTTTCGTCTATCCGGCCTTCCCTTGTTTTTTGTTCTGAAATTTTTTTTCTGAAATCAGGCGAAAATTAATGAGCGCGCAGATGTCATCCATAAAATTTACTTGCTGTGGCCTAATCAGATAGAGCAGCGCGACCGTCGAATCAATCCAGATCCACGCTAAATCATTACAAGACTACAGTGAGTAACTTATTGTATTTTTTCCGACAAGAATTTTCAGTGCTTATTTACCACAAATTCCAAGTGAAAACTGACAAAATACATCTTCACTTAAGTCATTCTCCTACGCAGAGACATACGCCATAGAACTCTGCTTAAGCACGCCATAGATCTCGCTATTTTCCGTCCTGCTTTTGAATATTAATGAGCTTGTCTTATTTGGGTTGGGCACGAGCCAATCAGCGCGCAGCAGCAAGATTTCAATTTTCCAATATGGCGGGCATGCAGGCTGACGAAATTTTTGTTGTTGTTGTTGTTGTTTGCGAGAGGATGATGGTTTCTTAATGTTTTCGGGTAGTATTCGGTGAGGCTACAGATCTGAATTTTGGTACCTTGTTGACAAGTTTGGACGCAGAAAGGACTGTCGAACGTTCGGACGTTGTGATACGATTGCATGGGTCTTGAATATTAATGAGCTTGCCTTATTTAGAACAAGCTTTTGACAACACAAAGGAGTCTTTCTGATTGGCTGACAGCTAGTTTGTGGTGATAGGCCATTAGGCCATGTTGATTTGATTATTTGGATTAAATCCTCTGGAAACTCCAAAGCTGATGCGAGCGTGCGAACAGAAAAAAATGTATTCATTATGAAATCTAAATGGTCAGAAAGGTGGAACAAATGACTAAACAGAGTATGGTATACCGAGTAATGGAGTCTTGATTTTTGTTCTTTCACATGTTGTTAATTGACCTTGGAATTCATGTCGGCATTTTATGTCATTAATATATATTTTGCGATGTATTTGCTCATTTTGCAGCTTTAGCAATTACAGTATGGCTCCTTTTTTTAAACGGCCGATAACTACTGAACCTAATATGGAATATTGCCACAGGTGAGGAGACATAGCGACACCCCCCCCTCTAATAAAAAACGCGCCGCGACGAATTCGTGGACAACAAATTCATATACACGAGTTTAATTTCTACCTACGAGTCATTTGTGAGCTTAACAGATTATTTGACCACAGGATCAGACCTATACCCTTGGCTGCCTGTTACTTGTAGCTTAGATTAACTTAAAAAAGACTCCCTATTGCCACAAAACAGAGAGGGGGGGGGGGGTACCGCCCATTCTTCTTTCTGTGGTAACTGCATATAAAATCAACGATGGAATTTACAATGTGTTAAAATGCTGCTGCCTCACCGTCCTCAATCATGGCATGGTCTGATGTCATCTCGCTTATGTGTTATTCAGGACTAGGAAAATGTTGTGTTCTATTTCCAGAATACACTACGAATTCCCAGTAATATAAGAACTGTATTCAGAAGGTATTTCGGTTCATTCCGAGTCTCGAGTAAAGAGGCCTTTACAAGGGACATAGGATTATTTATCTGACATCTGAGTGAAGAACTTCAAACAGACCCCTTCTAATTTCACACTGTGTTAGCCCTATTCAGACGGGGGGGGGGCTTTTGAGGTCCGCGCCAACTTCGATGTCCTATAACGCCAGAACGCCTTACGCTAAAGCCACCAAAGTTGGTGAGTTTTCCTAAAATATTGTTGGCAACAATTTGACGAAGTTTGACAAATTTTCCTTTTTTTCGTGTTGCCATGGCAACCGTTTGCTGACAGGCAGTTCTGCCAAAAATCACTATTTTTGGTTCTAACAATGTATTTTTCACATTTATTTGCTTATTACTGCTATTTTGTTACATAAGTAAAATCTTAAATTATTACCTCCATGAAATGTCATGGAGGTTATATTTTACCCTGCGTTTGTGTGTCTGTGTGTGTGTGTGTGTGTAAACAAGATAACTCAAGAACGGCTGGGTGGATTGATTTCATACTTAGTGTGTTGGTAGTGTGTGATGAAAGCTAGAAATGATTAGATTTTGGGCCCCCTAGCGGCTCCCCATGGTACTACAGCGCAACTTCTGGTTTTGCTATCTCGGTGTTCTGAACATGCTATGGTCACGATTTTTGAGTGTTAGATAGCTCTTGTACTCAGGAAGAAATGACATAAGTTTGGGCCCCCTAGCGTCTAGTTTTGGGATAGCAGGGGCATTTTTGTCAAAAACTTCTGAAGAGGATAACTCAAGAAGGGAACAACGGATTTTCATGATTTTTGGTATGTAGGTACCTTAGACAATGTTGTACACGATAAGATACTAATTATGCAAAATAGGAGTACATTTGCATAGTTAATGAGAATATTCTATAATAGCAGTTTTTTCAATGTATCTCTTGTTTCAGACATGCTATGGTCTTGACATTTGGCTGGTAGATAGCTTGCATGGTCATGACAAAGTGGGGCTGGTTTCAGCCCCCTAACATTAAATTTCGGAACTGCAGGGGCATTTTTGTCAAGACATTCCAAAGAGGATAACTGCAGAAAGGATTGACGAATTGGCATCATTTTAGGCATGCAGGTAGCTTGGGCAAAGACGTTCATAATGATATGCATGTTATGCAAATGAGGACTCAATTTGCATAATTCATGAGGGAATTGTATAATTCCATTGTTTGCAATAACTGGACTTCAATATATGTAACACTTGTTAATTATGATAGGTGGAATATAAGCAGAAACCAAATATGGTAATGAGGCATTAATTTGCAAAAATTGCAAAACCGCCCATTGATTAATGATTTTATAATTTTGACATGTGTATGTTAGTCAATGATGAGTAACTGCATGCATAAATCATGTTAATGTGTTAGTCAATTGCATGGAATTCACAAAAGCTCTAAATATTCATGGAGGTATGAGGTCGCCGAACTCTAGTTAAGTATATCTTTCGTAATTATATATGCATAAATTATGCTAATTTGATGACGTCATCAGCCCAAAATTCAAGATGGCGGACCGTAAGGCCAGATCAAGAATAACAAGCTAATTATCCCTTAAAATTTGTAACTACCTGGTATTTTTTCACCAAAAACCATCTAAATGAATGAATCTAGTCTATTTCCATTGCCCTTTGTGAGTATTTGTTGCAAAAAAGTACTTTTAAAAATTCAAGGAGGTGGATATAATATGGCGGAGCCTAACTCGTATCTTAGATGTGCATGAAGTCATTTTATCATCATCATCATCATGGGTTACCCCCATATAACCCCGCGAGGGGCAAAGTAGGGGGGGGGGGGAGCTGAGGTCCCGGGTTAGGGCGGGCAGCCCTCCTGCCTGGCGCGGAAGTTCTCAACTGTGGGAGCACTTACTACCGCGCCAGGCAGGGAATTCCACTCAGGAATCGTTGTAGGAAAATATCAATACTTATATGTGTCTGTTCGTGCAAAAATTGGTTTGTACTTATGTTGATGGCTGCCTCGGGTTCACCCTTGGGTCGGAATCAGTAGGTTCTGTGTGTCTATATTAATCTTGTTATTAACTAGCTTGTAAAAGAAGGTGAGGCGGGCGTTCCTCCTCCTTTCGGAGAGAGGACGCCACTGCAGGTCATTGAGCATTTTATGACGTCATTATGACGTCATCGATGTTGCTATTGGCAATACAAGTCGTGATAAACATTATTATTCTGTTATCTGCACTTGTTATTACATTTTTTGTAGAATAACGAAGTTTTCTGAGAATACCCTTTTTTCATGGGTCCCGCCCATATAATCAAATTGATGACGTCATAATTACGTCCTCTTACGTCAACGTAACGTCAAACGTCAAATAATCGTCAGATATTATGTCGATATCATGTCTTGAAAATTTGGTGGCCCTACGGCACGTCGTTCAAGAGTTAGAGGACTTAGAAGTGGAGGGCCTCAAAAGCCCAAGGTCCAGGTATGACCAAAAAAAACCCGGTCTGAATAGGGTTAAGAGATCAATGCTTTGAAAAGTTGATGCAAGGATGTGTAACACTGCAGTAAACATGGGTTCTTTCTTTAGTGATTTTCTTCTTTGTTAAGTTTATTCAGCTATGTTGTGATTGTGAGATATATTTGTTCTACTATGTGATTTGGATAATTACACCATGATGTTGAAAAAGCAGTTTAACTGTATTTCTTGTATCAGATGGACTGACTTTACCTACTTATCATCTTCGTCCCGTGTTGAACATAAGGCTGTGATGAGAGACCACAACATCGACTAAAAATAGGACATCTTTACTAACCGACCCCAAATTTCTTCAGAACTGTAATTGGCAATACAACATCAATATTCAAAGGTCTTAACTATTTCTTTATTTGGTTAATCTATTAACTTCTTGAGTCAGTATGTGGACGCAAACTTGTTGTAACCTCTACAGACCGCACCTACCCGGGTGGAGCAAGCGGCCGGCGTACCCTCTGCAGCTTCATCCGCTCCCACCAAAGCTCTATGGTTGCTGGCATTGCCGTGCTGCTGAGCCTCTTAGCAGTGGGACTCGCCCCTCTGGCGTTTATCAATAAAGAGGTAATTTACATGTACATGTGTACCACTAAGCTCCAAACTTTTTTTTTCAAACATCTTTACACTGTTGAAATTTTCTGTTATTCTTTCTAATTGATGGTTGAATCAGAACATACTTCGTTTTCCCTTAATTTTTTCCTAAGTTTGGATATTTGACGTTCGTCTCTAGGAAATATCTCAACTATGCACTACTGTTAGTGCCTTGAAGCGTGACCATGACGACATGCACCAACTGTCCATCACTGTTGACGCCCTGAAACACGACGTGAACTACATGCGCCAGCTGTCCACCACTGTTGACGCCTTGAGGCGCGACCATGACGACATGCGCCAGCTGTCCACCACTGTTGACGCCTTGAAGCGCGACCAAGACGACATACGCCAGCTGTCCACCGCTGTCAACGCCTTGAAGCGCGACCAAGACGACATGCGCCAGCTGTCCACCACTGTCGATACCTTGAAGCGCGACCAAGACGACATGCGCCAGCTGTTCACCACTGTCGACGCCTTGAAGCGCGACCAAGACGACATGCGCCAACTGTCCACCACTGTTGACGCCTTGAAGCGCGACCAAGACGACATGCGCCAGCTGTCCACCACTATTGACGGCTTGAAGCGCGACCAAGACAACATGCGCCAACTGTCCACCACTGTTGACGCCTTGAAGCGCGACCAAGACGACATGCGCCAACTGTCCACCACTGTTGACGCCTTGAAGCGCGACCAAGACGACATGCGCCAGCTGTCCACCACTATTGACGGCTTGAAGCGCGACCAAGACAACATGCGCCAGCTGTCCACCACTGTTGACGCCATGAAGCTCGACCTGGACGCCTTGAAGGAGCGAAGCCGAACAGCCGCCTTGGAGCAGCGTCTTCCCGAGGCCGTGGAAAGTAAAGTTGGGGTTGCGCCAGGTAAGTTGGGGTTGAGTTGCTATGTGAACTTTTCTGTTGGCTTATTTGCTAACATCACGAATATCAACATAAGAGTGAATTGAGCAAAATGTGGGGCACTGACTATCATTATTCCGTCGTATGGTATCATTTTCCTCATCAATAACTCCTATGCCTGCAGAATTATTAGTCTGTAGTCACAATCACAGTCAATGACCTAACCCAATTCTCGGCTGCTTTCAGAGTATACCGAAGAGTTACTCGCATTGTGCCATGTTTTAAAGACCAAACAGGAGTGCCCTGGGCACAGCACTAAGGAAGTACTCCCTACTGTGACCATCCCAGCAGCTAGAGGGGTGAATTGACCCCTATAAATACATAAACTAATAAAAATCTCAGACTGTCTACACACTGGAAACAAAGGCAGGGACAGATTAGCATAAAATACTGGTCAAAAATTCAAATATTTTTCTCTACTGGTTTTCAAGGAAACACTATCAAACCCTGCAGAATGATCCAGATAGCTGTAACAAAGTTACATAATCGAGGTCCTAATAACAGCGACTTTCAAATATTGGGAAACCAACCTTGTGTTCAAATTGAAACTTTCAAGTCTGCTCTGCCAACTTTGTATCAAAATGTCTTTTTGTATCTACACATGATTACAACTTGAAAATCTTCCTTACAACTGAATTAGCTCTGATATTTATGTGTCTAATATGGCTAATAATGTGGTGTCTGTTTGCAAGTGTACCAACAGGGGCTATGTAGACTGTACATGTAACTGTCAGGTATGTCTCACAGTAAGACAAGCCAGCATTTTCATTACTTTACATTCTGGGTTAGGTAAAGCTTTATGTATAATCATACTTTAATACCTAATGTAGTATCCTAATATCAAAATTGAATTGAAAATAAACTTGTGTTGGTCAGCCGTCTCAGCCAGCCTTCCCCGATGTGAACTCCACCACAGTGAACAGAAGACTGAGCTCTAGTAGTTTACGTTAGCCGAATTTATTGGGTGGTTTTATAGTACGGGGTTGGTCTTTAATACAATGTATTAATGTCTTTAATAATTCTTAATGGTGCAATTAAGGGTACATATGTAAAATGTTGCGGAGTAATTGCCCAAATCTGATAGGACTGGCTGACTACATATATACATGCATGCACACACACGTATATATATATATATATATATATATTTGTGTGGGGCCGCGTAGCACAGTGGTATTGTATTCGGCCCGTGATCGAGAGGTCGCCGGTTCGAATCCGCCTACCGTGTTGCCGGTCTTGTGCCCTTGGGAAAGGCACTTTACACGACTTTCCTCACTTTACTCAAGTGAAAAATGAGTCGTCCCTCGGATAGGACGTTAAATGGAGGTCCCGTGTATGGGGAGAGCCATACCCCATGCACGTTAAAGAACCCCCACACGTGCGATGGTGCGGTGTGCGTTGGTGCAAATCCTTCTGTCGGGAGTTGGTGATTCACTTCAAATCACCCGGATGGAGGCCTGGCGAACCTCTGTCTCGTATCAGCCACATGGTGAATTACATCATTCACCCGGACGGGAGACCTGGCGCATCCCCGTCTTGTAATTAGCCTACGAAAGGGTATGTCACCCCGTAAGGGGCGGTATAACCCCGTCGTGTGTAGACATGTGCGAACATGTCTACATTTGATCACGTCGACCGATGATGATGATGATATATATATATATATATATAGAGAGAGAGAGAGAGAGAGAGAGAGAGAGAGATAATTATACATATACAAGAAATGAAGCAAACCAAACTGATGGAGAGAAAAGTTCTTCTAGTAAATGTGATGGTTGTTAGTGATGGAATTCTGGAACATTTTCAATATCAACATTGTCCATATCAACGTCTTTTGTTGAATTAATTGTTTCCAGCATCTTGTCCTAACGGTTACACGGCGTTCCACGGAATCTGCTACAAGGTCTTTAAGATATCAAAGACCTTCATTGATGCGACTGAAACCTGTGATGAAGACGGCGGTACCCTCGCCATGCCGAGAGACGCTGAGACCAACGACTTCCTGATCTCCCTGTACAAGTCCAGGAATGCCGTCTGGATCGGCCTGCACCGTCAGCACCAAGAGGGGAATTTTCAGTGGGTGGACGGTTCTGCACTTCGTGACTACAACTCGTGGGCTCCGGCAGAACCAGATGGATCCGGTGGTTGCGTTGTCTACTCCGCATATCTGAAAGGCGGCAGGTGGATCGACTTCCCATGTGACATCAGGTCTTACTTCATCTGCCAAGTCGTCCCAGGTACGTCATGTGAAGCTAACTTTGATGGAAATTCATCAAATGAGCTTTACTACTCATTTGATCTACCCCCCCTCTCTCTCTATGTATTTTCCTACTCTGTCACTCAGTCCGACAGTTTAACGGCAATCTTTAGATAATTTGAAAATAATCATGATATATCAGTCGGAAGTTTAAGATAATTTGGGGACAGTATAGGGTCGTAGAACTCAAGTTTAGAAATGGATTTAACAAAGGCCATAACATATTGACCACGAACACGTCTTCACCCCTCTGTTTAACTGCACCTCTTTTCCTCCGCCCAACCAGCCATAGAATAAGGTCTCCCTGTCTGTTTACTTATCGCTAAAGCCATTTTGACTCGATTACATGGATGCCTTCAATCACGGCTAAACACACAGAGTATGGTATACCGAACTATAGGTTCTTTATTTCTGTCCTTTCACATCTCCTTTGATGTAAATTGTCATATACAGTTTGGAAACATGTTTTTTTAAAAAGAAGTTGATGAACATATTAAATTATTTGTTTGGCAAAGTACAATAAGGTATTATCATTTATGTTGCAAGCAACCTAAAAGACAAATCATCTTATAAGTATCACATTCTTTTCATGGTTGTTTTTTGTTGTTACAGGACGTCCATAGATGACAGGCCGATCTCTCGCCACTGCTCTGAAACGGCTATTCGGCAACCTGAAATGTTAAAGCTGGACCCTGGAATGGAACCGATGGGCCAACTTAGAAAGTTTAAATATTTTAATTGTTGTTTTTTTGCCAACTGTATTGAAACAATTATTGAATACAACATGCACCTGCAGAATGTTGATCAAACCTTAGAAATAACGTAGTAGGAAGGTTTGGTACACAGATTTCTGGATTTGATCTGACTTTAAACAAGTGCTTTTGAAAAAATCAGCCATTTTTTACTCAAAAGGAACAGAGTATTCATCACCCTTCACGCCTCACGGTGAAAATGGTGAAAAATTGACAGATTTGATGTTTAGATTGCATGACATAAGTAAAAAATATCATCTGTAAATGTATTCCAAGAAATAACTAAATGTTCTAAAAAGAAGGAAAAAAATGAAACTATATGTTAGAGTCCATAACATTTAAAGTTTGTATGTGATTGAGCACATAACTTTTGTAAGAACATTGATTTAGAAAAATGTCATCTGTAAATGTATTCCAAGAAATAACTAAATGTTCTAAAAAGAAGGAAAAAATTAAACTAGATGTTAGATTCCATAATGTTTAAAGTTTGTATGTGATTGAGCACATAACTTTTGTAAGAACATTGATTTAGAAAAATATCATCTGTAAATGTATTACAAGAAATAACTAAATGTTCTAAAAAGAAGGAAAAAAAGAAACTAGATGTTAGAGTCCATAATGTTTAAAGTTTGTATGTGATTGAGCACATAACTTTTGTAAGAACATTGATTTAGAAAAATATCATCTGTAAATGTATTACAAGAAATAACTAAATGTTCTAAAAAGAAGGAAAAAAAGAAACTAGATGTTAGAGTCCATAACGTTTAAAGTTTGTATGTGATTGAGCACATAACTTTTGTGAGAACATTGATTTAGAAAAATGTCATCTGTAAATGTATTACAAGAAATAACTCAATGTTCTCAAAAGAAGGAAAAATTGAAACTAGATGTTAGATTCTAAGACGTTTAAAGTTTGTATGAGCACATAACTTTTGTAGGAACACTTGACTTTGACTTATATATGAGGCTCAGAAGCGGCTTGTATAAGAAAAATTCTGTATGTAGAAGGAAAAATCCTCTGGTAAAATTACAGCACGTTCCGAATGCATGTATGTAGCATTGGGTTTTGGTCATATAGAAACTGAGATGGGTTTGAATCTGATCTGATGTTGAGCAGATATCCGATGTTGAGCAGATACATGATGAAAAGAAGATTTCAATAAGAAATAAAGAACAGGAGATTCGGATAAGAAGTATGTAACTCTTCTGATATGCAGAATGCTCTACAGATACAGAGAAAAGTTAATGAAAGATGTATAAAAGGCAGTAGACGAGAAAAAAAATGTGTTCGTGATGAAAGTTTGTTGTGCCTGTTCTATTCTTATTGCGCAGGTTTATATACATTGCACTCATTTGAAAGTAAACTAGATCTTTGAATTCTTCTTGACGATTTTTTCGTTTGAAAACTAATGTTTTGTGAAAGAACCACGAGTTTTTCACAATCAACTATGCAACGAAGGGACGCCATTGAAAAGTTGAGAACAAAGGCAAAATAAAAACCTTTAAAGCTACTTTATCCACGGGTTTGACGTGCAGATCACTTGTTGGTGGTAGAAAACTGTGATTCCTGTAGCACCGAACGATGAGCAGGATTCTATCGGTTTTTGTACTCAGTGCGGTTTCACCTGATCTAACGTTTGAATCTTAGCTTCAATGTGAAATCAAACATAGTATCAGGAAAGCAACAGACCAATTTCCTCTGCAACAGGGTGTGTCGGAAAAACGCGAGGTTGTCATGTCCCGCATTTACAGAACCTGGGACGGACAGTTTTTTGTGGCTTTCCGTGGGCCTCCCCCCAGAAACTAGATACAGGTAATATGAAATGTTTAAATTATACATAATTATCAAACAAAGTTATCAAATGAAATGAATTGAAATTACACTACAAATGAGTAAAAATATCTGTTTTGTTTAACTTTCTTCAGCAAGTGAAAGTAATGCTTAGGTGATTATGCAGTTTGTTAGTGTAAAATTAATAAATTGTGTTTACACGACTTAGTCTGAAGGAGGCAGATACTGTTTGTTTGACTGTAGTGGGTCACCAGGCTGCCCGGTGTCCAACCAATTTTTTCTCCTGTCAAGCATTTGCCGCAACACTTCTTGGGGGTTAACCCTAACCCTAACCCTAACCCTAACCCTAACCCTAACCCTAACCCTAACCCTAACCTTAAACCTAACCCTGACCCTAACACTGACCATAACCCTGACCATAACCCTAACCCTAATCCTAACCCTAATCCTAACCCTAACCTTAAACCTAACCCTGACCCTAACACTGAACATAACCCTGACCATAACCCTAACCCTAATCCTAACCCTAACCCACATGGAGCTCCCCACATCGTGTCGAAGGTTCAAATGTAGAGTCATGGGATGATTTTTGAAACCATAACATGATCAGGTCTGAAAAGACGTCACTTAACTTGAGAATTTTTATGATGCCCTGGGTGAGTAAGAATTATGAAATATTGAATATTGACCAAGTAACATAAATGTGCTTTGGACAATTGCTGCAGAAAAATTTTAGATCTAATGATCCAATCTATACATATGGTCAGATCATTGTATGGTTCATTGTAATGTGCTTGGATGATAAGCCCACATTTAGTTTTAAATCTACATGACATTTAGAACAAATGTGCGTCTAGAAATAATGTTCTAAAAGGCAAGATAGAACCTAAACGACAGATGCTATAACGTTTAACTTTTACAGTTTAATCTATTGCAGGAGCCCATACCATTTGTAGGTACATTGGGTGATTTGTAACAATGGGCTTTATATGAACACAACCCTCCAAAAACCTGTTTAAGTTTTGACTTATATATGAGGCTCAGAAGCCGCATATAGAAAGAAATGTTAAAAAGCACGTTACAAATGTACATTTTAGTAGTGGGTTTCAATACTATAGAACCTGAGATGGGTTTGTGTCTGATCTGATGTTGAGAAGCTACAAGAAGAAGAAAAGAAGATCTGGACAAAAGTACTGTAATAATCTATAGCTTATATCATGTAGAACCTCAGATGTGGGTTGAAGCATTTTCTGGCGTTGAGACGCTGCACAAAGAAGAGACAAGATCATGGATAAGAAATATTGTAATGACATTCAGCTTTAATCTCAGAAACTGAGATGGGTTTGAGTCTAATCTGACGTTGAATGGTTACATGAAAAAAGAGATGTAACTCGTCTGATGTACAAAATGCTTTACAGACACAGAGAAAGGTTCATGAAAGATTTGTGTAAAATGCCGCACACGCTAATAAAGATTGTGTTCAATTCGTGACGAAAGTTTGTTGTGCCTTTTCTATTCTTGTTGCGTAAATGCATATACATTGTAGTTATTCGAACGTAAACGTGGTCTTGGTATTGTCCTTTTAATTTTCAAGTTTGTATACTAATGTTCGATTGTTGTCAGGTTCTGTAGATAGACAATATATAACCTACTACCTGGCCCGCATATGTTATACGATGTCTGTATTGTTGATGATTATTAGATATAAATGCTAACAACGAAGTCCAAGAACGTAGTCCTGGTCCGTTTGAGCGCTCCACCTACATGCCCATGTGTGAACTGCACCGTAGAAGCCCTCCCTGGTGACCAGACATGCTGAGTTCATATTGCAAAAACAAAAGGATGCTGGTTAGAGTATCTTAGCATTTTTCTATGATCGGAAATCACTGCGAGACCTTCTGAAATGCCCAGGAACACATTAGATGCCCTAGTTTTGCACGAAATCTGAAACCGGCCACCAAGAATTATATTAAGGACTATGCAATGAACTTCAACAAAAGTTAGCCTTAACCAATTACTACCAAGGCTCCTTACACCAGGGCTCTTGATATTGACACAGAACACTGGGAGGAGCTTGCAGATGACAGATCCAGCTGGAGATGCACACTGTCCAGGCAGCTAAAATCAGGAGAAACCAGACTGATGCGCATGGCAGAAGAAAAGCGGATCCTGTGAAAAGAGCTCTGCAACAGACCTGAGTCAGCTTGCAGATGTGCCCTATGTGGCAGAGACTGTCATTCTCGTATAGGACTGTTTAGCCACAGTCGACGCTGTAGGGCTGATATCAATTAGGATTTTACCATGGTCAATATTGACCGAAGGAGGCCATATATATATATCCTTACACTTGCTGCCCTCAGCAGTTTCAGCATGGCGAGTGTGAGGAGGCTACCTTATGGCTGCCTTGACCGAGCTGGGCACTAAAGTGAGATATGATGATGATGCAAGTACAGTTTTAGAAAATCATTGAAAACAGAAATTAAAGACAGAAACTTTTGTAAGGTCACCCAGGGTACATGTATTGTTGTATTGCTGAATACAGTCATAGATATAATTTCATTTAAAAAATATAAATATACTATCTCTTAAAATATCTATACATATTAAAATTTACACTGTACAATGTTTGCATATTGTTTGACAGACTAAAAACTGCAGGTTCACGAAAACAAACAATGAATATTCACGTGAAGCCATCGCTAATCTAAAATACATGTGTCATATATCTGTAGGTAGGTTAATATGTACAACAATTGTTTTTTCTCCATACAAAGGTATAAATCAGTCTTCTCCCTGTGATGACGTGGTTCGACATTCACAAACTTCCACTTTCTCTTTAGAATTGCACAATACGACCGAAGGACTTCCTTTAAACTACATGTACTCAGTATCTGCAGCAGTATTGGCATTTCATAGTAAGTCTATTAGTATTACACACACAAACTGGTGATCATTTTTTTTTTTACAATAGCACTCTACGAGCATAGGCAGCATTTATTAGCTTCATGGCGGGTTTAGGGGCATTAAATTTAGATCCCTGTTCCTGGTCTTTATCTCAGGGGCTTAACCATTGTAATGTAACTGACTACACTTTCTAACTGTCAAACAGATTGGGATTTGTTTTTAGAAGACTTTTGGCAAGTTCCAGAGTTTTTTTTCTTGTGATTTGATAATGTGAAATTTTGAAATGTCAAAAACTGTTGACAAATAATTTAATTTAAAAAAAACAACATCAAAAGTCATTATAACTGGAAAAGAAAATTTAGATTTACCAATTTGAAAAAATGTCAAAAACTGTTGACAAATAATTAAAAAAACCCATCAAAAGTCATTATAACTGGGAAAGAAAATTTAGATTTACCAATTTGAAAATGCTTTAAAGTTGTGATGGTCTCGCTGTTTTGCATGGCTCCTCTCTGGTTCAAAAGTGCCTGGCAGCAGTATTACACAAGTTTGTCCGAGCATCTCCATTTTTTTGTGTTTTTGTGGTATAGTGGGAGCAGCTGGCATAGGCTGAGCCGGTGTAACGCTGCTGCCAGGCACCAGGAACCAGAGAGAAGCCGCGCCAAACAGCGAGACCATCCACAACTCTCAGCAATGCAGGGCTAAACAAGAGGAAATAAAATCAATTAAAATCAGCCAAAATGTGACAAAAATGTGGAAAATAAAATCAATTAAAATTATCAGCCAAAATGTAATGGAAATTAATTGTAGAAAAAAAGATTTCAAAATATTTCTTAACAATTCTAATGACCAAAATCTAATAAAAAACCTGTTTGACACAAAGAGTAGACTTTGTTGTTACTTACACGGTAGTCCCTGTTCAGATGCCTTCCACCAATTGATAAGCCGCTCAGCCATTTCTATATATTTTCTTTCCAAATAGCACCAGTTTTTTAAAGATGTAAATGGTATAATACTGTATAAATTAATACTGTATCATCACGACGATATCTGCTCTGTCATCTGCTCTCACTTCTAGTAGGATTCTCATTTAATTTAACACATTACTTTATTAGTCCCAAATACTGACACCATTTTGAATTATGTATAAATGATGAAATCGTCATGACAACTATATCTGCACTGATTTGGGTCCAATTCCTTTAGCAGGATCCTGAATCCTGATCATCGGTTGTTACACATAATGACTAACTGGATATTACATAAAATGTATTACATACATACATAGTACATCCGGTTAACATACAATCATACATAACAATCACATGTGCACATGTCAACATTACTACATAACATAACACTCAGTGACCTAGTTTTTCTCTTAACCTAACCCCCGTCGATGTACTGAACCACCTTGAGGTCGCGGTCAGAGGTCACCGTGAAGGTGGTGGTCTGACCCCTGACCGCGACCGTGGAGGTGTATGTGATTCCTGCGGGGAGCGCCGTCTCGGTCTGGTAGAGGCTGGCGTCGATTGCGAATGGCGGACCATCTGGCAGGTACACCCTGAGAACCGGGCGCGGGACGGGTGTGGCGGGGTCGGCTGGTTGATCGACGGGTCCATCAGTGGAGGGGGGAGACCTGAGGAGAGGCAGGCAAGAAAAACAGGTCTGATGTAACTTAAATGGGTTGTAACAAGGTTTTTTCTTGCTAAAAATAGTAAAAGGGGGATCTCACTGCAGTTGTGGTACGTTGGTGTTGTCGGTGCAGCCAAGCGATTTGAAAGAGTGATCTGATCAATGTAAAAATTGTAATTGAGACTAAATTTTCACACTCTGTCCATTTTGTCTTCTTAGTCATTACTTGTCTTCATTCTGGAAGCCTGGTCTAAGAAGCCAAACCGAAAACGTGAGTCATACTTGCACATATTGCATGATATTAAATGTGATGTCAAGGGCAACATAAATTCTGAATGCAGCAATGCCATCAAATTGAATGTACTGCAACTTCCAGTGAGGTGCCCCCTAACTACCAAATGACACGGAGATAACTTAAAGGAAATCATTTGACTTACGTAGTGTGATTTTTAACAAAGTGAGAAACAGGATTTATGTACAGGTTGCTCCCAAAGCAAAGCAAGGAGCTCCCACTCCCAGGACACCCTGATCACAAAATGACAAACAATTCTCACCTGCTGTGAGCATTCTGCAGCAGCTGTTCAGACAGCCTACAGGGAAACAAACCAGTTGTTAGTTACAGTCATAATCAAGTCACTTCTAGGAGGATGACACAAAAGTTAACACAAGTTTTTTCTCAGGAAGAGTCTACTATAGTAGGATATTAAAAAATAACCAGTTGCTAGTTACAGCAAGGAGGTTGACAAGAGTTCCTTAGTTACAGTCATAATCAAGTCACTTCTAGGAGGATGACACAAAAGTTAACACAAGTTTTTTCTCAGGAAGAGTCTACTATAGTAGGATATTAAAAAATAACCAGTTGCTAGTTACAGCAAGGAGGTTGACAAGAGTTCCTTAGTTACAGTCATAATCAAGCCACTTCTACGGAGGATGACATGAAACTTAACACACAAGTGTTTTCTCAGGGAAGACAACTAGAGTAGGACCTTAAGTGTGCTGAAGATAAAGGAGAATATATTTAAGGTTAATGTTACAATAAGAATTGATCTTGATTATATGTTTAAGTTGACCTAATTCTATCATTATCAACTTGTATACAAAGTTTATTTAAGCCTCAAATACAAGCATATATTCAAATTCATTCTGTCTTGATCATCATCATCATCCGGTCTTGAAATGATGGGAACAAGATGACAAAATGCTTGCTGCATGTTTTAAAAGTGTTGCCTCACCTGTTAACCTGCTCCAGCCGTACCTGCATCTCTTCTTTGCTGTTCTTCATTCTATAAGAAATGGGAAAATGAGTCATTTATGATGTGCCTCTGTGCAAGTGTCCCTTGAAGATAAGAAGTTTTAAGAACATCCAAAAAATAATGAAATAAAAAGAGAATTTACAAACCTCGTCAATTCTGTTTTCAGTGCCTCAAGTTTTCTGTGAATAATTAATAAAAAAACACAATTTTAGTCTGACTGAGTGCATGGAGAGAGATCATAGTTAGCACTACCATAGCAGTGTATGAGCCAGATTAAGTGACACTGCCTCTGCGGCCGTCTGACTGATCTGCCTCATAGACAAATTACCTGTACATCTGGGGAACTGGGCCTTCTGATTGGCTAACGATACTAACTGATGTTCTAATGTTTCAGAGTTCAGGCTTCTGGTTATGCCAAGTTTGTTGAAAGTTACTGTTCTGTTTATCGGTTTTGCGAGAGTAATGCCATGGTGACTTCAATACCGGCCTCTCTTTGGTAGCTCTCATAACGTTCCCCCGCCCTCAAGTCTTCTTAAAGTTCACTCACTAATTCAGAACCTTAAAAATCCACAACTTGATAAATTTGTGCCTGTACTATAGTGGCATGTCAAACATTCGGAGGAGCCTGGAGTGAGTTACAACCCCGAAAAGCGGAGTTTGCATAACACAGACTAAAATACCTATATCCCATCAAAATACGCATATCCCATCTAGATTTCCTGTACAGAAACAATATCTGCATCAACAAACCAGCAACCCTCATTATGAGACTAGGTGGTAAGTATAAGTAGTATCTACAGGGGTACATGGGGTGGAGGAAGCTGATAAACACCACCTTGCCCTCATCTGGGTTAGGCTGAACATCTACAAGGTACAGTATGTGATCAATGCAGTCAGTCTGAGACATATTACTGGCAGGTAAGTAGTATTTTAAGCTGCGCTTTGATTTCTTTGGGTATTTCAGTTTTTCTTTTGGTACTATTTCAGCTACTACAGTCCTGTCCTTGGTGCTGAGACATGAGAGAGGTTTGAGCCGACTTCTCAACTGACAGATATTCACCTTTTCAGGGTGGCTTCTTGTTCTCGATCGTTACTTGACAACTCGATGTCCTCACACCTGTGAAAATAAAACTGGTTACATGACCTGAGAGGAATCCTTTGGATCAATGGCAGGATGGTAAAGAAAGAATTTAAAGGAAAAGTTCTGATGTGTGAGTCGGACATAAAACTAACTTACTTGCACGGCACCCAGAATCCGCCACCCTCCAGTATAGCAAGTCTGGATTTGAGGGCCTCTATTTCTATTGCTCTTCTGGCAAGGCTGTAGAAGGGTTAAAGGTGTACATAATAAATACATAGTATCCTCCTGGACTTCATGTAAAAACAATATTTACAAACTACTTCTAGTTTGACTATGTTTTTCTCATTTTTGTATCTGGTACCATTCAGGTTACTGACTTGATATCAACATAGAGTCCTTTAGATGGGATGCATATACGGTACTTTTTTAGCACAATAGATATAGGTTTAACTCACAGATAAAGTTTGAACTAATGTTTCATGCCCGTCTTAGGGACATCTCTTACCTCTGATTCGCAGCATTCAATTCTTCGATAAGTCTACAAATGGTCAGAGAAAAGTTGGTAAGATCACTTGTAGGAAGGTCATAAGTAGGGATAGAATAAAGATGATGATGGAGAAAACACAATTTTATCAATTTAAAAGCTTTGTGTTTTGAACAAACTTTTTACATCAATATTCTACAGCTGAAACAATACCATCATGTTCGTGGAATGAAATGGTTTCTTACAGTTAAAGGTAACATTTAAAACATCATCATTGTATAGGTCTGCTGTACTGTTGAATTAGAACTTCTGAACTTTTTCCAAAGTACATTCCTGAAATACTTACGTTGCTTTGTCCTGAGACATTTCGGCCAGCTCTCTGTGAGGAGTGAGAAAGACTTTGTTACTATGGGAGTGATGATCAGTGTTCCTAATACAGCAGAGCATGTGGTTAAGATATGCAGAATTTGTGTCACTAAAAATGTCTAAAGGAATCCAATCTTAAATAATGTAAACCTCCATGTCTGTTACTATGGGAGTGATGATCACAGTGTTCCTGATATGGCACTGTACATGGTTTTACACAGGAAAAAGTTATAAGAATATGCAGGATTTTACTTCGCTAGAAATGGAGAAAGAAGTACCAATCTAAACTTTATATAATGTAAACCTCAATTAATTGCTTGTCTGTGTGATACCTTTTGGTCTTGGCGGCTTCTTCCACTTCTGCCTGTCGTTGGTCCTTGACTTGTTTCTCTTGTCTGAACAAAACACAGAAAATTTAACAGGAGATGCAAAAACTCTGGAGCAAAGTGTTTACAATTAAGAACCACAGTTTACTTAACAACAATAAAAAATTAATAATTTAAAAGATAAAAGACCAAGAGAGTTCACAAACCTGTTTATTTCACTCTGCAGTTCCGTCACTTTCCTGTAAGTTAAAAACAAACAAACATTTAGCCTGATTGAGAGCCTGGAGAGAGAAAAAGCATCATCATTATCTGATGAGGGCTATGTCCAATTTAAACTTGATAATATGTATATAATGTAAACCTCAATTAATTGTCTGTGTGATACCTTTTGGTCTTGGTGGCTTCTTCCACTTCTGCCTGTCGTTGGTCCTTGACGTGCTTCACTTGTCTGAACAAAACACAGAAAATTACAGGAGATGCAAGAACTCAAAATGTTTACAATTAGGAAACACAGTTTAATGAATAATGATGAAAGAGATCAACAGCTCTGGAGCAAAGTGTTGAAAATTAGGAACCAGACTTAGTCTAATTAATAATTAAAGATAAAAGATCAAGAGAGTTCACAAACCTGTTTAATTCCTTCTGCATGTCCAATACTTTCCTGTAAGTTAAAGATAAACAAACATTTAGTCTGGTTGAGTGCCAGCAGAGAGAAATGCATCACCATAACAGATGAGCGCTATGACTCTCATATGAGAGGGCAGACCAATACAACAACGTCATCAGCACCTCAGTTGGGCTGCTGAGAACAACTTGCTAAATGGTTTGCAAGAAAACAAGAAGCAGCAAGCAGCAAAAATAGAAGAACCCCTTCTTTCATTAAACTTAAAGTTGGTACAAGCAATTAGAAACAAAAATGTCTCACTCTCTTAACTCCAACAACAAGCAAAAATATCTCTGTTTCTGCTGGGCCAGGGTAGTATTTTCTTTCTTCAGATCAACTGCGAGTTGGGTTTGGTGGAAAACCCTGTTGGAGAAAAATGTTTTGGATAAATTGAAGTTTAAAAGACAAACAAATGAATAGACAGTCATTTGGTTTTAAGAGCAAGAGTGTGCCATGCTGTGCAATGTGCAGTGTACTGAAAGTGTGAAATGGAAGGTTTATAATGAAACAATATGTTTGCGAGGCTACATCATTCTCTCAAGATCAACAACCAAGATCCATAAATTCATAACGTTCCCATTTTGTATATTTTGGAAAATTCCACATGTGTAAGTTAAATGAATAAATTATATACTAAAATAATCATGGTCATGGAGTACGAAGGAAAATGTTTGATTTCATAGGGCCTTAAAGTTACACTTTCAGATCAACGTAAGCATGAAAACTAGCGGCAGTGTTCCACTCACCTCTGGTGCTCCCTGTCATAGTCTGCCCTCAGGCTGAAGATGAGAATACAACATGGCCGTCAAGAAGTTAAAAGGAAACAAACTCAACACTGTTTTAGGCAAGGGTTTTAGGTCATCACTTTCTCAAGAAAAGAAGAGATCCAAAATTCATTTATTTATTGGTTTGTTCGTTAATAAAATTTGACATCAACAGAAAAACAATCAATGACAATATGCATACGAAGGGTATACAACAGTGCCTACAATCATGTGTCTACAATGATCACTTATTGTTTGTTCAATTATTTTGAAAGTTCTTCTTTCAAAAGATCAAGCTAAATTGAGAGGAAGCAAAAAGACCCAGAGGATTGTTGACCTACCTGAGTAGTTGGGTCTTAAGCTCCATGATTCGATGGTCTTTGGTGGCATTTTCTCTGCAAAATGTTAAACAAACACAGCTTTAATGCATCATTGGGAGAGGAAGAAATTAATATTGGTTAATAATATTATGGAGGGAGAGAGTCATGGCCATCCGTGAAACAGCACGCCCGGATGATGATGATGATAATAACAAGACCTGATACATCCCCATCTTGTAATCAGTTAACGAAAGGGATGTCACCCGGTAAGACTCGGTATAATCCTGTCGTTTGTAAGCACGTCTACCAAAGATGAAGATGATGAGCTTAGATATAGAAACTTTTTTATGTAAGTCATCTGATTATACGTCAATGTCCATCCTGTGCTTAGATTTGATAGTTTGTACTAAGTTTTCTGTGTACTCACAATCGCTCTGCAGTAAGGTTTGCCTCGAGGGATATTCTTAGGAACTCATCTGTGTTGGGGTGGTCACCATCAGCATTGTGATCGGGGCACCTAGAAGGGGGGGGGGGGGGCATTTCATTTCTATAGAATCCTTTTCCTTTAACAGGAAGCTTGTCTTAAATATTAGAATAAGAACAAAATTTAATGTGTTTTCAAGCATATTTGCAGCTAAAATTATATGTAAGGCATTATTAGCTTAGGAATGGTCTTGACAAATACTGAATGATGAGAATATTAAAGGGAAATTGATACAGAAATCATGTAAGATATGATTCCACCATAGATGATCTTTTCTATCATTTTGGTTTAAGTATTAAAAAAAACTCAAGTAAGTCTTTGATAGCCTACCTGGTGATCGGTGGTGGTTCTGCGGTGTGAGGTTTTGGGGTGTTCACGTGAGGACCACTTAGGTACCTGTAAGTGATGAATATGCCAGACATCAGATATGAAACATACACATCAGTACCAGCTGGCATGGATCAGGGTATTGAAGGTGTAAGACAATTTAGCTGCATGACCCTCTTAACTCAATAACACAGGGACTTAAGTTAATATGTAGAACTAAAACAGCATAAATTAAAAGCTACTCTCCGTTGATATGATATTCCTGAGTACCCTGTTTTTAATACAACAGCCAACGGATATAGGTTACCAGTGGATAAAGGTGAACTGGTGTTTCTCCATTAGATACATCAACTCATTAGATCATTACAACAAAGTCATCAACAACTTCCCTCGGTTGGGTTGCTGAGACTCTGAATTTTAGTGATACAAAAAAGGTGAGTTTGGAGTAGCCTGGTATCCAGCCTTATCATAGCTCCCGAGTCTCTTCTGTCCTCTCCACAAATACAGGACTGAGAAGAGACTCGGGAGCTATGATACGGCTGGATACCAGGCTATTTGTGGAGAGAACAGAAGAGACTCGGGAGCTGTAATACGGCTGGATACCAGGCTATTTGCGGAGAGGACAGAAGAGACTCGGAAGCTGTAATACGGCTGGATACCAGGCTATTTGCGGAGAGGACAGAAGAGACTCGGAAGCTGTAATACGGCTGGATACCAGACTATTTGCGGAGAGGACAGAAGAGACTCGGGAGCTATAATACGGCTGGATACCAGGCTAGGTTGGGAGCAAAAGGAAGAGGAAGCAGCATAGATACATTGAAGAACTTCTGCATCCCATATCAAATTACACTTTGACCATATAAGCAACAATAAAGAAAACTCACTTGTTGAAGTGTTTCTGCTCTACCAGCAGCTGCTTGTTTGCCTGCTTTAACCAGGTGGCAGCGTTGTTGGTTTCTTCAGTCACCCTGTTTGAGGAAATGTTGGGATGCATTAAAGTTCAAAAGACGAAATTAAAGTTTTAGCATACAAGCTATAAAAACAAAAATATCTCTGACTTAATCTTTATGTTTGGCCAGGAGGTCCTCCTTTTCTTTTATCAGAGTTTCAGCAACTTATTGGGGGTTCATTGATTTGAATCAACCAATCTTGGCAATATTGAGATACAACGATTGCTGCATCCAATCTTGAAATTAAACTTTGTATCAGGAAACTACAAACAAAAATATCTCAATCTTTCTGTTCAGCCAGGAAGTCCTTTACCTTTCTCAGAGTTTCATAGTTTTCTCAGAGGTTTATAGAACTAACCAGTCTCGGCATCAATAGATACAACAACTGCTGCACCCCATCTTAAAATCAAACTTGGACTGTATCACCTCACCTCACCTAGTCCCATCCTGTATCAGGAAACAAGAAACAAAAATATCTCACTGTTTTTGCTCAGCTAGGAGGACCTCCTTTTCCATTTGGAGCTTTTCGGCGATGTCAGTCTGCTCAGCGATCCTATTGGAGGAAAAGTTTGAGAAGCATCAAACCTGGACTATTCCTGGCAAAGATACAAGGACTGCTGCTCCATATTTCTCCTTTTCCAAATTATATCTTATCCTTAATTGATATATGGATATATGATAAGCAACAACAAACAAAGTACACCCATTTCAGAGCAACAAGGTTGTAATATAATCTGTGTTATTTTCACTTACTTTTTCTGTGCTGTGTCGAGTTCTTTCTTCAGACTGAAGGGGAAGATACAAAGTTAAAAGCCGTCAAGAACTGAAGCTAAGGAAGCAGACTGTTTATATAGAGGGTCTAGAATAGCGTCTACAGGGATACTGTAAATGCATTTAAGTTCGCGGGGATTTAATTTCGCGGTAGCGGGAAAAATGACTTTTCTTGGTGGATTTAAGTTCGCGGTAACACCATCGACTGCAGTCTAATACCTTAATAGAAAAATGTTCGCTGTGGATTTAAGTTCGCAGTGAAGTGGTCGCCGCGAAAACCGCGAATATTAATCCACCGCGAACATTTCTGCATTTACAGTAGATACTTAGTTTATTGCACGGTTTCCTTATCTTTAGAAAGTCCCCTAGTCTTTAAAAGAAAAAGTTGAATTCAGAGGAAACAGAAAGACCCTGAAGATTGTTGACCTACCTTTGTAGCTGTGTGTGAAGATCTTTGATCTCGTTGTCCTTGTTCAAGAGATCTTCCCTTGTGGTGCTATATCTGCATAGCATTAAAACAAACACAGCTTCAATGTAACAATGCATCACTTGGAGGAAAGGTTCAACTATATATATATATATATATATATATATATATATCAGCTAATAGGAATATTGATGCTTCATGTTGGCAAGTACCTTCTTGAAAGATGGAGTTGACTCAAGAGGAAGTAGAGAGAACAAGTGTACCCATTTGAGAGCAACAAGGTTGTAATACAACTGGTGGTGTTTTCACTTACTTTTTCTGCGCCTCGTCCAGGTCTTCCTTCAAGCTGAAGGGGAAGATACAAAAAAGCTGTCAAGAACTGAAGCTAAGAAAACAAACTATTGTACGTGTATATCATCATTAAATGGAAAATGGTGGTTTCCAATTGAAATATTGTCCAAATTGAAGCCTCAGTTTGTTGGCTTGATATTCCTAAATAACGCAAGTTCACCTTTATCCAGATCCTCCTAACGCCCGGTCCCCAACGGCATTACCTTATGGGGCCCTGCTATCCCATGCCCTATTAGTGGCTATTATGATTGTCGCCACAAACAAGCTGTCGACCAATCAGAGAATAGGCCTTTCTTGGGCTTGTTGTTGTCGCAAGCTGTCTCGCAAAGGCCGCTGGGAAGCTATCAGCCAATCATGTTACGTATTATGGCTTTGTTTGCTCACCATGCCGACGCCCGATCCCCAACGGCTGACTGCCCATATAAGGGCAAGCTCATTAATATTCATAAGCAAGGCACCCCTAATAACCGAATACTGTGGCTGAGTTGTCAGGGGTGATATCATAGGCTTTGCCGTGATTGTCAACCCTGAGTGTGAGGGTGCTTTATCCGTTGGGTTACCTATATCCGTTGCTTTTAAAACAGGGTATTGTGGATATCGAGTTGACAGACGTTGCTTTCAAATTGCAATATTTTCAGCACAATTTAAAACTACCACCCGGATATAGGTAACCCAACGGATAAAGGTGAACGTGCATTAGCGTTTTTAGTACAATAGAATGATACAAGTTACTGACAGATAAACTTTGAACATTACATGCCCATCTCGGGGACACCTCTTACCTCTTATTCGCATGGGTCAAGTCTTCAAGGAGCCTGCAAGGAGAGATAAAAGTTGGTAAGATCACTTGTAGAAAGGTTTATTTATTTATGATGATGAAGAAAAGACTTTTATCTGTCATTGTTAACTTGAGAAATTTAAGTGGTGTCCTGAGTAACCACCTAATAGCATGCAGAGTTTTAAATTTGAAAATTTTTACTTTGTTTGCTAAATACTTACAGCCGCTCTGCTACCAGCTCTGACTCCAGGCGAACTACCTCAAATGCATCCAGCTCCAAGTCGCCACCACCATTGCACCTGGGGGGGGGGGGGTGTTGGGGGTAGTTACAATTTTAAGGAATGGTCATCTCTTTTCTTCTTTTAAACCTTAGCAGGTGAGTAAGAACAAGATTAAATTGAAACTACTGTCCATTGACTGATATCCTAAATGTCCCATTTTTTAAGACACTAATATCTATTAGGTTACTATGTGGATATCTATAGGTGAACTAGTGTTAGTAAAATAGTCTCTTAGTCAGTATTTGATGATTCAGTTTGAATAGTTGGATGTTGCTGCCTACCTAGTGGGCTGCAGCTTCAGGTTGGTCACATGATCCAACTGGCACTGAGAGGAGGGGGGTTCCAAGGAGAACACTTCGGGTGCTGAAACAGCAAGCCTTTGTTCAGAGGAGGGATCAAAGGAGACGATGCTGGCCTTCGTTTTTGCAAGTGTCCGGTGTCCAGGTGGTGTTGAGTTCTTGGGCCTGAGGTAGCTGTATATGATAGATGGTATCAGATATGAAACATACACATCAGCACCAGTCGATGGGCAGTGAAGGCGAAGGACAAAGCTGGCATTCTTAACTTAACTCATGTCAGAATTTGGCAAGGCACCTAAGCTGTGACGGCATATTTTTTAATGCAACTAAAGCAGCTGCATAATAAAAGTACAACTATTTCAGCAGAAAATTAGATCTAAGACAGCAATAACAGCTTAGTAAGGTTAGAAATACTCAGCATAAGTCTAAAAGCGTATAATAAGGATAGAAGGGTAGACCAAAGTATATAAGATATAATATGTTCTCCTGACCTGTACGCATGCTGAAGTGCAGCCTGGAGTTCCTGGATAGTTCTGCAGAAAGTGAGGAGGGAGACTGGTTTGAAATGTTTTCACACAACACACCAGGATCTAGTTATAGATACAACAGGTTTCTCTTTTACATCCCAAGGAAGATTTTATCAAGCAATGCTAAAGGGAGCAGTGCAAGGTCCCAGGCAAGTTTGACCACCCTGATCACATGACCCCAACCGAAGTGGGCTGGTGCCAGGTTCCAGGCATAATTGACCAATACAAACGTATGAGCAGACCCATGGTCTGTAGAAATAAACGTACCAGAGTACAAGACCTACCAACTTCTATTGTCTCCATCTGATTCCACTACAAAACTCAACATTAAAGTATGCAACAGAGATTTAGCAGGTTGGGTGAGTGAATAAACAATTCAGTATTTCTTGGAAGAAGCAAGAAGTGGCAATAATATCTATCAAATGACTGTACAAAAAAAAGGCCAGAGAATAGGACCTGAATTCAAGAGGAAACAAGGATTGCACAAATACTGATGAAAATCTAACATCTAAAATTCATCCTTTCCTCTCTACAAAGCTAGAATGTTACAGAGCAGCACGTCACCGGAACGTACTGCGCCTGCGCGAACCCTGGTGTTTTGGGGCTTGGTTTGGTCAACGTTGCATTGAAATCCCGCTTGTTGCACAGTATATGTTAGAGACATGGTTTCATGTAAAACGTACACGGGATTTTACCCTTATATACGCACGCAATTTCTTAAATGCGGCCCTTTAGTAAACCGGGGGTTTAGCAAGGTTTAGCATGTCTATACTTTTCGCGCAGACGCAGTACGTTCCGGTGACGTGCTTTACAGAGCTCAGGTTCTGAGACTCACATGTCGGCCTTCCTGCTGTTGATGTTGATCATGTTGTTGTGCTCTTCCCGTAGTCTTATGTACTTCCTCCTCAATGCCTCAAGATACGCACCCTGCTCCGACAGCTCTTTCATCTGAAGGTTCATACTGTGGGCAACATAACGATAGATCTATTTGCGTGAACAATAACAAAACAGATTTTTTTCTGCATATGGAAAAAAGTGTCTGTGGTTTATCAGGAAAGATGTTCACTGATAGTAGAAAGATGCTGTACAAATATATACAAAATGTTTTGTTGTGCATTCTGTAGTTTCACTGTGCCTTTTGTTCAGTCAATTAAGGTTCTATACAGAACAACTTGGAAAGACACCAGGAACTTCAAACAAATCATGTCAGCTATCACTATTGTGTAAAACATACATATTGTCTTCATCCTAGAGTAACTAATATGAAGAAAAATATATATAGTTAGTAAAGTAAAACAAAACTTACACCACGTCCATGGAACATAATCGCTCATCGGCACTGTAGATGCCCTTGTTGGTACTGTAGATACAGACATGGAATTTGTTACGTTGATTTTGAAAGCCAGAATTAAGACATCATCGTCATCATCATCTGTCAACCAACCACTAAATTACATCAAGTACATTGTATGATTTAAGTTTTCCACATGCATCCGTAGTAGTACTATAGGAGTGCTTTTTCTTCATTTTTTCAAGTCAATCCAGCCCAAAAAAGCACAAATAGGCTATCAGCAAATTCGAAAGTGGTACTATAGGAGTGCTGTTTCTTTATTTCTTCAAGTTAATCCAGCCAAAAAAAAGTACAGATAGGCTATCAGCAAATGCCGCCTACAACAAATTTGTACCTCTGGTGACCAGTTTTTGGTTCATTACAGGCATTCTTTCAGCAGTAGGCACACACATACTATATTCAACATTGGAGAGAAAATTTGGATTTCTCTATCACAAAACTTTTTCCTTTCAAAGACTACTAAAGTAAGGAAACAATCTTACCAATCCAACTTCTCCTGGCTCTCTCGGAGTTTCCTGTAAGAACACAACATTTCCCATTAAGCCATGTTGATTTGATAATATGGATGACATCCTCCGGGAACTCCAAAACTGATGCGAGCAAGCGAATAAAAAAATATAATCAAATCATCGTGGCCTTATGTTCAACACAAACGGCTGTAGCTGGGACTCATGGGTAACCTACAATGCTGCACGCTATTTTTTAATGTTCAATGTCAATGTTCTCTCAATATTGATTTTGTCTGTGTGTTGCATTTGGTTCTGAATGGTAAAAGAACAGCAGCTATTGTTATTGTCTTTTTAGCACAAGTTTTGTAACACCTTAAACTGGCTTTCTTATCCCTGGGATTGAAGGAAAATGTATGCTAACCCATCCAACATCACAACATTTCATGGCAGAACACTTTATCTGAAATGTAGCAATTTGAACAAGTGGACTTTGTTGATCAGAACTAGGGTTGGCACAGATTTTGTAAAGCTTACTTCTTGAGTTGGTCCTCTGCCTCCCAGTGGGCTGCCTGTTGGGATTCAAGTGTCCTGTAAGAAATGGACAAATTCTTCATTAAAAGCAAAAAAAAAGCAACTATGGGGAAATTGTGTGTAGATGGTGTTCAGCACCAGGGACAGGTGTGTTTAGCTGTGTGTGGATGGTGTTCAGCACCAGGGACAGGTGTGTTTAGCTGTGTGTGGATGGTCTTCAGCACCAGTGACAGGTGTGTTTACCTGTGTGTGGATGATGTTCAGCACCAGTGACAGGTGTGTTTACCTGTGTGTGGATGGTGTTCAGCACCAGGGACAGGTGTGTTTACCTGTGTGTGTGTTGTGTTCAGCACCAGGGACAGGTGTGTTTACCTGTGTGTGGATGGTGTTCAGTACCAAGGACAGGTGTGTTAACCTGTGTGTGGATGGTGTTCAGCACCAGTGACAGGTGTGTTTACCTGTGTGTGGATGGTGTTCAGCACAAGGGACAGGTGTGTTTACCTGTGTGTGGATGATGTTCAGCACCAGGGACAGGTGTGTTTACCTGTGTGTGGATGGTGTTCAGCACAAGTGACAGGTGTGTTTACCTGTGTGTGAATGGTGTTCAGCACCAGGGACAGGTGTGTTTACCTGTGTGTGGATGATGTTCAGCACCAGGGACAGGTGTGTTTACCTGTGTGTGGATGGTGTTCAGCACCAGGGACAGGTGTGTTTACCTGTGTAGAAGGTGTTCAGCACCAGGGACAGGTGTGTTTACCTGTGTGTGGATGGTGTTCAGCACCAGGGACAGGTGTGTTTACCTGTGTAGAAGGTGTTCAGCACCAGGGACAGGTGTACCACATGAACCTCTCCTGGTTGTGAAGAAATGGTTCTTACCTTGTGGTTCTCTGTAGGTTGACTGTGAGGTCATTAACAGTGTCCCGTGCTCTGTGAACACAAAATTTCAGAAGTCTATTTCCACACCAGTTGCTGAAAGTTTCAAATTTTTGCTGCTGTCTGACCCTTAAAACGTGGCACCTTAGTAGACAAAGGGTTAGATGTTTACCGTTTTGATCCTCACTGGGACCTTAAAAACATGTGAAATCGGTATGCTTTACATTTTACAAACCATTAGTCTTGTGCAACATGTCTATAATCAAACATAGTGCAAAACATATCGCTTATGCTAAAAGAATGGATCATTTTCTTTTATCACAACAACCACGATCATGGATCTAACTGTTTCTGTTAGAATGGCTGTGTTAAGGTCTTCTAGCCTTTATAGATGTTAGAAGTGTTAGAAATGATGAAGACTATTGAGCAGGTCTGCTTTTTTCACCATGGTAAACTAAACGTGCATCCAGGTGTTACAAGGAACAGCTGCAGCTGCATTAAGGAAGTCCTGCTCACCTGGCCAGCTGGTCCTGTAGTTGTTGGTTTTTCCTGAAGGGATGGGAAGGGTGATGTTAAACACACCGTGGGGCATCTTATTTGTGTCGTACCCAACCGAGAGAAAAGCAACAACATACATTTCTTATTCATTCAGGTTTGTGGTATGCCCTAAAATTTGAGAAAATTTTGTGTCTTTTGTGTTACAAAAATTGTAACAGAAATTCCATTCTCTGAACCCTGGGTATTCAAATCTTTTACAGCTGTACTTGGTGCAACCAAAGTCCGTTTAAATCATTTTATGAAAGCCAGAGTGTGAGAACAGTAGAATCCCATGTGATAACCCAAGTTATCATCCAGTCAGGAACACCTAAACATTATCACAACCCAGATATGATATAAATGACTGTACAGTTTACTGTAGAATGTAACCTGAAGTTTGCTTACTCCTTCTCGTGCTCCAGCTGACACTCAGCCTCCTCCTTCAAGAATGTCATCATGTCTAGTTCTTCCTTTAGCCGCTCTTCTTTTCTGTCGTGGAAGCTTGGGAAGTACTTTGGTTGTTCAGGGTTTGTCTCCGACTCTCCCCACTGCTCGAGGCGGCGTTGACTGTAACACAAGGGGCAGGAGGGAGGTCTTCATTGAAGTGCCTGGGGTACCGGGTTAGGTGTGTTAGGTTAGAGTCTGGATCAGGAGAGATGGAGGGAAAGAGTCAGGGTCAGGAGAGATGGAGGGAAAGAGTCAGGATCAGGAGGGATGGAGGGAAAGAGTCAGGATCAGAAGAGATGGAGGGAAAGAGTCAGGATCAGGAGAGATGGAGGGAAAGAGTCAGGATCAGGAGAGATGGAGGGAAAGAGTCAGGATCAGGAGGGATGGAGGGAAAGAGTCAGGATCAGGAGAGATGGAGGGAAAGAGTCAGGATCAGGAGAGATGGAGGGAAAGAGTCAGGATGAAGAGGGATGGAGGGAAAGAGTCAGGATCAGGAGGGATGGAGGGAAAGAATCAGGATCAGGAGGGATGGAGGGAAAGAGTCAGGATCAGGAGAGATGGAGGGAAAGAGTCAGGAACCTGCTCCTCAAGAAGAGTCACACAGCTGAAAAGACAACCAAACTGTCTCCAAGATGAATCAATTAAATGATAACTGAACAGTGAATAGATTCCGACAGACTTACTTAAGCGTCTCCATTTCATCCAGGACCTGATGCATGATCGTTGTGTCTATCTGTGCAGCTCCCTGCTGTGCCTCAGCCTGCACCTGATGCTCCATCGTTGTGGCCATCTGTGCAGCTCCCTGCTGTGCCTCAGCCTGCACCTGATGCTCCATCGTTGTGGCCATCTGTGCAGCTCCCTGCTGTGCCTCAGCCTGCACCTGATGCTCCATCCCTGTGCCCAACTGTACAGCTCCCTGCTGTGCCTCAGCCTGCACCTGATGCTCCATCGTTGTGGCCATCTGTGCAGCTCCCTGCTGTGCCTCAGCCTGCACCTGATGCTCCATCGTTGTGGCCATCTGTGCAGCTCCCTGCTGTGCCTCAGCCTGCACCTGATGCTCCATCTTTGTGTCCATTTGTGCAGCTCCCTGCTGTGCCTCAGCCTGCACCTGATGCACCATCGTTGTGCCCAACTGTGCAGCTCCCTGCTGTGCCTCAGCCTGCACCTGATGCTCCATCGTTGTTGTGTCCATCTGTGCAGCTCCCTGCTGTGCCTCAGCCTGCACCTGATGCTCCATCCCTGTGCCCAACTGTACAGCTCCCTGCTGTGCCTCAGCCTGCACCTGATGCTCCATCGTTGTGGCCATCTGTGCAGCTCCCTGCTGTGCCTCAGCCTGCACCTGATGCACCATCATTGTGTCCATTTGTGCAGCTCCCTGCTGTGCCTCAGCCTGCACCTGATGCTCCATCGTTGTGGCCATCTATGCAGCTCCCTGCTGTGCCTCAGCCTGCACCTGGTGCACCATCGTTGTTGTGTCCTGCTGTGCAGCTCCCTGCTGTGCCTCAGCCTGCACCTGGTGCTCCATCATTGTGTCCATCTGTGCAGCTCCCTGCTGTGCCTCAGCCTGCACCTGATGCACCATCGTTGTGGCCATTTGTGCAGCTCCCTGCTGTGCCTCAGCCTGCACCACTCTGTAAGTACCAACAAGTTAGCAGGACTGAAAGGACTTTGCTAGAAACAACAGGCTTGAGATATCAAGACTGTTTCTTGTGTGAATCTCTCCCATCCCACTTATTGTTTCGGAGCCTATGAATGTTTGCTGTTAAAATCTTACAAAAATGCATTTTAAACAATTCTAGTTTAAAGCTAAATCCTAGGTTATCTTAATCACCTTACAATTTTGTAAACTTCTAAGTAATATAGGAAGTACTAAACAGAAGTTGTAACTTACAAGCTTAAGAACTCATGAGACATGTTCATGTTTCAAAACTTGTTGTAGGTCTTTGAAACCATCAAGCAGAGAAAACCATACAGAAAAAGGAACACAGAATATCAGTGATCATATTCCACAATACTCACACTCACACTCACTATCCTTTGTTTGATTATCAGGACTGGTATTGATCATTACAATGTATTTGCATCATGTAAGAAGTTCTTGGTCCCATTTTGTATATCTTACGTATCTACTTCTGCCTTCTCCTCTTCTGCCTCCTCCTCATCTTCATCAGACAGCCAGTCATCAAGTACTTGCATTCGGCTTTCCACTCTGTAAGGGAGTCAGACATCGTCAGTGACATGTTGATGTGTTTTATTGACTGATTCAGACAAAATCCCCAGTAGGGAAAACATTTGTTTTTGCTGGTGTGTTCTTTCTCTTTTCCTTTCTTCTTCTGTCAGTAGCCAATCAGAGCTTAGATTAGATATCAGCTGTCTCTGTGAATATGATCAATTTCTACAGGTTCGCAATAGCATACAATACTAAAGGGTGAGCCTAATGGTATAGTATAATATTATGTTAATGACCAGGTCTACAAACTAAGCAGATGTAGGTTTAGAAAAAAAGCTACATCATTTAGAGTTATGGATAATGTACAAAAATTATGAGTAGCTACATTGTAGAGGAACTTTATTGCACGACAATTGTACATGATACAACTTTTACACAAAGTCAAAATAGAGGTATAGAATAAAACTTAACAACCTAATTAACAGAAGAATGAGGGCTAACATAATTTTTTGATATAGTATTACAATGGAGTAGGTTTCATTAGTAACAGTATTCTTTCTAATAGCAGAGAAATCCTTGATATATTTGCCTATTTTATGGTATGCAAAAATCACTAAGGCTTAGCCCATATAGATAGAGTGTTCCCTTACCTCTGAAGGTCCTTCTCGAACTCACGAAGAAGTCTGTTGGAAGTACAAGAAACAAAGTATGGATGAACTAGTCTCAAACCATACAGAAAAAGGAACACAGAATATCAGTGATCATATTCCACAATACAGGACTGGTATTGTTAGACACAATGTATTTGATCATGCAAGAAGTTCTTGGTCCCATTTTGTAAATCTTACCGGCCCAATTCAGACTCCTCCTCTTCTGTCTCCTCAACTTCATCAAGCTCTTTGTTGGTGCTGTAAGAAACACGTCAAACATTACAATCAAGCTCTGACTTCAAATCTGCTGAACAATCCAATAAAATACCAGGCTTTCTCTCATGCTGTCTTGCTAACTGATCCCTGAGCTTAACTGTTCTCTTATTTATACCAGTACTTTTTCAGTTCTACCTAGCATAACTGGTCACTACTCTGACTATCAGGTAAGTTCTGCTTAGCTAAACTGTGCAGTCCCTATGCTAACTAATTCAAGCTAGTTCAACTGATCCCTATAATTCTAATTAACTAGCTAATTCAATTCTATCTAGCTAACTGGTACCTAAACTGGTTCCTATGCTAATTGATTTAGAATCTATCTAGCTAAACTGTCCCCTATGCTAACTAATTAAGTTCCATTTAGCTAGACTGGTCCCTATGTTAACTGATTCAGATCTAACTAGCTAATTGGCCCCTATGCTATCTGTTACTAATTTAGTTCCATCTAGCTAAACTGGTCCATATGCTAAGTAATTCAGTTTCATTTAACTAACTGGTCCTTTTGCTAACTAATTTAGTTCTATCTAGCTAACTGGTCTCTGTGCTAACTAATATAGATCTATCTAGCTCAACTGGACCCTATGAAAACTAATTTAGATCTATCTAGCTCGACTGGCTCCAATGCTAATCAATTTTGTTCTGTCTAGCTAACTTATCCCTGTGCTAACTAATGTAGATCTACCTAGCCAAACTGATCTATAGTGACTAATTCAGATCTAGCTAAACTGGTCCCTATACTAACTAATTTAGTTCCATCTGACTAAACTGGTCCCTATACTAACTAATTTAGTTCCATCTGACTAAACTGGTCCCTATGCTAACTAGTTATCAAGTTAAGCTATGCTACAGTATAGTTATATCTAGCTAACTGGTCCCTATGCTAATTCAGATCTATCTAGCTAAACTGAGTCCTTACTGGCTGTCTACTGCCTCCTTAGTGTAAGTCTGCCTGATCTGTTCTGCCTGAAGAAGTACAAAAACAAACTTAAGTATCAGAAACATCAAATAAGTCAGTCATAAATCTAATGGTGGTAGTAAAAACCTAGACAAAAATAATGAAAACAAGCTTGAAACTGAAATTATCATCAACAGAGTTTGTTAGAGAAAACTCAGAACTGATTGTCATCAGTCGAATCATGAATATCAATGTTAATAAAGATGTTTGTTACCGAGACTGTAACACTACAGAAAAGTACAGGTACTGGGAGTAAGAACACACTATACTGGACACAAACCTTACAGCCCAGTTTCTCACTGTGACAAGCAGGAGATAATGTTGTATATACAGGAGGTCAAGGGTCTACTGAACTAAGCATTGGCAGGGTTAAAGGGTCAGGCTACATTCTACTGAACTGGGCATGGGGAGGGTTAAAGGGTCAGGCTACATTCTACTGAACTGAGCATGGGAAGGGTTAAAGGGTCAGGCTACATTCTACTGAACTGAGCATGGGAAGGGTTAAAGGGCCAGGCTACATTCTACTGAACTAAGCATGGGGAGGGTTAAAAGAGGTTAAACTGGTGTAACCAGCAGTGCAGCCAACTGGTCAGCACCTCGGACAGGTGTTTTCTGTAGGTGTAGGACTAAGTGTGGCCTGGTGACTTTTCATGTCTTTGCCTCTCACAAGTGGGCAGGTTTTCTGTAGGTGTAGGACTAAGTGTGGCCTGGTGACTTTTCATGTCTTTGCCTCTCACAAGTGGGCAGGTTTTCTGTAGGTGTAGGACTAAGTGTGGTCTGGTGACTTTTCATGTCTTTGCCTCTCACAAGTGGGCAGGTTTTCTGTAGGTGTAGGACTAAGTGTGGTCTGGTGACTTTTCATGTCTTTGCCTCTCATGAGTCTGCAGGTTTTCAGACTAAGTGTGTCAGAATGTCTGGAAAATCCACCTACCTGTGGGTTGAAGAGTGTGGACTGGCTCGCATCTGTTACCAACCGGGGGTTGGGGTCATCGATGGGGGGCTGGGGGAGGCGTCTTGACTGTTGATCGGGGCTGTGGGGGAAACAGAGCAAGCATCAGTACATTGCATTGAGGAGGCCATTTGTATTAGGAAGTCTACATCAGTTTTGCAACTAAGTCATGGGGGGGGGGATACATGATCATTGTTCGTTCTGTGATGGAAAAAGTGGAAGTGATCTCGATCCAGTTTGCTGAGCTATAATCTCCCACTAGTTGTGACAGAGAAGACAAATTCTATGCACAGTATTTATTGGTTCAGTGTACCGGGAAAGTCCAACAAGCACAACATCAAAGATATGTGACCGTACCAGGCGTAGCTTGACATCGATATCCCATACAAAGGACGGCAGCCTTTTTGTCAGCATGCATGTCGGGTTAGAGACACAGCCAGAATCAAACTCATGGCATGATGAAGAGAAGAACTGGTGATGTACTCACGGTGGTGTTCTCCCCTCTCATACCATCGTGCTTTTTGCTGGCGTCCCTCCTAACTTCCTTCGTCGCAGACATATTCTCAGAGTAACTGTAAGAGAAAAGTTAGAACAAATCATTAACTACATGCCAAACTTGTCCATTCTCTTAAAACCTACAGAACTTCCTGATTGAATAAAAAATTGGGCATAGGTTCCACGCTCTGGCCCCTAACCAGGGGGCCACGGGCCATACGGCATTATTGACTCAATTTCAACAACTGGAAAGTACATGAAATATCATATCTATCATGTTGACTGATATTTTATATTGCTTTTCGCACAAAGCAAACATTGATCTTATTTAGGACCAACAGAGTCCAAAAGAGGCTCATAAATTAGTGGCTTTACCCAAACATTCCCAAGGTAGAACACAATCATTTTACTCTTAAAGGGATGTCAAAAGTCTCCACATGTAAAAACATGGTTCTTTTCTAACTCTAGGATCTTAAAAAACCCTCAAAACACAGAATACTGATGGTGAAAATTTTCAAATTACATAAAACTGTCGGTGAAAATTCTCAACATACAGAAAACCGACGGTAAAAATCCCCAGAAAACTGACGGTGGTAATCCACAAAATACAGAAAACTTAGACGGTGAAAAATCCCCAAATCACAGAAAACTGTCGGTGAAATTTTTACAATTTTCCCAGACGGAGCGTGAGGAAAACTAAGACCTACCTTTGCTGGAACATTACTGAACATTGGTCACTCTGACTTTGTTAAAATGAGAAGAATCTAAATTAGCAAATTTTAACTGTACACGTAAAGTAAATAGTCGACCATCACAAAGTTAAGATACATTGTTTTGGTCCATGGCAACGCCCCCCTCCCCACCCCATATCAAAACACAACATTAGGACAACAAAATCATATCCTTTCTAACGGTACAAAAATAAACCCAAAATTTTGAAACATGGTTGAATGTTCTTCACAGTAACATAGCTTTAGTTCTAATATTTTCCATGGGAATCATATAACCCCCAACTTGTGCCTGCAAAGTTTTTGAACTTGTATCTTTAGAAGACCATAACCCACCCTATCACCATCCGTGTATTTGCTAACAGTCACAATCTCCTAAACTTTTCATCAACAAAACAAGACAAAAAGGTTTTCCACCGCTTAAAAAAATGTACATGATTGAAGTGTTTCAATAAACTCTGACTCCAGCTATGTTGTACTTGTTTCTGACGATTCACAGTTTCCATACGGCACATTTTAAACGCGAGAATCGTGCAACGACTTTGACATATTCCCCACATTTACATACAGACTGGAAACCTCTGTTGGTCCAGTCCTGCACAGCTCCCGAATATCGCTCAAATTTGCAAAACAAACGTTGGCAAACGTCAAACCTCTATCACTGTTGTTTCTACAACATATCATCATGAAGTCTGTGTGATAATTTCCCGCTAAATCACAAATTAATCACGGAAAAATGCAAAAATGAAGCTCACCGTTTTAGTCTCGGCTTCTTCTGTGTGACTGAATAAGTCGTCTGTGGTGTTGCTCCGAACGCCGTCTCCATGGCAACCCAGCTGAGCACAGGCAGACGGGAGGAATGATCTTGGCGTTGTGTTTCTACATTTCATAGAATAACACGGCAGTTATGTTTAAACTGACGGAAATTCACTCCTCAAAGTCGGAAAACGTCTCTAGACCTCATTAATGTTTTGAAATTGTCACTTCTGACAAGATGTAGGACATTATTTCCTTCATTCTCAAGGTCATTACCCGGATAATTCCTGTTCAACCGCTGGCGGATGAATACAAAAATGGCAACTAGGTTGCGTGGTGTGTCCCACCGCACTATGTTTTGTCTTCGCAACTGTTTATGGAATCTAGCGGGTTTTCCAAAGGCCTTCATTATCCCAAGGCTTAAACATGAATAATTTAACCTATTGTCTGCTGATACCCATAATTTTGCTGCCTTGTTTTTCTTGGACCTACTTTTTTCGATGGATGGAGGTGAAACCCAAGAACGTCCTCCTGTCACGCCATCTACAGACGAAATCGTGAACTGCATAGTAGAGGCACACGATAAAAAGAACAGCTGGTTTAAGTCAAATTGAAGAAAAAAATGGAAGATAAAAAAAATTAATGGATTAAAAGTACTGACACGAACAGGTTTCAATGGCTTGAAATCACTGCAGGTTTTTCTGACATGTCAGATTTTATGCTGTTTTAGAGAACGTCTTTCAATATTTAGCGAGCAAACCGATTACATGTCCACATAATTAGTCTCGGTGTGGGCAGTGTTACCCGGCGTGCATGAGTTGCTTCCATCTCTGGTTTCTGATGTTGTGATGTAAGGCTTCATATTCCTTTGAGTCTGGGACTACTCTGGAGTCAACAAGCACCTTGCCAGGAGCAGGACGTGTTTTTGCCGTGCAGAAACCTGACAAGTACAAGCGGCATCATGTCGGGAGGGCAGCAGCAGTCCCAGACTGGCGACACAGGTACTGAGATGTTTTGTCATTTCATTTGTAAATTTCAACCATACACAGGTATGGTTGAAATATCTTGCTTTTCCTGATGCTCCTTCTTCTTCTGTAAAATATTCAAATCGATTCATCTGTTTTTTTGGCCAAATGACCTGAAATGTAGCACAAGTGTTCTAGAGTAAGCCATGCCAATACCAAAAGCGTTTCAGGCGTTTTTCATATCTGCCTACAAAATAATTTCATTAGACCAAAAATGCACCCCCTCCGTACCCTGGTGTAACGTTACCTTGGTTCCGGTCAGGTCATGAATATTTTCTGTGCTTTTTATCTTATCTTAGTTCGTTCGCTCTTTACTTTTGCTGTCAATGCGACACTTTCTAGCATTTTTGCAGATGATTGTAGACTTTTCTGTAAGTTTTCACCAAACACCACACGGTAGCAAGACCAGACTGATTATCCCCCAACAAAATGCATTTTTCCTGAGCAGGTCAGACGTTTTCAAGCCATCGTTTTTAAGTACGCCGCCTTTGTGTTTCTTTGTGTTTGTCGCTTTAGTTTTAAGTCGACTGTATTTTATAAACCCTTTAAAACCCCAATGCACCGTCAAAAAGACATGAACTGGTCTTTGAAAGTTTGGAAAGTCATTGTAAATAAAGTTAATTCAATTCTAAATCACACGATGTTGTTACTTGTGCAATCACATATTGTTACGAAATGTGCATAAAGTGTATAATTTTTTGTAAATGGACTCAATCTTCTAAAAATGTCACCGAACAAAATCTATCTGCATCTGTATCAATAAAACCGGCATAACCGCCAATCGGCGTTACACACCAGCTTCACACACCACATGTATATCAAAAAGAAGAAGAAAAACCTTCGGAAAATGATGATGTTTTATAAGATGTGTCAATTATGAAGCATTTCATGAGTGGTTCAGAAGCATCTTATTGAGTCTTGGACAGACATACCAGGACAAGATGACGTTATTGAGGTAATTGTTGTGATTTTTCTCCAGGTGCCACACCTATGCAGCGGCCTCAGACTGATTGGCGGGCACGTGCCGACGCCGCTGCGAAAGTACTCAACCCCATGTACGCCTCTAGAGCAGGTAAACGTCTCAGGTACCAAGAGGGTACCAATTTGTTGATCCTTAGGATCTGTGGGTAGAGAGCGATCGCGGGATAATATCCGAATAATACCCCAAAACACTTGGAAACCATCATCCTCTATCTCAGAACAACAACAAGTCTGCATGCTCGCCATATTGGACATTTGAAATCTGCGCGCTGATTGGCTTGTGCCCAAATAAGGTAAGGTCATTAATATCTATACGCAAATAGTGAATCAAGCAGGCTTATTAAGCAGAGTTGAATACTGAGGAGTTTCTTCGGATGCAGGTCTGCAGTATACACGGTTTCCTGGTCTGAAGCAATTCTTTTTAATGGATACTTGAAATTCTATCTTCTACAATTGTATGAATTGTCATTGCTTAAGATCAGATTTGTTATCTGGTAAACTTAATCGCCCTAATATTTCTACAAATAACTGTATAACTATATGTTTGTCATTTTGCCAGACCCCACACCCATGGAGGAGCCTCAGACTGATTGGCAGGCACGTGCGGACGCCGCCGAGAGCCTACCAGATCACTTCTACGTCAACAGAGCAGGTAAAACGTTTTCGGCTTATGGCGCGGCGTCCTGTTCTTGTCGCGCTTTTTTGTTCTCACTTTGATTTAAAGCTGTACTTAAAGAAATCTGTTTTCAAATGCATAGTTTATTTCATACTTGACATAATTTAATGACTCAATGGTTTCCATTTCTTATGTTCAACAGCAGCCTCTTATTCAAACCATACAAATTGTCACAGTGGCTGAAACAGGCTTCTTCTCTAACCAACCGAATACCGAATGCGAATTATAACATTTTGTCAAAATATTTCATGTAACGATATTTTACATAACGTAGTTAGATTTGAAGTGAAGAGCATGCATTATGAACAGTATGAAGAGTAAATGTCTGTAAGGATCAAACAATGGTGGCATGAGTCAATATATGGCTTTGGCTCATATTTTGCACAGTAGTACTTGGTGCCCCAACGACCCACCAGGAGGTCAAGGGATAGGTGAGATTAGGCGAGTACTTGGTTCACAACCCCTCAAAATAGTTTTCTGGCCATTTTCCCCGATTTTAGCACCTTTTTTATTTATTTATTTATTTCATCTTGAAACAGATGGGTAGCCCCTACAACAGTGCATAGTTGATTTCCAAGGGGGCCCATCAAACATACATGTAAATAATAAATACAGGACAAAAACGTGGTAACAATCAAACTTTGAACACCCAGGGACAACATACAGTACAGAAAACATAAGACCGGTGCGTCAAAACATAATCAGTGTCCATACTCATGTCGAAAACGTTCCAAGGTCAAAATCAATATGTCAAGAGATGGGGTGGAGGTCAGAGGTCAAATCATATATCAAATCATGTGTAAAACGAAAATTAATGAAACTGAAATTTACAAAAGTATGGATAGTAAATCATATGTAAAGATTGAACAAACAAAAAAATGAAAATAACAGTAAGGCACATCAGAGGCAAAGGTGCTTTTCCATACTAAGTTCCAATATTACTTGAGGTCAGATATACATATGTTCTTCAGAGCTGTTTTAAAGCCTTTTAGTGTTGTGATGTTTCTTATATTATCTGCTAGTTTGTTGTACTGGCTAGTGCCAGTGTATGCAAATGTTTTTTGTCCACATGTGGTGGTGTAGCTTGGTGGGTGTAGTTTAGTGGTCTGCCTAGTGTTGTAAGTATGGATACGAGAGTTGTGCTGAAATGTGGCGGATAGGTATGTTGGTGCCAATCCTGTCAGACATTTGAAAACCATAATGCACGTGTGTTCAAATCTCCTATCCAGCCAGGTAATTCCAGTTGAGAGTTTGGTGGAGGTTCACAATGCTGATGTCCCATTGCCTACGTTGTAGCACCACCCTTGCCGCTCTGTTTTGTAGTATTTGTAGTTGCCGTTGTTTGGTGGCCCCACAGGTTCCCCAGACAGTGTCACAATAGTCGAAAATAGGCAATATCATAGTCTTGTACAACATGTCAGCAATACTGAAAGTCAGGCAGTGTCTGAGGCGTCTAAGTAGACCAATCCTCTGTGACACCTTGCTACAAACTTTGTCTACATGTTCATTAAAGGACAGATGGGAGTCAAGGTACAGAGCAAGATATTTGAACGTATGAACTCTTTCTATGATTTCTTGGTCAATTTCGACTGTCAAGGACTGTGCTTGCTTTAACCTGTTAGCAGTGCCAAATAACATCCATTTAGTCTTGGTTACATTTAATGTTAAACGATTTGTTTGGAACCAAGTGGCCAGACCAGAGAGTTCATAGTTCAGAATTGACTCAATATGTTTTACATTGTTGCTGGGATAGAATATTGCTGTGTCATCGGCATACAAACATATTTTACATGTGGTAACTACATCAGGTATATCATTAATAAATAAATTGAAGAGCAACGGGCCCAGTATGGAACCCTGGGGCACTCCCAGTGTAACAGGTAAGTATTCTGACCTACAACCATTCAGAGAGACAATTTGTTGTCTCCCCGACAGGTAGTTACTGAACCAAAGATGCTCCACACCCTGAATCCCGATCCATGACAGTTTAGTTAGTAGTAGTCCATGATGTACAGTGTCAAATGCTTTCTTAAGATCCAAAAATACCGCCCCCGCTAGGTTACCCCTGTCCGTGTTATGAAGCACGTAGTCCTTGGCATCCAGTAGTGTTGTTGTTGTAGAATGGCCTGTCCTAAAACCAGACTGTTGGGTGGAGAGGATATTGTGTTGTTGCAGGTATTCAACGAACTGTGTGTGCACCTCTCTTTCAAAGGCCTTCATGATGACAGGTAGGACAGATATGGGTCTGTAATTGTTTGGGTCTTCTGTATCCCCCCCTTTGTGTAATGGAGTGACCCTTGCCATCTTCCAGTCTGTGGGAATGTGGCCAGAGGAAAGAGACAAACCTCAAAGAACAAGAAACTTAGCATACTCTACGGCACTGTCTCTGCAACACCTTTGAACATATTGCCAAAACAAAACAAAATCTGAATCGTCAAATTTCCAAAGAGATAAATTTCAATTCTTGGACAGCATGGAAACAATGCAGTGTTTCAAGAAAATGAATTTATGATTTTGCCAGACACCACACCCATGGAGGAGCCCCAGACTGATTGGCAGGCACGTGCCGACGCCGCTGCGCGTATACCTAACCCTGTCTACGCCTCCGGAAAAGGTAAAAAGTTTCCAGATCGCTTACGGAGCTCTGTTCTTGACTTGCTTTGTTGTTATCACTTTGGTTTTACGCCGACTGCTGTACTGTTTTTGAATGCCTCATACATTTAATACGTTAAATAATGTCATTCTTCAATGATTTTCATGTTTCATGTCCAACAGCAGCCTCCAAAAAGCGGAAGAAATGCGTCAGCCGATGCAGGACATTTTGGCAAATCTCCGGTCCTGTGCTCGCCATCACCATCGCTGTTCTAGTGTCCTATTTTTCAGGTCAGTTCTCTGTTTCGTTTATGTTGAACATGGTTTGGAAAATTTGGAACATGCTCTTGAAATGACTGAATGTATGCTGTCTTTTTTGCACAATGATCTAGTATCAAGAAGATCACCGTGATTTTCTTTTTCTTTTGCCGACACAGTCAGATTCACAAAAGACATGGGAAAGCTACAAGCAGGTCTGCAGGAGCTGAATGGTAAGTACTTCGTCCTGACGTCACTTGTAATAGTCTGCAGAAATGAGAATATTATGCAGACATTATTAACATGATCACGATCTAGTATCAGATCATACTTCGCGACTGTGATTTTATTTTTTTTTGCCGACACAGTCAGATTCACAAAAGACATGGGAAAGCTGCAAGCAGGCATGGAGGAGCTGAATGGTAAGTACTTTGTCATCACAGCACCTGTAATATTCTGTTGAAATGAGAGTATTATGCAAAAATTATTAACATGATCATGATTTAGTATCAAGCTGATCATATTTCGTGACCGTGATTTTCTCTTTTTTTGCCGACACAGTCAGATTCACAAAAGACACGGGAAAGCAGCAAGCAGGCATGGAGGAGCTGGAAGGTAAGTACTTTGTCATCACATCACATGTGATATTCTGTTGAAATGAGAGTACTAGTATTATGCAAACATTGTTAACAAACGTGATATTTGTTGTTGCTGATACAGTCAGGTTGACTGAGGAGGTGGGAAAGCTGCCGGCACGTGTGCAGAAGCTTCAAGGTAAATACGATGCGACTTGCGAGGAGAAGATAAAAAACACAGATCAATTAAGAAGATATATCTGAAATGTTCTGAAATTCGGACTTATCTTGATCGAATATAAATACGTTCACGTGATGTGGAGAAAATCTGCATTTTGGTGATTCTTTCCAAGCTATGGGCCTCAATAGAATCATCTAAAAATGAAATTAACTAGCCGCTAGGGGGCCTAAACTTATGTCACTTCTTCCTGTGCACAAGAGCTATATTACACCCCAAAATCGTGACCATAGCTTGTTCAGAACACGAGAAAGCAAGACCGGAACTTACGCTGTAGTACCAAAGGAAAGCCGCTAGGGTGCCCAAAATCTAATAATTACCAGCTTTTATCACACCTTTCCAACACACCAAGTATGAAACCAATCCACCTAGCCGTTCTTGATTATCTTGTTGACACACAGACAGACAGACACATAAACGCTTGTGAAAATACTCTATGACATGACATGGAGGTAAAAAGAACACTAGGGTATCAGCCCACTCTACATTTGTACCAAATTTCAGGTCATTTGGTACAGAAATGATAGAGATGAATCGATTTGAAGATTTTACAGGAGAAAAAGAAGAAACATCAGAAAAATGGTATGGTTTGAAATATAATAGTAATTAGATAAAATTGAAATCATAACTTTTATTTCCTGTCAATGGAAATTTTTCTTACAGCACCTTGCCCCGGTTGGTACAAAATGGGGAATGGAATCTGCTACAAGGCCTTCAGGATAGAAAAAACCTTCAGCGATGCGGCCGAGAGCTGTCGTGAAGACGGCGGCATCCTCGCCATGCCCCGAGACGCTGGGACCAACGAATTCCTGGTCTCACTGCACAACAATCACGACTATGAGCGCTACTGGATCGGCCTGCATGGCCAGCGCGAAGAGGGAAAGTTTGAGTGGGTGGACGGTTCTGCACTTGGTGACTTCAACCACTGGGCTCCGGGAGAACCTGATGGCTCCGGTGATTGCGTCTATTCCGACACAGATCAGAAGTACGGCCAGTGGCTGAACGGTCCATGTTCCAGCGAGTTTCACTTCTTCTGCCAAGTCGCTCTAGGTACGTCATGAGAAACTGCCTTTGATGGAAAATAAACAAATAATATGGAACGGCTTTAGTATTCATTTCACCCACCCACTAAACTGGTCTCCTCTCTACATACTCGAAATTTGAGTTGTGCGTATCATTTCTGGCTGTGGCCGAGAATTTATTGGTCACCCCTCGTATCCATCTCCCTTAGATTGCTACTCTGTCATTCACTCTTATTGTTCCTTCATCGCGTGCGCTGTTGGACTTTGAAACTTCCAAATACATATCAATCGAACTTTACTGATTGGATTTTCGTTTCTTTTTCAGCAACAGGAAACCCTTAGTGACTCCGTAGAAGTGTGTGTCACTCCCGAATGCCGTGTAGAGAGTCGTCAAATAATTTTGGAAACTCTAAAAGCCTCAGGACTGAAAGACGTCAATGAAAAAGCGGGTTCTTGTCATGCCCTGAGAAAGGAAGAATTATGACGTATTGAATATTGGACAAGAAACATGTAACGTAGATGTGCTTTATGCAATTGTTTTTGAGATTTAATGATCCAATCTATACATACGGTCAGATCATTGTATGGTTCACGCTAATGAGCCTTAATGATAAGCTTGTTTTAGCTGTAAATTAATACATGGCATTTAGAGTCCATTGCAAGTCACCATGAGGGTTTTAGGTGATATTTGTGATAAGTCTGAACTATTTTCAATTAAAGAATATGTAAGCCACAATAATTGAATTATTTTCAAAAAATTGACTTAGAAAATATCCATCTATTGGAATTCCTTTGAATATTTTAGCAACAGTTTGAAAGTAACTGTACAAAAATATCTTTATTTAGAATAATTGTGAAACCTCTGTGTGATTCTTTCACATTTACAAATATTTGTAAACTTTGCCAAATGGTAAAATTAGTTTATAGCCCCATAAAAGTAAGTCCTATTGTTGCCTCTGTATTTTTTAGATTTCACTGCTGGGCACCAGTGGGTCCTTTGTGGTGGGCCATTGTTTCATGGCACCCAACCATACTTTGCAAGGATGTGCGAATTGCTATCTTCCTAGCCCACTTAGAAGATGTTACAAAAAATGGTAGAAAATTGTAAATAATGGTAGAATGCTGCTATCCTTATCTAGAAACCATTAGAAGTAGCCAATACCACACCATAAATATTTCCAAAGTTTTACAGGACTGGGGAAATATTTATAAAGTTGAAAAAGCTTTCAAAGTATTTCTGAAGCATCAAATGTCCTAGACATATGATTACAAAACTTTAGAATCAATTCTAAGCAATGGCTACAAACAACCGACTCTAGAACTAACGTTTGCAGAGAAAAATGTTCTAAAAGGCAGGATTGAACCTAAATGAAAGATTCTATAGTGTTAATCTACTATATGGGCACATAACATCTGTAGGGACATTGAGTGATATGTAACAATGGGCACAAATCTCTCCATGGATTTTGACTTATGTATAAGGCTCAGAAGCTGCATGTAGAAGAAATACATGTAGTAGTGGATTTCTATCATACAGAAACGTTAACGGAGATGGGCTTGGGTCTGGTCGACCGGTCTGACGTTGAGAAGCTACAAGAAGATTTGGATAAGAAATATTGTAATAATGTATAGCTTTAGTCAAAAGACATATAGAAACTTAGATGTGTTTGAGCCTGATCTGATGTTGAGAAACTACATTAAGAAGAGAAGAAGATCTGGATAAGAAGTATTGTGAAAGTTGAATGGCTTCAATCAAGTAGAAACTTAGATGGGTTTGAGTTTGATATGATGTTGAGAAGCAAGAAGAAGATTGGGATAAAAACTATTGTAATAATCTATAGAGTATAGAAAGTTTGATGGGTTTGAATCTGATCTGATGTTCAGAACCTTCATGAAGACGAATTAATGAACGGAAGAAGATTTAGAAAAGAAGTAACTGATCTAATGAGTAAATGCTCTACAGAAACAAACTAAGTTGTTGAAAAATCTGTGTAAAAGGCCGTAGACGCTACCAATAAATGTGTTCGTGATGAAAGTTTTTCTTTTGTGCCTTTCTGCTATTTTTAATACATGTACATTGTACTCTTTCGAATGTAAACTAGGTCGTAGTAATGTTCTTGATGATTTTCTCGTTTGAACACTAATTTTCGATTGTTGTCGGGTTCTCTTGACAGACACTACCAGCTACTATTTGGTCCGCGTCGGTTATGCTACTCCTACATTGACATTGTCGATGATTATTAGATACCAATGCAAAGTTAAAAACTTGTTTCAAAACTCACATTTCTTTGGTATCTTTACCCGGATAAATTCAAAGAAAACTCACATTTCTTTAGTATATTTACCAGAATACATTTATTTTGACAACTCCAATCCTAAATACGCTCTCCAAGAACGTAGCCCGCTCCGTGTGAGCGCGCCATCTACAGGCTAATATGTGAACTGCACCGTAGAGGCACTCCGGTGGGTATTTTTAGAACCTCCTGCAACTACAAATATGACGTTTTTTTCAACATAGTAAAAAGCTAAACACCTGTAATACTATTACTAATACTGTTACTATATTATTTCTTACTTATTTGATGTATTATTTTTATTATTTCATACTTGTGGATGGATGGTTCACTGTTTTTGTCACTGTTTTTGTAACTTATTTATTTTGATTTATGAATAAAATGTTAAAAAAATAAAAAATAAAAAAAGAAATATTAAAAAAAAAACACCTGTAATATGCACCTCCATAATCTCAACATATACCAAGATAAAGATTTTTACAGCCACTTTTACCCAGGGTACCAAATCTTATTGAAACTGTGTACTGCGCCGATTTATTGACATTTGCCCTGATGACCAGAAATGCTCAGTTCATCTTAAAAGAGAAAAGAAAGAAAATGATGCTGGTCAAGTAATGGTTATGGTTGTAAAGCCCTGCAAGACCTTCTGACATGCCCAGGGACACAGTAGCCATAGACGCCTTGGTTCGTAGCCTGTTTTTGAAAACTCCTTTTCAATATCAAACCGATTACTTGTGCACATAATTTGTCTCGGTGTGGGCGGTGTTACCCGGCGTAACGTTACATGAGTTGCTTCCATCTCTGGTTTCTGATGTTGTGATGTAAGGCTTCATATTTACAGTATGCGCCCATTTACATGTGCTTTGTACGATTATCGGTAGGGTCGATAACTTAATTTTCTAATTTTTTTTTTTTTGAAAAAGGCAAAAATTAATGCGCGCGTGGACGTTCTCCATATAATCAAATCAACATGGCCTATAACGATTCCACCCTCTACCCCCCATTTCCGCCATGGGCTCGCCCAGCAGTGTACCTAGGGGTGAAAGGTCATGATGACGTGCAGGTCTGAGTTCCCAAATCTGTGAGAGAAGAATCATCGGTAAAACCTGACATGTTGCCGGTCTGTGGCGCTGGTTTCTCACCGGTTTGAGCAGTTTGGGAGAGACTGAAGAAAAACTCGACAAACCTCCACTGTCCTACATTCCGGTAAGGATACAGACCACCATATGTGGGAAATATAACGTTATGTTTTGTAAAGTTCACACCCTTCGACTGACGTGCACCGTAAAGAATAATTTACAGTTAACGTTAACAGTTGTAATTTTCTCCTTTTAACAACAGGTTGAGAACACAGTTTAAGCGTTATTTCACCACATTATCGGCGCTTTCCCGTTTATTATACCGAAGCTTGGTAATAATGATGTGACAGTGCAAATATCCCGATATGTCTAGGAATGGGGTGGGAACTCGGAAGGGGGAGGGGGGCGTGTTTTCTGAAACAACAACAGTCGCTTTCTCTGGCCCAGCGAGTTTGTCACATGTGAGAAACCTTTGGTGGTGACCCAAGTTGTGATCAACCATTATAAAGATAGGCCAGCGTGTTTTCTACACACCGAATTGCACTCGTGATAAAGTCCATCTAACTTTGTAATAAATCACACTGACACGTAACGTTACAGTCCAGGAAGTAAAATGTTGAGTGCCTTTGCTGAGTTACAGAAGGGTTATTACCTTTGGAGAGAAGGTGATGTTTGGGGATGCATCTGTCTGTCTGTGAATGAACGTGATAACTCAAGGATGGCTGGGTGGATTTTCTATTATATTTGGTATATGGCCATGGAGACCTCAAAATTATTAGATTTTGAGCCCCCTAGCAGCTTGTTAAGGTACTGCAACATTCTCATTCATTGTACTTGTTGAAAAGAGCTAGGGGAATTTCCCTAGTACAGTGAACCTGTGAAAACTGTACATTGCATCTGTCTTCTCTGTCACGACCAGTGGAAGAACAGCTCTTGACTGATCTAAACTTTTGAAGATTACTTTTCCATTTTGAAGGAAACAAGGTGACCTTTGGGCATCCTCCTGAAAAAGAGGGTATCATATTTTGGTTAGTTAGTAAGTTAGTGCAGTAAATCTTGGGGATGCCCTGACATCCTCTTATCTAAATGCAACGGATTCATTTCATGAAGTTCAGATTTTGGGGATGGATGGGGTAACAATTTATTTCCATCTCAGCAAGCAACTTTGCATCACAGGTAAAGAGACGGGTCCTGGGTCCTGATCATTATTATCCTAAGGCTAAGTCCATTCCTTTTCACAATCCCATTGCAGCAGAGCATGATGGGAGATCTGGGGAAGAAGCTAGTTGACGGCCTGCTGGCCGACTTGAGGAATCTCTCGGCCGAGGCCAAGAAGAAATACCCGGTGGTCAGACAGGTAGGGACTGTCGTTTCATCTTTATGTTATACTAACTAACTAACTAACTAACTTACGAACAAACCCTAACCCTGCTGGCGACATGGGGAATCTCTTGATGACTGAGGCCAACAAGAAAAACCCTGTAGTCAGGAAGTTACGGAACTGTTGTTGTGCCCTTAATAAATGATTAGACTAAAGATTAGACGAGGTAGATCCAAGTACTCTGTAATAAGACACACCAAAAAGCAGTTACTCGTGCAACTGGATATGATTTTGGAAGCGGTCAGACGTTTCAGATAGCCAAGATTTCTCCTGTGTCACTGACGAAAGACATTGGAGAAATCTTGTTTTATATCCTAGCTGTGAATGGATATGCAAAAGAGATCTAGTTGAAAGACACCGGATGGCTGTCTGATCCGTCTGACCGTTTTCAAAATGATATCTTGACTTGAGTAACTGCTTTTTGGCGGACCAAAGTTCCTACTCCTATAGACGAGACAAAATGTCGATGTTTTACAATGACTTGGTATTAATATAACATATGAGACCGAAAACTCCTTGTTGCTCTAG